>JACCHZ010000106.1:3987500-4587500 GCA_018907045.1 Wiebesia pumilae
CGAGCTAAACCTTTTTCTCACCGGTGCCCTCCCCCTCGATAGATTATTCCGGCGTCGCGGCGACGTCGGCGGCTGCTCAACGGGCTCGCGAGCGCGTTGTGTATTTTTCCGATGACGCGTACCACTGGTGCTACTGGCCGCTTTCGCGGCGAGTAACGGTTGCGTCGGCTCTGGGGAAGCCGGGACGAAGCTCGACTTGACGCCGGGGTATCGTCTCGTGTAGTCGCGATTTCTCGCCGCGACGTACTTTCGCTCCCTTTTCCTTTTGTCTCTCGATCGCGGCGGTTGCTCCGGCGCGTTCGCGCGCTCGAAGCGCCGAGCCGCGTCGGTGTAGCCGATGGCGCCTCGTGCACGTCCTCGCGTGCGTCGGCCACGGCGAAGTTGTCGATGACCAACGCCGCGATCGAAATATCGTCCCGCGTGACGTTCGCCGACGCGACGCGTGCTCGTGCTCGTGCTCGTACACGTACGCGCTCGAGGAAATTTCCTCTTTCGTCCCCCAGGACAACAATCCCCGTCGTCGAAGCGTTGCCGCCACGCCGGGTTGGGAGGAGCGAAGGAGCCGCGAGGGGGCGCCACTGCGGGCGTCCTATCCGCCCCCACTCCGACGTGAGGTGCGCGCGCGCTTGCACGCGATGCTCCTGTGACTGTGTTTGTGCGGGCTTTGGGGGTGTGTGGAGCCGGCGAACGTGGTGTCGCGGTTTATCGGCTTTTCCCATCGTCGTTTTTTAGTTAAACCGTTGTTTTCTAAAAAGAAGAGCGACTCGCGACCTCGGCACACGATGAAACATCAAAAAGATCGAGATACGTTTGGAGCGCATTAGCGTATCCCGTTGTTTACAACGTTAAATGAAATATTTGCTGGGAACGTCGTAAACACGAAGTATAAAAGGATGTTTTCGTATCTGCGACTTTTGCATAAGCTTCGCGAAGGGAAAAGTGTAAATGGATTATTGAATTAAAGTAGCGCGAGTGGTGGTTGAATAGGATACTTTGGCGGGTAATCGATAGCGGCGACGGGAGGATGTGAAAGTCGTTTTAATCATTCGATATCTGTCCAACTAGGACACCGTGACAATTGTCTTGTCGGTTGTTAGAAAACGTAGCTTGAGAGAACCGAATTCATTCGGATAGGTTGCACGCAGGTGCATTACATAATGCTGCACGTTGTTGGTCGATTAAATTGTTTGAATTTCTTCTTTGTAGCGAAATTTTATTTCACTCTCGATTGCAGTTACGCTTACTTGATTCTGTTGGGTGAGTTAAAATGTCTTTCCTTATGAAATTATTAATGACCGTTATGACCGTTTTGTGGACTAGTTTGAGCGTTAAATGTAAGACACGCGTCGTATCGTTAGGTGGATCGCCATGGGATGGGGAAGGATAAATTTAATCCAAGCGTTTTAGTCGTGTTTCTGTCGTTACGCGAGGACGTAAATTGGATTTTTGATTGATCGCGTGCCGCTGCTCTTTGTATCGCATAAATAGTGGAATTTACCTTATTAAAGATGGGAAATTTATGTAATTAATTTTGATTAAGTTTTTAATTCCTTAATCTTGAAGCTGGGCGATAATTTGAAGAAAAGTATCGGGAGAATCGATCGAAAGCCCAAAGTAGTTGCATCATCTTATTTTTGCGTTGATCTGTATTTAGTACATTTTCTATGCGGTGAAAAAACTTATTTTGTAACGCTTCGTAAAACTTGACACATATTTATCCGCGATTCGTATGAAATGAGTATACGCGTTATGAAATATAAATATTGAGGCATTATTATCTTTATGTGGGACCGAGAACGTTTTTAATACCGCGCGTACGTAATTTTAATGTAAACTAAGATTGAAGATAATATTCTTAAATTTAGTTCTTAATAAAAAGAGGAAGTTTATTATTACCATTTTGTCCGTATATTTATCTCGGTTTTTTGAAACGGAGTTTCCATGTATCTATTGAAAAAGCGTGTGTAAACGCTCGTGCGTTTCACGTTCTCGTCCACAAACACACGTACACTTGTTGTAATATCGAAGTTTTGAGCGCATCGAGTGCATCGCAAGTTGGCAAGGTTTTTTTCCCCGTGTGTTCTGCAAGAGAAAATTCCTAAATTGTTTGAGAAACAGGTCTTGTGAACTTAATTTAGTAAAATTACTAGAGTTAGATATGACTTGTTTTTGTGGGTTATTCCTTAACTTAAAGAACATTTCTTATTTGTTTCGCTTTAATGAAATGTTTGCGCCTATCCATTTGATCTACATTTATCTATTGGTTTAAAGCAATGAATAGCGAGTGTTCGTGAAACTTAAAATCGGCAGGCGTTAAAAGTTGAAATACAAAACTTCTAATATGAATAAGATGAAACAAGTACATCTGATCCCACTGGAGCATTCAATTTTTATTCCTTATTTTCCAGTTTGCAAAAAGTGTTGTCTGCTCGCGAAATGAAAAGATAAAGACTTCGAATGCGAGACGCCGACGTTTGTCTGTATAATGAGAATTAATTTAACGTTAACTGATCTCAAAATACGAAGGAATTTATCAGTGTAGTTAAAAACATCGAATTAACGATTTTCTAAAAGTGTCTCATTTTCGATTCATTGAATTCCTACTGTTTTATAAGCCAGTCCATCGATTCATAAAATATATGAATCAAGGATATTGCGTTAAGTAATAAAAACCGAAAGATCGTTCATCCTTATGAAGACTAATGAAAGAAATAAAGGAAGAATTTAATTCTAATTGAGAGTGCACTCAATTTAATTGAGCGAACCAAGTATTTATCGATTTTCAAATGTAAACTTACGAACGTGGAAATTGAATGCAAACGATCAATGATTAAAAAGAGATTTCATTCCCTTCGGTAATTTAGTACGTTTAGTACGTATATTTGTAGGTACGAAGTTGTAGGCGTGAGAAAGTGATGATGCATCCGCAAATGCACACCATTTAAATAAAGAAACTTAACCATTGCACCAAAGTAGACGGACTTGTAGTATCTGTCAAGCAAGTCGTAAAAAGTAATTCAAATTCTGTCGAGTAATCGAGAGCGATGCTTCGATGTATGAGAACCTAAAGTTTCATGATATTTACGGTAAATTACAGATAAATTATTGTCGTTTACTCGTATAAATATTTCGTAAAAATATAAACTAATAAACTAAACTTCTATCGTGGCCGGTGCATTTAAAAATTAAGAGTATTCTTCAGTTTGAGTTTATTTACTCGGATCTCAAATTCTTAAATTGTTTCCAAATTTCAAGTTTCACGTGTCAGTCTGCGCGTTTAAATTACCTCGTATCGGTAAGAAACCATTATCACGGAACCCCTGTTCACGTCAGTTGCATGTAAAATCAAGCATACCTCCGAGTAAATTACCACGAAGATCGACATAATGATTTTTAACCAAAGCTACTTATTCCTGTATTCGGTGGCTCGTACAAATTATGAACTATAAATAAATGACGCGCAAAAAAGTTAATTCTGCCTTTGCGTAATATTGGATCTTATATCGAAAAGTGGCATCCGCTGATTAAAAAGGTCACGTTTAAACAAAGGAAACAAGCTCAAGCGATATTTTGTTTATTCAATTAGGATAATTTACATAGTAATCAGATTGAAATACACCAACGGCGAACGAAACGATTTTAATACTTTGATACATTCTTTCGAGGGCACACTTTCAGTATATACTTTGAACTCGTTATTCACTTTCTCCTTTTTAAGAAAACACCTTTCGGCTTTTCAATTTTCTTGTACTTCGAATGTTGGGAAAACTTGGAAGAATCGAGGCTAACTAACGAATTCAAGGATTCAACGGTACGTAATCAAGTAGTGGTTGAAGGGCTCACTTCTAATATTCGCTTCGTTTCCAAAACACGAAACAAACAGCAAAATAATCCGCTACCGAATAAGTAGTCCTCGAGGAGGCTCTCGACGATTCGAACGCATTCGAAAATACGATCAACGCTAATGAAAATAAAACAGCGAGTTACACAAATCTTATATTTCATCGCGCGCAGAAAAAAAAACACGTGGAAAAGCGAATCCGGAGAAACGGAGTCAGCGTAATTCAATCTTAGTTATTTTAATATCAAATATGATGTGCTGCTGCTGCTGCTGCAGCGCCAGTAATGACTCCTTTTTGCTCCCTGCAGAACGTGAATGTGCCCGTCGTCGCCCTTTCTTCCGGCCAATTTCAGAGCAAATCGTTTCGCCGGTGGCGCGTTCCGATGTCTTTTGTCGATGACATTTATTTTATGACGTGGCTTACTTCTTTTATGAACAGGTGGCGTTTGTTGACCCAAGTTTAGCTGGGATTGATCGAAACGATAATTCCTTTCGATGAAAGCGCATAAACGTATTCCCTTTCTACTATTGCTGTTGTGGAAATGCACATAAGCTTACTTTGTATTTTTCTGCGGGCAACTGTCGAGCGTTGCTATTATTTTGATGCAGCTTTTAATGATTCGTTACTTATTTTTGTATTCTTGGATAGACGCAAAAGGTTAACCGAGGCACATCGATTTCTTTTTCCCGCGCCAAATATATTTATGTGTTACTCCTAGGAGAGGCTATTCGTCGTTAGCCTCAATTGCAATTTATCGCCTCGAACTTGCGTATTTTCTTCCTTTAATAATGATCTTTCTTGTCCTCGCGCAGAATCTATTGCATTATTACGATTTAAGCGCCGCAACATTCTTGCTTGTTTGCATTTTGTTCCAGTTTATCAAAACGTGAAACATTGAATCAGATTTTTCCTAAGTACAAGTGTGAATTGTCCTTTATAGAGTATTACATAATTTACTCGTTTAATATATAGCAAAGTACTGTTTTGTTAAACTGAAATAGCAAAGATCGTTAATTTAAGACGAGGATTTTTCCAATCCATATGAAATAATTGTCCACATTTACGTCGCACGATTCAATTGACAAATCTGTTTGTATTACCTTTGAGTCAATTGCGACAGGGGAGTGTGGTAAGCCGTCATAAAATTATATTTTAAGTTAGTTTTTTGCTTAGCTAATCCACAATTTATGTGAAAACGCCACGTAGAATCTTTTTTTCTAAACGTTATTCGTAAGAGTATAGAAATGCACGTGATTTTCGATTATTACATCAATTGCAAATGTAGAACATGGATGCAACGCATAAGTGACAAAGATAGAAGTTAGCATCTATAATGTTTCCGAGGTGGGTTTTTAGGTCGTCATTGTCTCGTCGTCATTGTCTCGTCGTCGCTGTCGTCGTCGTCGTCTTCTTCGTCTTCTGAATTTTCTGAATTTTCTGCGAAATCAATAGAAAGAAACATAAAAGTATTCATTTTATTATTTATGGTTCTTATACGTTACGAAAACTATGACATTGATGTAAAAGTGAGGAAAATAAAGAATGTTAATATGTTGTTAAACGTTATTTGCCGGCGGATGAATTGGTTTAAACGTAACGTTGGTTTAACCTATCGACGGATTCGTGATATATATTTTCCAAATCAGTAAATAAATGCATAAATAAGGAAGACATTTAATTTTTCCATGACTAACAATATAACATTGAAAAAACTGTAGAATTAGTGGATTTGTAAATTTAACGCGATTCGCGTTATGATAAATAAATTATAGATTCGATGATTCACTGTGAATGACAACTGTTAGATACGATGATATAGTAAGTTTTTGGATGTGTGTGTGTCTTCTTCTATTGCACAAGAGCGCAGAATATCGTGAAATGAATGAAATATATCAAATATCTCGTCCAAACTTGAACTCCCCAGGTAGAAAAGAAAAAAATGATTCTCAGCGATGCTTCACCTGCAAATAAGGTTCTGCATAATTCGTCGAATGTTGTTGCGAACTTTCGACGGTTATCTTCGGTTATTGTCTTCCCCCGTGCTAATTTCACCCCCGAAAATTACAAGTGAGCGAATAAAATACGAACTAACGAATGAAACTTTATGAAATTAACAGGGAAACCAAAGTCAGCAGCACACCTGAAAAAAAGGTAGTGGAGGAGGAGAAGAAGGAGGTGACGACCAAGGAGACGCCGACGAAGGAAGTGACGCCGGCGAAGGAGACGGAAGCTGAGGCAGAGGAGGAGGTCGACGAGGACTCAAAGGCCTCAGAGAATGGAAATGGCAAGGAAGCTAAAGAGAACGGCTCCAGTGAGGAAAAGGAGACCGATGAGAAGGAGGCCGAGTCCACCAACGGCGACTCCTTAGGTACACCCTTGACTCGTGGGTTTCTCGCGTGTGAAAAAATATCCCTTCGAATACGTCACTCGGTGTGGCCCAATGCCTTCTTATTATTCTCGGCTTAAGCTGGTATTTTTTTAGAACTCGGACAGTACACTGGCAGAATGTGTACTCGCTCGTTCTAGAGATTGTAGAAATCACACGCTAATGATTACGGTTTCTCGTTACATTGTGCTTCATGTTTAAAAGATTATTCTAAGATGAAATGAATTCCGTGAGAGCGCGGAATAAAATTGCATTTCAAACGTAGTCATTTTTTTCTCTTACGGAAACGTACTTGAGTTTAGCGTGATTATGTATGCTAGAGTGAAATTTCACGTGTTATTAAAGAAACTAGATCAGCACCACTTTATGGGCCTTTTCTTTGGAGTGTAAATTAAAAATCCCTTTCGTACTGAACTTAATATTGACAATAAGGACACGCGTGAAAATCATTTGCATTATTAAAGGAAATCAATTAGTCGACGCTCACAGTTGTTTATATAAAAATATAAAAACTAACGATCGATGATCATCGTTGAAAATGTAGTTAAGTAAGTTAAGGTTAATAACATCAAGATTTTAAGAAATAATTTGAAAAGGAATATTCGTATTTTATTTAAATTTCTCAAGGAAAACAGGTGCTTGTCTATACAGTTATACACAACAATTATTATTATTATACAAAACAATTCTTTAAATGATAGCTTATAAGGTCGAAACCGAATTGTATACTTTGTTAATAATCGATGAAAATAAATAGAAAGTTCTTGTTACTCGCTATTATTCCCATACGGAATGAATACGGAAATCCAATATTGTATAACATGTACACCTATTAAAGAAATGCCCTTTCCCATATTCACGTACGTAACGCGTAATTAAAAATCACGATATGTCTCAACATTTGTCTTCCACGATGTTCCAGACGCAGCTCCCGAACTTATTTACATGAAGAGGAAATCAACGGGGGCAGACGTGACCGACGATGTAGTATCGAAAGACGTCGCGTCGCCGCCGAAGAAGGCGAAACTCGAGGAAAAGCCCGTGGCAGCGGCGGTTGAAGCGGAGACAAACGGCGATGCATAATTTTCAAGAAAGAGCGATCCATTTTTAGACCTAACCTTCTTAGACACAGATTTTCACATCGTCTGAAAAAAAAAACATAACTTTTTGGAACAAAAAAAAACCAAACAATTCAATGAATATGTTATATATTATATGAACAGATCTAAACTTCCGGACAATGATGGTGCGATGTTCGAATTTCACCGTTACAGCCACCGTCGTCACACACATACAGTTACAGTCTTGTTTGCATAATAAATAAAAATAATATTATTGTAATAAGAAATGAAATATACACGCAGACATATGTGCGAAAGAAATCTTGCAAGCTTTCGTTTTGTAAAACATTTCCTTGTGTATATTATTGGGAAATGGTCGGGAGAACATTAATGATATTATAACGTACGAGAAAAAGGGCATGTAAAACAATGTATGAAGTGTGCATTGTAAGCACCATTTAAAGTTCTTCGTTTCCATCCCCAACAATCTGATTTTCTTCGCGTCGTAATGGACATAATTCACATCGACATCGACACCGACACCGACACCGACACCGAACAAGCACAGGCACAGGCACCGACACCGACACCGACACCGACACCGATACCGACACTGTCATCGTCACATTATAAATACGGGTGGAAATCGACGGATGAAGTTTTAACTTTGCTGTGAATCATTTTACCGGAAAATAACGTAGATTTAAAATGGAAACAATTATTCAATATCGACACCTCTAGATACATTTGAATGTAACTTGTAATATTTTATTTTATTTTTATTCATTTTTGAATCATAAGGACACTATGTGTGTATGTTGTGAACGTTCAAAAAGGACTCGAGAGCGAGTCGAATCGACGAGAAAGGGCTCTCGAAGGACTTATATGATAATAATTTTTTCCTACTTTAGTTTTCGTTTCTCTTTAATTTTTCCTATATAAGTGACGTGCAATCGTCGCTCGACATGTTAATCTGAGTGAAACCAAGAGTTTTTATTTTCTGTAAGTCGCTTTATATATTGAAATACATTCCACCCGATAATGTGAATCTGGTTAAAAATTGTACGAGAGGCTTTGAGAAATCGAAGCGAGCGTTTTTTCATGTTTTCGATTTCAAATGAGAAAGAAAAAAATGTTAAGCTGGTGCGAAACATCGTATGCAATCACTGCATTACCGCACAGATGTAAATCCGTATGATACGATGTATAATGTAAAACAGCAGTGCGAAGCCTCTCGTTCAGTGGAAGAAAAAGTAAAACATGTACAGCGGCGATTAAAAAAAGAATGATAAAATAATAAATGATTGTCAAACAAAACAAAAGGACAGCACTGAAATATTTGTGATTTTTTATTTATCGTAAGTTTTTTTTAACTTATCCACATGATAAATTTCATTTTTTTTATTTGATCCTTTCTATAAAAAAAAAACAACAACAACAACAACAACAATTGAACAAAGGACTATAACTGACGTAACCTGGACGAACACGTGAAAGAAATCCTTGGAAGTTATATACAATAATTAGTTTGTGTTCAATTTTTTTTCCTATATCTGTATACCGAAATAGTTGCATTTACATGATATACATACATAATGACAAATTGGTATAACTAAGACATTTTGTGTTATGCATTAATAATAATTATTATAAAGACTAACATTGTAAAGATTATGAATTAAATAATGCGAATAATGGAGTTCATCCAAATATTAAGAGTAAATATAAAATTAAAGGCAATGAAAAAAGAAATTGTAGCTTAAGATTATGTGAAATGTTTTATGGACTGATTAGATCAGTGCAAATTGATTTACTGTAGCGAAGATCGAATTGCACCGAAAAAACTTGTACTGCCACCATGTATTTGATAAAAATCTAGATTAACTGCTTGTCAATGTTTTATCCACGAAAAATAATAATTTCATATTATACATAGAAGGAAGAAAATCGAGAAATAATTTGAACGAATAAAAGTTTATGATAAATATTCTGACAACTACTTTAGTACAAAGAAACAACTATTAAAAAGAACGTTAACATTTAATAATTAAATGTTAATTATTGATGAATAAATATTGTTGGTGTACTGAGTAATATAAATATAAATATTATGTAATTTGATGTGTTCGCTACACAGTTTAGTAAAAAATAAAACTGATTCACTACTGTCAATAGTTTCTCATTTTTTGAAGTTTATTAACAATATGCATAACTAATGAACGCTATCCTTTAAGTATTAAATATATTTTTATTATTAGCTTATTACTTTACTAACTGCTTTGTCAATATGAAAGAGGAAAATGTTATTCTAAAAATATTTTATATACAAAAAGTTAAAGTTTTAAGTATATTATGGAATTCTACAAAATTTAATTAAAAAATAGAATTCATTAGTTTTATACCAGTCAAAATGAAAAAAGAATAATACTAGTATTAACAGATATAATATTTAAGTGTCAAAATAAAATAAAAATAAAAATCGTCTATTTTAAAAATAAATAAATTAAACATGAGCTCAAGGTAAGCTTTTCTTATGAAGAAAATATTGGTAAACACATTTGCAATTTCAACAAAACAATAGTTACTAATTGTAATTTTAAAAGACTACTTATATAATGGACACTGATCCTATCTTTAAGATACGTTCACAACCGTAAAAATGATTAGCGGTTCACTTTCGATAATGGTATTTAAATGTGTATTGAATAAATTAATATTCATGGAAAAAAGGTTTGTCATATAGTTCTGAGGCTGACTTGTTCTAAGTGGTTAGTAATATAAAAGCATCACAACTCGATAGTAAATAAACGACAATTTCCTTAATCAAACAAATAAGTGACTTGATTTTTTATTCGATTTTGTAAAATTTTCTCTCTCACAATGAAAAACTTATATTTATTTGCTGTTTTCGCACTTGTTAAAGGACAAATTGAGTAAGTAAAAATTGTAAATGAAATTTTTTGTACTGCATGATATATATATATAAAACATGAATTCCATTTTCTTTATACACGATATAAATTTGATACGTTTGTTTATTGTTGTGAATATATTGTCTGTAATTAAAATAAATTTTGTCATTTTTAATCGAATTCTCATTGCTTTATTAAAACACACTGCAATAAAAGTGAAAACCGTTTCTTTTGTTGTAAGTTAGGCGTAAAAGAAAATTATATATCTACTACAGCACAAAAAACAAAAATATTTCGTATATTTTTTAAATAATGTCAAAAATGTAGATGTTGCATACAGTGTAGCTTATTTTAAATAATGAATTATGATCTTTTGATCTTTAAAACAAAATCATTGTGTGTGTGTATGTGTGTGTGTGTGTGTGTGCGCGCGCGCGTGTATCTAATTTCTTATAAAAGCTAAAATTCACATACAAAAATAAAAAATTAAACAAACAATTTTTTAACTACAAGTCGCTACGTCTAAGTAATAAACAACAGATTGATAAAAGGCGTTTAACAACTAATAAATGTATGTTTATTACGTATTGAGGGATAAATGATTGAGATTTAAAATTTTAAAGTGCCCATAATAATGAAAACCAACGGTATAGTATCCTTTCATACATTTAAATTAGGCAATAATTTAATTACTATAATTGTTATAATTTTAAAGTGATTGTTAAAAAAAATTTTACATGTAATTATAGACATAAACCTGAGGACTTTTTTTTACTATTTATAGTAAACAATCAGTTATTCACAGTGTATATGGACGATGATTGATGATATTACGAAAACAAAGCACATTATAAACAGTAAAATCAAATTAAATTTAAAAGTATTGCGATTTTATAATTACAAATGAATAAAATTTGAGAAACCATAAATTCCATTATTTCAACAAGACTAGACATTTTTGAAGTAATGGGCTATTTTAATTTTGTTTTTGAATCTTATAGGCTGTAATACAATCAAAGTATATATCAACAAGGATAACGATACCGTAGAAAAATTTTATTTATTTATTAACATTGACATGTGATATATATTAAAATTAATTTTCTTATTTTTGAATGATTGTTTACTACACAAATATATAGAACTGCTTACAGTAAAATTCATTCTTTATCATAAATACTATTTCAGTTTCCCATTATGATGTGAGGATGGCTTCTCAAATATTCTCAATACATAATATTACGTTAATTAAAAAGCTAAATTATTATCCCCCAATTTCAAATATGAAAAAGAAGCCTCTGAAAGAATTGAAGGCTCAACAAGCACTTAAAAAAATCATTTAAGTTAAAATATATAGTCATAGCAACATTTCTTATTTAACTGCTTCGTTTTAACTGCTCGACATAAACGAATATACAATTTTAAATCAATCGAATAAAGAGTTTCTTAATATCGTACACTAATAATTTTACTCGTACAGCATAAAACATTTAAATAACAGAGGTCACACAATTTCACAATTTAATTAAATTTATTTATATTCCCTCTGAAGTCTAAAGAAAATTTACACTCGTTTTAAATTTATTTTTTGATTAAGGAAATGGATTAAAATACATTCAGAGCAAATTAATAGACAAAAGTAATAAGAAAATATTTAAATAACAATAGTAACGTAAACAATGTTTGCATTTATAATATAATATAATATCCATTTAATTATTATTTTGCAGTATTCCATTATTTAAATGGAAGCTAATTTCCTTATTTTTCAAAACTTAATTCATATGATATCTAGATACAGTTATAGTAAGCTAGTAATACTGGAACCTTTAAAAAATTACTTTAAACCTCTTCTTTTCCTGCTAAACGATAAATTATTTTTCCAGATTAGATATCTTCAAGGAAAAGCCTAATCTTACAAGAATGAAGAGATACGCTGATCCTGGAAACGAAACCATTAACCTTTATAAGTTTATGAATGTAAATATATAGTTTAATAATGAACGAACAACAATTGCAATATGTTAAAGAAAAAGTTGAATTATAATGAAAACGTAAGATCAATTGTTAATTAATTGTCAATTTTACGAGATCTAGTATATCTATTAAAACAATGTGTAAAATGAATTTTGTACAAATATTTTCAAATAGCAAACGCTTTACAATTACGATATTTATTATAGTGTTGACTTAATTTTTACGATGTACGGATATTTGTACGGATATCGAAAAACACCGAATAGACATTTTGATAATACGTTTATTTTAAATTCACTTGGAGCTGATTTGATGAAAATTTAATCCGAAGACACCGTCAATAGTAATAATTAACAGCCCGTGTACGAAATTCGAGAAAAAGATTCATAAAACTATTTTTTAACCGGAAAAATATTTTCTATGTTAATTTTTTTGTTGTAATTTCAAAGGTATTTTAACAATTTCAACATAGACATAAGTACTCTAGCGGTGTTTATATATTACGTCATGGTGTTTTCTCTTTGTCGAGGATTCGCCAGCATTCTCGTCCTTTCGGGATTTCATTCTCGTGTACGACTTCAACGTAGACTCTATTACGCCAGGTACATTAAATGGATATTATCACTAGGATAAAGGTGATCGACACAACTGTTATTTCTTCCTGCTTGTTTTTTCGAAAGTACGAAGAATTTTGCTACGTCAAAATAGCCAAAAAAGTATGATACAAAAATACGATTCATCGAATAAATCCTCTTTGCCATAAGTAGCTATGGAATTCAATTAATCAATGAATGCATGCAAAGTAAAGGATTAGCTTTTTCTTCAAACTACGTAGAAACTCTACTTACAGACTTTAGCCTTTTACCAATTGTTTTGTTTCTTTAACTCGGATGCACGGTAAAAGAATTAATTTTTTTCATTGCTCGCAATTCGCTAAAGAAAATCTCCAGATAATGATTAAACACCAATTACTCGCGCAAAGATTTTGTATAGTAGCTGCTTGCGTTAAAACATTAATTTTTTAAATGATTTTAATTGCGGGAATTCAATCCGTTGGATGACTGAAACACGTTTCATCTTAGTCGTACGTTTAGAAAACAAAAAACAAAAAACAAAAAAAACAAAAAACAAAAAAAAAAGAAAAGAAAAGAAAAGAACCAAGCTTTCAAAAGATTCTTTAACTGGAGAATAATCCTTTTTCCTTTTAATGGACCTTTTATTTGTAAGTAAATAAGCCGAGGGTTTACCAATACTCGTCTCTACTCGTCTCTGTCGGGAGATAAAAATCTTCTGAATATCTCTATTTGTAAAGTAAGAAAACTGTGTAAATTAGGAGCCCTATTGATATATTACAATCATTTTATTCAGCTGAAATACTACTCATTCATTAAAGTGGGCTCACCTGCCCAACAGTTTAAAGTCTCATTTTCCACAGTTTGGTCGGACATTTGGCTTCCTTCGTCACATTGCGGTTGGAACGAGATCGTGTGCAGTAAGTAATTTTATTTAGTGCTTTTTCAGTTAATGGTTGAAGAAATACATTTCGAAATTGGAAAGTGTTGTAAATTAATTCCATTCAAATGTAACGTCTCTAAAAACGTAAAAAATGTTCTTCTACTTTTCTTACCTGCAATATAGTATTTCTTAACTACAAATACTAGTAATGAGAAAGGCGCGTTGCTATTGAAAGGGATGATATTGTTCATCGAAATCGTGTATTGCAGCTATTAAGAAATTATTAAGATAGGCTGAGAATAAATTTAAAGTAATTACTACACAGTGATAAATATCTATGAGATATAGATTAAATAACATTATTGCAAACATAAGTGAACCCGATTCTTATGAATTATAAGGAAGATTTTGCGTGTAATTTTTGATAACCTTTAACTCACCGACGGTGGTAAAAAAATTATTGCAATGTTAATATAATTTTATTTGCAAATATGTGATTGGAACTATTTTCTACTACTTTCGCCTCAGTTCTTTGTGAAACCATAAGATTTCATAATTTGTTCGAATATATTTTCCGAAATTCCAATTAATATCGATACAAGAAGTGAGGAAATTTACAATTTTATTCTAATACACGTTTGCATTGATTGTCATACATTATTTATTTTTTTAATAAATCTTCTTTAAAACCATGCTTATCGTATATTAACATCTCCATCTAGATTTACACTCCCAATACGACAGTTCCAAATCATCCTCTTTCATACCAAACGGTAAATTTATAAATTTAACAAACAAGGACTATCATTGATGGGTATATTATCAACTGATACGTTTCACGTAAGTATAATTTTTGTAACTCACATACCAAATTTCATCAGTTACTGATGCACTGAATATTAATAAAATATAAAGTGTAAAAGCACAAATTATCAAAAAGAGCCGTCATGCATAATGAATTGTAGTAAAGTTTGACAATTGCTGATAATTATTAAAAAAACGTTGCATGAAATACAGAAATTAATTTTTATGCGGACCCTTTATAGATGGATCACGTAAAGATAGTTAATCAAACTTTTTTGGAAGCCACACACATATCCTTCAACCCATTTATATCTTACATATTCGACGGAATTATCGGTTTGTCTTCAAAGGATTCCGCGAATAACATTCACGAAATTACACCTTTTTTTTTATAATTTGATATACCAAGGAATCGTACGTGACAACGTCTTTACATTTTACGTGAACAGGTATATTCTTCTTTACAACTTTATTTTTAACGTATTCAATTGTCGTTTTCTACTTAGAAGCTCCGTTAAAACGATAATATTTTCTGTTTACCTTTTCCATGTATATTTATGTAACACAAATACGCGTATTGCAATTATTTAACTAAGCTAAAGTATAGAATGTTAAAATTTAACTTATTTAACACTTCGAGTGATTAGCTTTGAATAGATTTCAAAGCAATGTAGAATGTTATGTGAGAGTAATGAAAACTATAGGTAAAACAAAGGATATTACAACATTATTTTACGGATAAAGTAATAACAATAAGAACAACAACAATAATAACGCAATAATGAAAGGTTGATAAATTTCAGAAATATAGAATTTGTTGAAATAAATTTAATCGATTAAAAATGTATGTACTGAATAAGATTTAGGAAGATACTCAACTTTAATGATGACTAAAATTAGAAAACCTTTTCAGTAAATTCTATTTTGCTATATTACTGATTAAATTGAATGCTATTTTTACGGTTGACCTGAAATTTGTTGAACTAATGCATAAATTATGTGTTTTACCAGTAGAATGCAGTTGGCTACCTTTTATTTTATCGTTTAATAAGCAAATATTAGAAAATCAATTGAGTAAATTGTTCGCTTTATCAAAGTTAATAATATATGTACATGTGTGTGTGTGTGTGTGCGCGCGCGCGTGTGTGTGTGTGTATATATGTAATACTTTATTGAAAAGGTACGCTTTTTCTATTAAAACGAAAGCATAAAAAATTAGGCTAAGATAAACTTAGTACGGTTATGAAAGTAAAATGGGGCAAAATATTATACATCGTATTCGTAATGAAATATCAGTCTTATTTTAAAAGTAGATAATTATTAAATAAAATTTTTAATACATTTCCCAAACGTCACGGCTTTTCAACAGTACAGTTTTCTTAACCCTGTTCATTGTTGTTGAATCCACAAGCGTGGGATCAATATTGTATACACGTTAATGTTGAAAGAAATCGAACACAAATAACGACTGATAAGTAAACTATTTAATTGCCAATTATTTACTTCTAAAGAGATCAACAGAATCGATCGACATGTTAGAACATTGGAATACATTCCTGTTCAAGATAGCAGTCATTTTAATGGGTCTACATGAATGTTCACAAGCTTAGATAGTTACATCGCGTATGGGGATCGGAACTCAAGCGCTTTGTTATTATTACATCACCCGTTTATTTCGAGGCATGTGTACTGTATAAATATCCTATTATTGCGAGGGGCATAAATAATCGTACACGAGTTCGGCTCAATAAAAGTCGTTAAGTTGATTAGCTATGAATTTTCAACGGGATTGACCTTACCGCACGTGGCGGAGTCAAAGCACTCCAGTGATTACATTCTTGTAATCTCTGTATTATACCAATATATACAATATGTACACGTGTACTCCAACAATACTTCACTTTTAAAAAGGGTTATATTATAAATTTGTTAATTTTCAACTACTCCACGATTTCTTACTTATTTTTACGCGTATTACTGATGCGACTGAAAAAGGTGTTTCATCTCACGAAAGAGATTTCGATTGGTAGTGTCTCTTCATTATCGCTTACCTACTTTGAAAACATAATTAAATATACTCAACTTTTTATCTTTTTTCCTCAAAACACGGACTGGAATAATTTAAATAACTGAACTTGATTCAACCACTTTGTTTCAGGTCAAGTATTTGTCAAGTGAATGCGTTTAACAGTGTCTTTTTCGATTGGTGTTTATGCGTATTTAATTATGCTCGGTAAAATAAATATATAGATAAAAATCTAGAGACGATTGAAATTGTTGTATAGATTAAATAGTGATCTTTTAGTCCCAGTTTTATGCATTAATAATGTGGAATTTTAATCGTGTTCTTGTGCATAAACCTCTTCAAGAAAAAAGACAAAATTTTGCGCGTCCTTCTCCAAAAATTATTCAACTACCAGATATTCCGAGGAGAATCCTGTATATTTAGAAATTTTGAAGGACAAATTATAGAATCTTTCCAGTGCCATCAGCAACGTTTTAATTCATCTGCCTCCATGACATTTAATTGTAATTATCATCAGCCATTCATTTGGAAGGATAATATATAGATCTGTGTTTCTTCCATGGTTTGGGAAAAAACATTTAAATATGCAGTCTCCAACTAAAATATTTCTTTGATAAAGATAAACTCGATCGTGTAATACAGTTTACACGAAAATAGTGTACAACTCTATCATTTATCATATCTGTTATAATTACTATTTGAAGGCACAATGTGAAACAATGGACTGTGACTGTACATACTCCTTGATTCACTACTATTTTTGTAAATTCTAAAAGTCTTTATTTTGGACTTACTCTGCAATTAATTCAATTTCATTTACCACAGATTATTTAACATATTTTTATTTTTATCCAAAAAATTATAGCTTACAATTCACCAACACTGAATTGGCATTGGGATAAAAATAAAACCTCGTTCTTTTATTCGTTAAAAAACAAAAACGTTTATAATCTATTCACAGAATTAGTTTTTTTCTTAATTTTTAAAATGCATAATCACTTGGAAAAGGTTAACACTCTCTATCATTCGCAGGCTATTTATCGCGATAAACTCTTCAAAAATGATTCGAATGAACAACAATTACTGTTATACTATTACTCTAAGGCACGACTCATTCTAACCTTAGAAACATAGTCTAGATAGTTTTCAACTCTGCTTCCATTGCTCGATGTAACAGATAGTTTTTTACTTAATAAAACGGTATAATTAATTATTTTATAATTTGCGAAAATACCATAGTTAATTATATCTTCGACTTTCTGTAACAATTAATTTCACATGTAATCGGTCCTCGCATAGACTTTTTGAAGAAAGATATTGAGATATCTTTGAAGGACTTGGGATTGTAAAATTTCAAACGCTTAGTCAACGTACTCTTATATAGCTTTACATTTGGTTTTAAGTATTTAATAATTTCTTTTATACGTATTCAATCGTGTTAGATATTTAATTTTAAATTTAAACATTCAGTAGCTAAAAATCTCACAACATCATTCCTAAAGATAATGCATAAGAATCTTGTATATCTTAGATTATATTCATTCAGACTTGTGGATATTTTTGATAATCTTATTAATAATCACAATATTGGAACAACCTTAAATGTTCTTATTTAAATCTTTTTTTTTTCATAATTTTTCAGAGAGGATAATACAAGTAAGCAAGTAAATATAGAAGAGGAAAAATTATTAAAATAACAAAATTTTTCATTGATTTTTAAAATTAGTAGTAAGAACTGAAAATTACACGCGTATATTGTCAAAAGATTCGTATAATTAAAGCCACATATAAGAAAGTTACAAAGTAACTTTCCTTGTGTGTAAAATGTGTTTCAGCAGATTTATTTTTTAGCTTTGTTTAATAAATTTTTAAAGACTACCTAAAAATACGGAGAAAAACTCAAACTTATATCAGTTTAAAGTCATAATTTCAAGATATTGTAAAAATATATTCAGAGTGTGAAGGCATTAATATTAATAATAATTTTTAGGGATGAAACAACATTAAGAGCTAGGAAAATCTTGTTGGGCGCTACACAGAGGCAACATGTCAAGAATAATTCATTAACAATGCTGAATGTTATCGATAAAATATTATGGAGGGTTCAGGTGGATGGGTATGCACCACCATTTAAATAAAAATATCAGAAATTAATTTTGAAAAATTTGAAATAGCGGCATTTTATTTCTACAGTATAATAGCTGTTATGAATCCTACGACTTTTTTCGTAATTACCAATACAACGAATGCAATCTTCGATTCGACTTCAAGTTCCATCACTGGACCATCAGATGCAATAAAGAAGATTAATTATTTAATGAATGCTAAATATTTTCCTGGGATCGACAAATACGGGGTAAATAAAGGCTTACTTCAAAAATGACGTAAACATTTAAACAAATTTTTATATAAAAATTAAGCTGCGGATTACTTCCTAAAAAGATCTGTTTTTGAAATAAGGCATGAAATACCCGTTAAATAAAATAAAAATTTTTACTTTTTTTTATGCAAGTTTAAAAATAACATTCAAGAAAGTATATAAATTGAAGGTTTAAATTCTTTCTCACGAACGCTTTAAAATTTGACGACAAGGAATTTATAAATGATTTAATTATGTTAAAACGATGTATTTGTCTGCTGATATGATCCTTTTTATGGGATAAAAATATTCTGAAAAATCTTAAAGACGATTGAAAATCATATGTGCGTATTTTTTTTTTTCAGAAGTAATCTCTTAAGAATTCACTACTCTTACATATGACAATGTTCGCATATATCTTATGCAGTAAGTCCAGAGTATTCAAAGATATTGAGATATTAAAGAAATCTGTACATATTTACCACCGTATACAAGATGTAAAATCTAGTAAAATTATAACATAATTTAGACATCTAATATTATCTTTAATCAGTATTGTAATTTTTGGGTATCTTCATACATAATCGTGCTAATTCCCTTCTCGTTATCCTACATAGAAACGTTATAATTTATAACGTCCAACTGTTGTCCAATTCGTACGATTTCTCTTTAACCGGCTCACGCCTTACCTCTGATCGTTTTCGATAGAGTTCGAGTTTCCTCTGACATGCTTAAAATCTTTCAAAAAAAGTAAATGTTCACTTGCAGCTTTCATTGATAAATGCAAGGGCAAAGCAAGGTCTTATATAAAAAAAGAACGCAATGCGTTTCAGGTGAACTGCCGTCAATACAAAAGGTTGCCGAACATCCGCTTCATCCTCAACGATAATTACTACGACATAGAGTCGAAATATTTCGTGCAACGCGTAAGTCTTTACTCCTTATTTAATTTTGCATCCATGCCAAAGTACACGACCGCATTTCGTATGTTTCAGCTCACCCTTGATAATGTCCAGGCATGCTTCAGCCCCTTTATACCGAGCAAGGGCCCGAAACAGACTTTCTGGGAGTTTGGTGGTGCTTTCATGATGGAGTTCTACACCGAGTTCGACGTTGACAATAAAGTCGTCATCATCGGCGAGACGGTCTTTTAAACGTTTACGAATTATTTCGATATTACAAACAGCCATTATGTCTTGTTTTCTTAAGATGTGCACTACTTTTCATAACGACCAAATGTGAAATCGACGCGTTTCTTTTGCGTAAAATCAGATTAAGAAGATTCGCCAATGTTCTAGACTATCTTGAATTTATAACATACGGGTACTTGTGTACTTTTGCTAAAAATCAGTGATACGTAACTGTTTTAACGCAAGAAAACGAACGAAATTTCACGGTGAAAGCATATTTATACTGGTATATCTCGTTTGGTATCTGTTATCTGATGTTTATGTAAGTGTAGGCTTCAATTTATAATTACTTATCGAATTTTTCTAAACTTCTATTAACGCACCGAGCAACACACACGGTATTAAAAATTTCTCGATCAAAAAACAAATTATGGTTTTGCTTTTTCAATTACTTGGACCAGTAGTCCAACGTTGACATATAAATTTGAAACCTTGTAAAATGATGTATTACTGGGGGAGGGACAACGACAAAGAATCTCGAGTTAAAAAATATTTCGTTAAAAATAAATGAAAGCTGATAATAATTATTGAAAATAGTCCTTTATTAATTTCTGACGAATTTCTACGAATTTATTTAAGAATGCTGTGGGTATTCGAGAATACGTTCTCTCAAAATCAACATCTTTTAAATCAATATTTAAATTTTCACATGCGTGTGAATGACAATGTATTAGTTTATCTATTTATTGTAGGTAACTAAATAATAATTAACTTTGGGCATACAAAAGCATCATTTCGTAAATGTACTTGAGATAAAGAATCGAAAGGCCTCAATTTGAAAGATACGATAATATAAAAAAATCTCCAAGAGCTGAATCGCTATTTACTATCATTATCAGCAATTTTAATTAAATATTTTAAATATAATCTATAGGGTACATTATCATTTCCGATAAACCAATACTAACATTTAAAAGCAATGAAAATGTACAAGGGGAGGAGGACGTGACGGGATCTGGATGCCTGGAGCCTCAAAGACGATTCGTATGAAGAAGTGGTACGGCGTCACCTTCGTAAATGACGCCGATCACGTGACATAAAAATGTCAACAGACACTTATACTAAATGCACCGAACACACCAAGCGCGTTCTTATGCCGCTGTACTCTTCAGTTAGTAACAGTTCATCGACGTACTTTGCTTCGCGAGCAGGCGGTTTATTTTCATCCTCGACCGACAATTTAGTTATTTTCATTGAATAATCCCGTGCGCGAAAAATGTTGCGATTCTTATTTTGGGCGAGCTTCTGCCTCGCTCTGATCAATGCTGATCTAATCAGGTAACAAAACATTTTTATTATTTTCCATCTCTCGATGTCGCTTTCTCATTCTTTCACGACGATATTTTAAATTTTAAGTGTTCTCAAAATGTGCGACGTTAATCTCATCTTTTATGCATGCTTCGTTAAATCATTCTACTCGTACGAAGCGTATTGTTAGTGCGTCGTATATGAAGTGATTGAACTTTAGATTGTTTAATAGTTGTAATTATGTATATTAGTAACGAATGTTTGTTTAATATTCTCTATTAATGACTTTTTCCTGGGTTTCGTAAATTCTAACTTTCTCCTATTTCTCATGTTATTATTTGTGCAAAGAATAAAGTTAATTCTAGTTTATATTCCAAGAGCTTTCAAAATCTTCTTGGTGATCGAAATTCGATAGAAATAACATTTATAATTCTATGAAACAAAAAATTTAGAAGCTTGAAAATAATGAAAGTAGTGTGACATTTGTTAAATATTTAAAAAACAACTAATTGTAAATCATTGAACGTAAAATTTAAATGTTTTATGTGAAGTGTCTTTTGAGTTAAAGACAAAGTAAAATAAATAGAAATTTTTATAAACTAGCATTATATATGTAAATAAATAAGATGCAAATAAGATATTAAATAAATTTTGAGTTTTTACAATTTTTCTCAATTTATTCGTACTGTATTTTTTATTTTTACAACTACATCTTTGACCTTATATTATTCCCAGTCATTCAATGAACTTGAAAATATATTGAGCATTAAAACAGCGTTTAGTTATATCAAAGAATAAATCACTATAAGATTTTTTTTCATTTTAATTAAATGTGTGGCATTGTTTATTTTAAACAGTGATAAGGTAAATCTGTTTACAGGTTAATGTAGTGATAATGCTGGAATTTGTTAAAATATATACCAGTTTAAATAATTGACACTTGGTTAGAATACAATACAATAAAATACAAATATGTAAAGTTTTTTATTAATAATAATAATTTATAAATTTACTTAATTGATTGATATGTGAAATAAAATGAATCAAGTGTCTTCTAATGTATTCCAATAAGATTTCTTATGCTTTTAAATTTCATATTTAATATCACATGACTGATAACGTCCTTATTCTTTGAACTTCGATCTCATTTCAAAGCTACTCGGTAATAATAATGATCAATTATAATAACCTATCATTTTTATGTTAATTGTATTATAGATTTTTTACATCCTAATCTTAGATTGAGTTAATTACAATAAGTTTAGTACGTATTTATTGGTTATATATGAATAAGTTTTTTCCCTAGTAATTTTAATTAAATATCAATTAAAATAACATATTTTTAAATCTTATTAGAGATTTTTATTGCATTTACTGTAAGAAAACAAAATAACAATAGCGATCTAATTAGGATGCAATTTCTTTAATTACAAAAAAAAAAATTATTTTATAGAATTCCAGTATATAAGGCTGAATCATCTAGAAGAAAACTACTAGAAGTAGGAACTGAACTTAATCAACTAAGACTTCGGTATGGAAATGATCCAATACTCGAGCCATTGTCTAATTATCTAGATGCTCAGTATTACGGAGTGATCAGTATTGGCTCACCTCCCCAAAACTTCACCGTTATTTTTGATACAGGATCTTCAAATCTTTGGGTTCCATCTAAAAAATGTCACTTAATAAACATTGCTTGTTGTTAGTACTATTACTTTTTAAATAAATTTCGATGCTTAGACATTTATCATAGTAAATATCAAATTGGAAGTTAATTATTACTTCTTTATAAAGTAACTTTTAATATGGAATCAATACTATTCTCGGTATAAATAATTATATTGATATCTACTTCATTGTTGCAGTACTGCATCATAAGTATAATAGTGGTAAATCAGAGACCTATAAACCAAATGGAACTGAATTTGCTATCCGTTATGGTTCCGGAAGTTTATCTGGATTTTTGTCTACTGATGTTGTTACCGTAAGTACTTATAGAAAAGTATTAGAAATAGTACAAAGCTACAACTTTCTTTTAATTACTTTAAAATTGTTATTAGATTGCTGGTGTAAAAGTAAAAGACGTTACATTCGCTGAAGCGTTGAGTGAACCTGGTCTAGCTTTTGTAGTAGCTAAGTTTGATGGTATAATGGGAATGGCATATCCTAATATTGCAGTTGATGGTGTAACTCCTGTTTTCTACAAAATGGTTGAGCAAGGTTTGGTGCCTCAACCCGTTTTCAGTTTTTACTTAAATAGGTGATTGTTTATGAAATTGAAAGCTCACTTTATTAATTATTTTTATTAACACATTTTTCATTAATTGATTTATTTTACCGGCTTTAGAGATCCAAATTCAAAAATTGGTGGAGAAATGATTTTGGGTGGTTCTGATCAGGAACACTACGAAGGTGATTTCACATATGTTAATGTTAGCACTAAAGGGTACTGGCAATTCCAAATGGATGAGTAAGTTTTATTGGGAAATTTTTTGCTCATTTAAACTGAAATCAATGTCAGAAACCAATATGGATTAATGACGAAATACATATTTACTCCATTTATAAAAATTAACTTACAACATCATAAATTAATTATTTTTAGAATTAATATAGGTGGTAAAGCTTTCTGCGATGGCAGCTGTCAAGCTATTGCTGACACTGGAACTTCCCTTATTGCTGGACCTGTCAGTGAAATTGAAGGAATCAATAAACAAATCGGCGCTACTCCAATAGCAGCTGGTCAAGCAATGGTATGTTAATAATAATTCTTTAGTGCATAATTTAATTTAAATTCTTTTTAAATAAAAAATTGTTTAACTATAGATTAGCTGTTCTTCTATTCCTAATCTGCCTAAAATTGACTTTAATATTGGTGATAAGACATTCTCTTTATCTGGAGATGATTATGTATTAAAGGTAAGGAAACACTTAAAAGTTTACCAATTATCGTAATTTTGTTGATTTAATGAAAATTAACAATTAATATTGAAACAAATAAGATTTTTTTGTAAGTGTAAATTCTATAAAACGTATTATTTTTTGTCTTTTCGAATTATTTATAAAACAATAGTATTATTAAGTTGAAAGCAAATTCAACTTCAAAGAAAATCTAATATTCTGGTTCATTAAATGATTCTGACATATATATTACAAAATTTATATTATATTAGTGTATTCAGGTATATATCATTAAACTTTATTTTATTTTACGAAAATAACGTCTAACACAACTAAAAATTAAAGTACTTATAATTATATATATATATATATATATATATAATCATTTTCAAATATTCATTTGTTATCTATTTAAGAATTACATTTTTCACGAGTTAGAATAAACACTTAAAATGATTTTAATCTGTTTACCGGTATAAGTATTTACTGATAAAATTTGTCTGCGTAAGCACATATCGCATACCTATCTAATTAGAAACCAGCTTATCTTATCAACTAGACATAACTTATTGCTTTATAGTATTAAATTTTTAGTGTAGTTTATTAACATTAATTCAAGAAATCATTAAAATTCTAATTCATTTAAAACGTTTGCCTAATGTTTCGTTAGGAGTAATACAAATCACGTATATTTTTTTAGGTTACCCAGTTTGGTCAGACAATTTGTCTGAGTGGATTCATGGGCATTGATATTAATCCACCAAGAGGTCCACTGTGGATTCTGGGAGATGTATTCATTGGTCGTTTCTACACCGAATTCGATATGGGAAATGACCGAATTGGATTTGCCATCGCCAAATAAGAATTTCACATTCATTAGTGAGAAATAAGTGTCGCTGGGAAGAACAAATTATTTTTTTTTACATTTCAATGACTCATAATGTTATTCACACGACTCATTGTTACTGTCGTAGAAATAACGAATGTATGAAATATCTAACGAAAAGAGATAAGTTAAAATAAATAAGTAATAAAGATTTTACATATACACATAAAGTGTAATAAAAGTTATTTATATTGAATAAGAAAATCAACACCTATAAGTCTCGATTTAATCAATTTTTATGCGGTTCTCATGCAAAATTTATTTGCAATTTTTCACAGCATTGTCGTCTCCTAAAATAAATTATTATAAGCATTTCATTAAAAATAAATTAAATCAACGACAAGCGAAAATAAATAAACAAAGACAACATTAAAAAGAGAAATCCATGCATTGTCATAAAAGTAAAGCTTATTTTAGAGGAACAAAGTATTGATATAAAGAACCATTGTATTTGTCAATTAATTTATTTGAAGTTTCTTTTACACAGATAAACATCGTTTATCGTCAGTTTGTCGCTTTTGCGGTATAAAAACAGAAAAATCGTGATAACTTCGCCACTTACTTTTCAGTGTCAGATCGTCTCAATTAACTGTACAACAGTTTTCTTTTATTGGAAAAAACCACAACAGAAGGGCAGTTAATAATAACCAATCTACGCTTTTGTCCGAGTATATATTCGAACGCCCACATTTTTACATTTTTCTTTCCCTTCCTTCTTCATTTTTTTTCATATTTTTATTTCTACATCTCATTTAAATCTTATTTCCAAAAAGATGTCATTTTTCTACCCATAGATCACACATTTCTTTAAACACTTACAAAACAAAAGGCGATTGCAACTCAAAAAAATGTTTCTTACATCATTTTTCATTATTTTTTTGTCAATTTTTTCGTTTTCTCTTGCTTAAATCTTATCATTTTTTTATTACATATCTCTCCTATCTTTAATAAGTGTCCTCTAAACGAAAAATAAAATTAACGAATTTAATGTTAATTCATGTATTAATTCGCTCAATGGTCACAAGTAAGCTAGCACTTGGATAAATAAAAATATTGCGCTTATATTCGGTTTAAGTATGTACATACAATACACATTGTTCGGCCGATGTTTCACTTATAATCCGCTCGGTCGCACTTCTTTTTTTCTTTTCCACTTTATGATTCTCCCTCTTCTAAGAACATTTATAAAACGACGATCACTTACCATGCACATGGACTGTGCAGTGGAATTTTGGGCACAATTCAACATCTACAATGGCTCTACCGACGTGACAGTACTTTGAGCTCTGAGTTTACTCTTCGTATAATCAACTCCACAAGGTTTTCCTGTGTACAAGAAAAGCACGATTTTTCTTTCAAATTTAATTTTACGCTTATTATCAGTTTATAATATTTCCTTACGTTTGCATCATGTGCGTACATAATTGTATGAAATACAATATATATTCTATGTGCAAAAGTGTACACACATAGCCATATATGTTTTACATCAATAGTGACATGAAGATTTATTGCATATAATATTATTATATGTAAGTAGCTGGCATAAACTCTAAAATTAATGGACGTCAACTTACACAGGCTTTTTATTTGTTGCATTTGTTCCTGCTGGTGCTGCTGTTGCGTTTCCAAAGGATTTCTTTTTGCTACGTATTTTTTTCACATAGGCTTCAATGAGAGATGCAATTTTCTTTGGATTGATCTCACCTGATTTGTTATGACATATCTGAAATAATAAAATCGTGAACGAAATTTGTTAGGCTGAAAAAATTACTAAGTGATTATTGTTGACTTTGGTAGATTTTTATTAAAATCAACAAATCTTCCTACAACAATTGAATGTCAAAATTTTATTTTTTATTATTAACTGGTGTCATATTTTAGTCAATCACTGAAAAATTGAGTTATACGTTGACGATACATATGAAAAATTAACAGATATATTATGAATTCGATTTAAAAGGGCTCTTGTATCAACTTTAAAATTAGATCTATCAATTATTTGGATTCAATGTAATTGCATTGAAAAATCTACCTTTGGAACAGCCTTTCGCATGATGTCCTTGTACTCCTCTTTTGTTACGTGTTTCTTAGTGTAATGCGGCTTTAATACTAATTTAACTTCTTCAACGACTCTTTCTTGTCGATTAAGTTTCTTCAAGAACTAATAAGCAGAAGGCAAACGTTATCGTTATTTTTGCTGTATTATTATAAAAATAACAATGACAATGAAAATACTTCACCTTATCTTTAACTTGCATTTCCACGGCAGAACTAGGAAGATCGTCCAATATTTGAAGTTGGTTCTCATCCATCCGCACGCCAATTTTGGAATGAGTGCCTACAGTAAGAAGTAAAACAAATGTAGCCTAACGACAAAATTATGAATTTTGTTATAAGAGAAAACTAGTACAAAAAAAACCATTTCATCTTATTAAAAGAAAATGCCTAAGAGTTACTCTCTCTCTCTCTCTCTCTCTCCTCTCTCTCTCTCTCTGTGTGTAAATGAATTCTAAAATAAAACTTCCTTTTAATAAAGATCAAAATTGTTAGTAAAAGTAAAAAATAAGAAATTTACTTTAACAAGTACGAACATTTTGCATGCGTACTGAAATAATAAGCACTAAGCAGTTTTTTCAATGAAGTTCGATTTCGTGAATTAAAAATTGTTCAAATATTTATTTATTTTATGCAATTATGAGGAAAATCTTTGTGAATAAAAGAGCTAATAAAAACAAGTATGCAAATATTATTAAAAAAATGCAAATACAATGACATTTTAGTTATCAACTTGATAACATGCTACAAAGTAAGCTATTTTTTTTTATATTAAAATATTGCTCAGTAGGTAGAATTCACATTATTTTAAAAATAATAGAAAATTCAGTTTAATACATATATTTCCATGATATATAACATGAACATTTTAAATTCATCTTCTCAAAATTTTAACGTATATTTCTTTTGCCAATTAAAGATTCCAAGAATTTTTAGCGCTATTTTTTAATTAATAATCAAAATCAAACTGCACAAAAAACAAGTGTGATAATTAATTATGTATATATATCGTAGGGCTAAAACTCTAAATTCAATCTCTTGATACTAACTTTGCACACATGATGAAAGTTATGATAATATTTAACTTACTTTATACAATAAAACTGATGTTTGTATTTCAGTTAAATATCACGATAAAGTTTATCAAAGTACGCGATATTATTATTATCGAAATATTATTCATTACATAAGAAGTATATGGTAATATATTTTCAATATGTATTTTCAAGTTTCTGATTTTATAAAGCATAATCATATAATTTTCCTACAATATTACAAACAATATAACGATGTACGAGAGTGTGCAATGTCCCTGAGATCCAATGTACCGCATATAAGCAACCGCAACTATTGTAGGCCATTACATAAGGCTTTAAGCAAGTGGATGAATAATATGTTCAATAGTAAAACGACGGAAAATTAATAGATAGTCTCGAATTTTTCTTCGCACTATTCTTACAAAACCTAAGTTGATTATTTTACATGACTGCATCAATGATAGCTAGTACGTATCCATTTAGTTTTATTGATGATGTGACCAGCATTGCGCATTTTCTCAATTCGATTGTTTTCCAATCACGTCTAGCAGGACACTGGAATCGAACCTACGAGCGAGAAAAAGAAAAGCCTAGTTCATAAAGTCAAATTACCCTTTTTCCTTTTGTCCTTGTCAGCTTTCTTCATGCGCACTTTCATCGAGGTTTTGTGAACGATAGGCGAGGCGTCGAAGAGTGCGTCGAACGCGTCCTTCTTTTCCTGGTTCTTGCGGAGTTTGGTGGAGAGGGCGACGTTGGGTGAGTTGTTGAAGGCAGGACTGGGTGGATCGAAAAGGCCGTCGCTGAGACTCGAACCCGGCGAGTAAGGAGACGACATATCGATGTTGTCGTTGTTTATCTCGATGTTAGCGTCGCTGCCATTTTGTCCGATCATTGACACGTTCTTCGATTGGAGTTTTATGGGCAAGGTACGCAATGGTGCAGGTTTCGGCAGCGAATTGGTGAAGATGTTCGGCAGACTGGGCCTTTGTTGCTGTTGTTGTTGCTGCTGCTGCTGCTGCTGCTGCTGCTGCTGCTGCTGCTGTTGCTGCTGCTGCTGCTGTTGCTGCTGCTGCTGCTGTTTCTGCTGGGTATTTTGCACAAGGTTGTTTGTCTGTAATTCAAGTATCATCAGGTGTCTGTGGATCGCGAAGACTTAACAGTTTAATGCTCCTTTGGATATCGTAATGCCAGACGATGATTCGTAAATCGAGCAAAACTTAACGTTTCTAAGGCTTCTTGAGAAAAATATTCGTATAACTTTTGTTAATTCGCGTTAAAAAATAATATTATTGGTAACCCGTGTGTTTTTAAGCTTTATAAAATCTTCAAAAGTTATAAATTTCTTTAATTACCTTTCAATTATCAACGCTTCATAAAAGCATTACCTCGCTTACAGAATAGCAAGTATTATTAAATATTTTATTCGTTGATAAGTTTAATGGTCTCGTTAATAACATATAAATGTTATTTTTACTCTTGATAAATTAGCGTTATACTAAAACGCGAATAAATTAATAAAAAGTGTTAATTTTGTGCTTTCAGTGTTTAATGATAAAAATCCGTTTAATTTATTCGAATTAAATGATTGTCACTATCGCAAGGTAATCTTTATTAAAAGTAATTAAAATATATATTATAAGCGTAGATTCAATGTAAGTACAGTAAACAGTAAAATTGAAGTGATTGTCTAATTGTAAAATATACTTTAATTCATTTCTATTACTTTGAAGGCTCTTATCTATAAATTACCGCCAATTCTTTGTTTTTATCAAATTTTTATCAAAGCTATACTACACATATTTTTTTTAATGAAAATTGATACTATTTTTTTCAAATAAACTTTGCGATTATGCTCTTTATTAAGAATACATTCACGGAAATAAGAATTTTCAGCTAGAATAAAGCAACTTCTTCCTTGGCATATACAAATTCAAATAGTTTTAAATTAATTTGCTTATAAAATTATTAAACCGTGTAACGCAAGGATTTTAGAACCGCTTGAGTTAACTTACATATAATATCCGTGTTTGTACTCACTTGCAAAAGGTTTCTGGGTCCTACGAGTTGTGACGCTGCACTGAAAATGCTACTACGTTGAACGGCCGCCGCCACAGTGGCCAAGACAGGATTGATGACAGGGAAGGGATTAACTTGGGGTGCGAGCTGCTGCTGCTGCTGCTGCTGCTGCTGTTGCTGCTGCTGCTGTTGCTGCTGCTGCTGTTGCTGTTGAGATGTTGATGCGTTCGATTGAACCACGGCGGGAGAGCTAGTATCCTCCACCTCGGACTGATCGGCCATTGGAGGAGTGTTAGACACAGACGAAGGCCTTTTAATCGTCACCATCGATATAATTTTCGGCTTATCCGATGAAGATTTAACCTCCGATTGGTCCTGTTGTGGCCCCGACTCCGATGTCTTAACCTGGATTTCCTCGTTCTCAGCGAGCGAGTTTCTGGTCTCCTGCAACCTCTCGTCCGCGTTGTTGTCCTCTTGGCTGTTGACCTCAGGAGTCGGTGATCTTGATTTTGTAGGATCGAACGGGTCGTAGGCATCTGGGGAAGTTGGTGGTGAAGTTGGTGGTTCGGGCGGAGTATTTGGACCCACTTTCATCCTTGATTCGAGCTCTTCTTGGGCTCTGAGCTCTAGTTCCTCTTCGACTCTTTCATCCATCAATTCCTGCATCTCGGCCATGTCATCGATCTCCATCTCTGCATCTTCTTCATCCATTTCTATCTCCTCTTCCTCCTCCAGCAACGGATTTAAAAGCGAGGGCCTGAGATTACTCTGCTTACTCACAACTGAAAACTTTACCTGAGGCTCCGGTGGAGTTTTCGGGCCTTGAAGGAACTGCGTGTCTAGTCTTGTCGGGGTATGAGATTCCTGAGGTAATTGTTCCGGAGTGCCCATTTCCTCCATCTCTTCGTTCACTGGCACTTGTTTGTCATCGTCGTCACTTAAAACAATTACATCCCTAGGGGATGGTGTTTGTTCCCGGAACGGAGACTGATCAAGATCGATCACCGCCATGGGTTTCTTCGTAGCAGCAATTTCCGCAGCCTTGGACTTTTTCTTTTCTTTTTTCTTAGCAGGCTTCTGAGGAGACTTTGAACGTTGAGTTCCATTTTTCTCTTTGACTTTATCTTTTTTTGACTTCTTTGGAGGTACCGCCTGAACTTGGGGAGGTTCCAGTTGTAGCGGTTCTCTGCGTCTTCGCTTTACCGGTGGTAATAGAGGAATCGTCTCGGGTAGCTCGGGTAATCCTGTCGTAGGCTGCACTTCATTGTCTTTGTTAAAGCATACACTGACAAGAATATTATCTCCGCTGGCGAAAACTTCCTTAGAAGGTGGTGGACTTCGCACCTTTTTGTTCTTGCGTTTCTTTTCGGTCTCTTTAACCTTTTTGTTCTCCTTTCGTTTCTCCTTTTTCTTCTTTTTAATAGCCTCCTTGTTTGTAAGAATTACTTTGAGATTCTTCGGCGGAACATTTACTGTATTTAGTAGAGTCATCTGTGGAGGTGACCAGTTCCGGGCGATATTTTCAGGACGCACGATCGGTGGTGTCTTAGAGCGTGAACGTGACCAGGAAGGTGTCCATTGGGCCGTCCAGCTTGATTCTCGGACAAAATTACGATCAACGACTTTATCAGCCACGGAGAGCTGGTGATGGTCCCAATTTCGCCGATCCAGTGAATGACTTCTCGATCTGGACAGTTTTCGTTTAGAGTGTTTCTTGTCACGTTTCTTTTGACTCTTGGAGCGCGAGCGCTTACGCGCTCTAGACCTTGATCTAGATAAATGTTTCTTCTTATCTTTTCTTCGCGATCTAGACCTAGACCTAGTCCTCGTCCTTGATCTAGACTTCGATCTCGATCTGGATCTCGACCTTCGCTTCTTGGAAAGGGATCTACGAGACTTGCGACGCGGAGTCACCGAACGTCTGCGAGATCGACTCCTGGTTCGAGTTCGACTTCTAGCACGTACACGTGACAGCGAGCGCTTCCTTATTTTTTCATTGCGCCTGGTTCGTGGAGAAAGAGACCGCCGACGAGACAGAGAGCGAAAACTGCGCGATCGCCTGCCTCTAGACCACGATCTTGATCTGCTTCTTGATACTCTACGTACTCGAGGAGTATAAGAACGACTACGCCTAACAAAGGAAAGCGAACGTTCTCTCGACAAACTTAATGATCTACTGCGAGAACTTTCGCGAATATCACGTCCATATTCATCTTTGCGAGCCCTAGGTTTTTCAGCAACAAGTCTGCGTACGTCGTAACGTGGTAATTCTTTGCGTTTTTCCTTCTTTTTAAGGATCTCTTTCTTTTTCTTAGCCTTGGGATCTTTAGACTTAGATCGTTTTTCGCGGTATTGACGCTCCTTTGCCATTGCTGATTTAGGCGTCTTTTTCCAAGATGAACCTACCAGATTATTCTCTGAAGCTATATTTTCTTTGTTTCTTTCCGAATCTTTAATACTTTTTTCTTTCTTATCTTTCTTACGTTTTCGTTTACCTTCTTCCTCTAACATCATAATCTCTTTATTAGCCTTCATGGCTGCCTGCTGTTTTCTAGGTCTGTCCTCTGGTATTTCACCCTCCTCTACATCTCTGTCCTTGGATCGCATATTTAGTAACGCAAGCTCATCTTCGAAATTCATGGCTTCGTCGGTTTCTGAAATCGCCTCAGTACCAAGACCTGCATAGCCTATTGGAGTTCTGCAACCATCCAGACCATCGCTAATTCTATCTTTCGTGGGAGTTATAGGCTCTAGTCCACTCTCAATGAGAGAGACCGTACGGTTTGATAATGTGACACGTAAATCAATATTTTTAGTAATGGTACGTTCATCCTTACAAGGAGTATAAACACCCTCTGCCTCCCATTCAGAAGCACGTTCTTCACTTAGGCGACTCTTTTTGTGAGTTGGAGTGGTCGACGATGCTGCAATAGCCATGGCAGCCTGTGCCGAGGATTCAATTTGAAACCCATCATTTTCAAGATCTCCAATATACTGTAACGGCTTGTCTGTGAAATCGGTAGTTTCTCGATTAATGATCTTGGATTTTTCGCCGGGGTCTACAGTTATTGTTGCATCATCCTCTTCTCCCTCCTCCTCCACTACCAACATTGCTTCTGACACAATCACCTCTTCTTCGTCTATTTCTTCGTCTTCCTCCTCGTCGTTCAAATCCTCTTTTTCTTCTTCTAAAGATTCTGTTTCAATGTCATCGGACAATTTTTCTGCAGCGATTGTGAACTCGATTGATTCCATACTGGTGCTTTCAGCTAATGTTGTTTTTTTCAAGATAAATTCATTATTTTCTATACATTCGATTATTTCGTGTTCTCCCTTCATTTTATGTTTTTCTTCTTTATTTTGAACTTTATCTTTAAGTTCAGCCTCACAAGTTTTCTTTATTTCATCTAGTAAGGTATTTTCTTGTTCGGTCAATTTAATTACTGGAACCGGACCTAATAAATCTATTTCAGTAGAAGTTTCTCGCTCTTTGTCCGTTATACAAAGTTGCTTAGCAAACTCATTTTCACTCATGATATCATCCTTGCACTTGATGAAATCTGCATTCTCAGTTACAGAAACGAGTTCCACATCTTCGGGATGAAGCTTATTTAAATCTTCAAGTTCAACAAGTTTTTTGTCCAATGTCTGTTGGAGTTCGTCTAGATCTATGTTAATCGGTTTTATTGACAGCTTAGATGACTCAACCTTTCTAACACTATCGATTACGATACTATTCTCGATTTTTATAGGACTGTCTTTTTTTAAAGGACTACCTCCAATACTTTCTATTTCGGATTCACCAGAAGTTGCCATACCTGCAGGCTTAATATCCCATCCGGATTGCAGCAATTGGTGCGAAATTTTTTCATGATATTTGATTTTAGGTTTCGACTCCTTGGTACTACTCTTATGTTTACCTTTCGAGTCTTTCGAAGATTTCGAACTTTCTTCATATTTAGAAGTCTTACTCGATTTTGAACTCTTCTTGTCGTCGTATTTACTTTTAGACTTTGAATCTTTTTCGCTATACTTACTTTTAGAATCATACTTTCCTTTATCTGGTTTTTCAAAGCTATCTTTTCTTTTTGAATCCTTGTCCTTCTCCCTATATCTGTCTTTTTCTTTCTCCCTATCTTTTTCTTTGTCCTTATCCTTATCTCTATCCAGCTCTCTATCCTTATCCTTATCCTTATCAGGGTCTACATTCATACGCGTTACATCTGTCTCATCCAATTCATCGTAGAGATTAACTTTATTCAGCCTACTTAAGTTACCGATTTTAAAGGTTATTTTACCCCTACTATCCAACTGAATCTTACCCGATGACTTATTTAAAGTTTGACGCTCTTTTTGCACTGCATCAACGTACTGAGATGTCTCTGACTCTGTTAAATCGCAGGCTTGTACGTCACCAACGATAACATCTTCGTCCTGATCGCCACCAGGTTCATCATTCTTTTTGGAGCTCAATAATCTTTTTCTGCTTGACCTATTCTTGGGTCCAATAACAGGGGTGTCCTCGTCACTTTCTTCTTCATCTTCAACATCCTCTTCTTCACTTGACGAATTAAGAGACAAATCTTCGTCATCACCAAGAATGCTTGGTGGAATGGGTGGTGGTTCTAACGGCAATGTTTCTCCGTTATCTTCATCAAAATCTAAATCGCCTAAAGGGGGCATCGGTGGGGGTTGTAGTGGTGGCGGTGGTCTATCGAGTCTCATTAAAGTCCCTAGTGGCGGTGGAGGCCTATCGAGTGGTCCCAAGTGCTGTAACGATGGTGGTGGTATGTCAAGTCCAAGGAGAGGCCCCAACGATGGCGGAGGCATGTCTAGCGACGCTATTTGTGGTGGTGATCCCAATAGTGAAGTACTTTCTAATGCTTCTAATGGTGGCATTGGAGGTGGTTCAAGGGGTGGCGTGATTCCATCGCATAAAACGCCCAAGGGCGGAGTTGGCGGCGGTTCAAGCATTATAGGATCGTCTAAAGAATCTAAAGGAGGCATTGGGGGAGGCTCCAACGGAGGCATCGAGTCCAGTGAACCTGCGATTACACCCAATGAATCCATCGGTGGCATGGGAGGAGGTTCCAAAGGAGCAACTGGTGATCCTGGAATGCTTTCCAAACTGTCCATCGGTGGCATCGGAGGAGGTTCCAAGGGAGCTGTTCTAGCCATATCTTCCATTGTAGATAAAGTTGGTAGTTCCAGTGGTGCTATAGACTCAGGACTACCAGCTTTGCTTTGAAAGTCATCATCTAACATATCTGGAGGTAAAGGAGGTGGCTCCAATGGCGTTACAGGAACATTACTGGTTTCATTTCCATTTTTATTTTTATCTTCATTTTCATTTTCATTTTCGTTTTCATTGATGTCTTCATTCTCATTTTCATTCTCATTTTCATTTTCATTTTCATTTTCATTTTCATTCTCACTTTCATTTTCATTTTCAATTTCATTTTCATTTTCATTTTCATCATCCTCAAGCGGAGGCATCGAAGATGATTCCACTGATTTTTTAATTGACTGTTCTTCGTCCTTACTCTCGAATATTTCTGGAAGCATTGTAGGGGGCTCTAATGGTCCAATTTGGGAAGACATTGCTTGCTCGGTATGTCTAGCAACATCCATCGTTTCTGATGAATAAATTGAGAAATTTGGACAATCCGAGTCTGAATCTTCATCATCATCGTCGTCGTAGGCAGTTAAGCGAATCCTTGGGATAGCGACTTTCTTCTTTTTCACAATTTTATCATCGTCGTCGTCTCTTCTTCCATCCTCTGACATCATATCAGTTTCCATATTTAATCCAGGGAAACCGAATATTGATGGAGGTGGCTCCAAGGGCCTTGGGTCAATCCTCTTTGATTTGGAACCCGGATAATCATCATCGCCCATAATAGATGCATTATCACCCATTATCGAGGCATTGTCGCCCATTATCGACTCATTGTCGTCATTCTTCAATCCTGGAAAATCTGATAGTCCAGGTGGGGGCTTGAGAGGCGAAGGATGAATTGCATCTGTGCTATCCTTATGACTACTTTTTGCATTACTCCTTTGTTGGTGTTGACTATCATCACTATCGCTATCAGCAGCGAAGGGATCGTACTTGTCGGCACTAATCTGAAGCCTCGATGGTCTACCAGTACCAGCATCATCTCTTGGAGTGTCATCAATTACAAGCTCTTCGCGGTCGTCACTGTCAGCACCTCGTTCACTCTCGTCAAAATCTAGGAGGTCTGAGGGCGGCTCCGGAGGCGGCAACAGCGTACCCGAACTGTCTTCACCCTCATTTTCCATGTTTGCATCCTGACTACTATCTAGTTTGCGAGGTGCAACTTCGAGATCATCGTACATGTTACACTCCTCATCGGCGAATCTATTATCATTGGATCCCTGACCGTCAGGTTGATACGAATCGTACTTTTGATTATCATAATTGATCCGTCCACTCATATGACCACTATCCCTATCGTGAAGTCCTCGATTATCGCTATTTTGCATGACAGGCATTCTTAATGCTAATGGAGGTGGTGGTGGTGGAATTCCTGACGTCCTTGGCCTCGCAAACTGTTGCCGGAATGGAAAATCTCGACCAAGCGGTGGTCTGTCATCTTGATTAAACTGAGGAGGGGGAAAGCGATTGCGAAAATTCTGAGGATTTCTACTGCGGAAGGGTGACTGCATGCCTAATAAAGATGGTGGCTGCGGAACATTGCGGTGATCAAAATTAGAATAGTTGGCTCCACCAGTAGAATAATCTTGCGGGAGGTTGCTTGTTCCACCGAAGCTATGCCTTCCACCCCCGCCAGAGTAAGAATCGTGGCCTCCACCGCCGCCGCCATAATTTCCACCACCGCCGCCGTAATTTCCACCGCCGCCGCCGTAATTACCACCGCCACCACCGCTATTGTAATTGCCACTGCCACCACCGCTATTATAGTTACCACCGCCATGACTATGGCGATTATTGTCACGATAATTGCTGCCCCCTCGGTAGTTACCACCACGGTTACCACTTCGCGAGCTATTATACATCGGAGTCTGTTGCATTAGGTTATTCGAGTCTACGTTTGTTAAGTCTAACGGCTTTTCGTTATTTATAGGTTTGCCATAATTACCCTTTATCTTAATCGAATTATTATTGTTATTGTTATTGCTTTTAATGTTCTTCTTAGGTTTGTCGATTAGCAATGAGCCATCGGATTTGAGGCTGACTTTAGTTTTCTTCGAGTGCCAGATCTCCTGGCTGTCGAGGATGCTGCCGAGGATGTCTATCGATCGGGTTGATTGGGTGATTGCAGAATCATCGATCGCGCCTTTGATGGTCATGCGCCTTCTAGCAGCGGACATCGCCGTAGGTCGCGTGCGCGACAGCAGACCTGGATAACCGCTAGAGATTTCTCCGTATTCATCGTCGGACCTGTATTAAGGCAAAACACACAAAATATTCATGCCGATCGTTCGATGCGTTCGCCCTGAGTTGCATCTTATGATATATGTGTATATGTACATGAACCCACATAGAGGTTAATTATTTTCAACAAAATTATGAAGGAGCGTTCAATGTATTCACATTTAGCCTTGCAACCAAGAGAAAAAGATATTTTTATTTTAGGCAGCTAAGCAGAAGTATGTTTATTGACGAATTATTTATTAACTCAATTAATTCGTACATTCGATAATTAAATTGTATTAACAGTAAGTGATACTGCTACAGTTGACTTTAAATTATAACGCTTTGATTTTCGTATTAATTAAAAGGCTGCTCATTTAATCAGATTTCATTAACTTGAATTGAAATTAGTTTTTCTGCGAACCGGCAGAAAACAAAAAACAAGTATTATTACAAGAATCTATAGAAAACTAACACTCGTTATTTTATTGCAATTAATATGCTGATACATTGTCACATTAATATTAATTAATCAAATCTCGGTAACTAAAGAGAAAAATAACTTTAAATATCTTTCATTGTCTAATCGAGGAAAAAATCCACAGTTTCAGATTTAATGACACTCACCTCTTTTCGAGCAGAAATTTTATGATAAATAAAATACAATGTTAGCATAATTGAATAGAATTCAGTAAGTCAATTATTTGTGAATCTTATAAAATACTACCATCCAGAACAATGTGTATTGTGCGCAATATCTTGTACAATATACCTAAAGATTTTTGTCAGAAAAATTTTTGTACTAACCAATTAACATCATTTATATACATATGTAAGATAATACCATAATATAATTCATATACCTTATACTTTGTTCCTCAAAAATAACGTAGGATTTAAGGATAAATTTTCACACAAATGACAAATTTAATTGCTGGAATTGAATTTGTCCCAACATATAGCAAGATTCATTTTAATCCTGCAATTTTTGTAATATTTACGCAGCTTTGTTTTCTCACAGGAAATTCTCCGTTTGATGAACTTCTTATATTTTATTACATTACATGCACATAAGCAAATTTTTATAATAAAATAAAAAGAATTTTCACTAGAAAATTCATCAACACACAATGAAAAGTAAAAAATATAGAAAGAGAAAGTATAAAAACTGCTTCGATTTATTAGTATAGTCACAATAAATGTTATACACTGCATGTATTTGCATACTGTATCAATGAAGTAAAGGTTGATTAGGCTACGTTGCTTCTAATAAAATTCAGCAATATTCTATTGTCTATCCTATTAATCGTTAAATTTCTGGATAAAATTTAAAGTACCTTCGATATAACTTTTATGCCTATCCAACTGCATTATGCAACAGTCATTGAACTATTGATTTAATTATTTAACGTACTACGTTCATCGGCATATTTCGGATAGGTTAAAATTTCAATTATTTCTGCATAAACTAAATTTCAGCCAGATATTTAGTATAATATAGACATAATAATCCGTGTCTGAATTATTTAATTTAATTTGAACTTAATTCTTACGTATACAACTTGAAAATGTTCACAATAAACTTCTCATTTATTGGTGTGCTTTTTCCCTTATCAAACAATTATTCGATTAATCTCACTACGTTTAATTTTCAATAAATAAAGGATTACAAAAATAAAGTTTTTATTTGTCGTTCCTTCTTTTGTTGTTGTCTAGTGAAATATTTCTTTTCTTTTAAAACGATATGCAAACCAAATGAGATTATTAATTCCGTAAAACTTCGCAGGAGGAGACACACTTTAACTAAATCTATGAAAGTTCAGAGAGTCTTTCACGTCTTTCATGTCTTTCATGAACATTATATCAGTAATTCCATTTATATTTAATATAGCAGCTATTCATCTTGGATCGCACAATCAGACTATTCATTTCTATTATTTTTCACATTCATTTTAAATACAGTACATAACTTAATTTACAACGTTAAAACTTGATGATATACATTTTATCGAATGCTATTTAACAAACAAATATTATACACTGTGTCAGTATTATTAGTTTTAAAAATCGTTTTCAATGTCGTTTGTAACTTTTTTTATAGATATATATTTAATTGAAATAAATTCAAAACACTTTATTCATTAAAGTTTTGTTTCAGTAATTTAAAAAACTATCGGCTAATTGCACATTAATTCCAGTACACTCGATTTATATATATTTTTAATAATGTAATACATACATTTTACTGTTATAAAGTAAGTGATGCTAATTCACCAAATTGGTGAACCAATTCTATTTGAAAAGTTTGATTTTTTAACAATGATCTTTTTACATTGCACATAATGTTAATGTACTTTAAGAAATTAAACAGGCGTTTATTTAATTCTATGTTATTTTTTGCTACTGCTAAATAGTAAGAAAGTTATAATTAAAAAAGCACCAACTTCTAATAATAAATCCAATTTAGTTCATCGATCAAATATGTATTGTATATGAAACCTGATATTGCAGTTAAACATTATCATTTGTAATTTAACCTAAATAAAAACATACGTATTTTTAACTAACTGGTCAACATATACTTATATAAGTGAAAAATTTTAATTAAATATAAAGCAAATTTTTTATTGGAAATTGTAGGTATTGTATAGTTTTTTGTATCAAAAACTCCGCTCATTTTTTATAAATTTATTAAAAATTTATAATAAATATTTATGATAAATATTTGAAAACATAATTTGTAATAATTATAAAAACTTATATAATTTTCATGATACAATTTCACTTTATTGAGTTTATTTAGATTTTGAACACATTAAATAACATAAAACAATTATGTAATGTACAAGGTATTATGGAGAATTACAGATAAATGATAAAGAGTTTATAAATTTATCATAACTCAATTCTTTTTTTTTTTTTTCTGTTTATGTAAAAAATCAACTATTTCTATCAGTTTTTTAATTTGTCATGTAATCCAAGTGAAAATCTTAAAGATGTAGATATAATATGAGTGACACAAATGAATAATATATATATATCAGAGTTAATAGATTGACTTTCGTTGTCCAAATTTTAAATATCATTTGATCTCAAGTGTTTGAATTTGAATCTAAAGTAACAAATATCAGATTTATGATATGCAAAACGTACATACGTAAAAAATTTAGAGATATAAATAATTTGGGAAAATGAATAGATTAGTGATATTATTTAAAATATCATCACTATTATAGGTATTAATTATAATCACGTACATTAAGAATACTGTTAATTTTAAAAAACATTTTAATGCTCTTGAAGCCAAGAAATTTTGCAATTTTAATATACCAATTGCGCTTCATTTATTATAAATTGAAAAACAATTAAGCAAAAAGCTTTTGAATATTTAAACATTTTATTTTTCAACATTGCGTTTTCAAAAGAATGATTAAATCATCCTCAATTTTGCAATTAATACTTGTAAATTATATCTACGTGATCGATTTATTAAAACTAAATTCAATACGCGCTTTAAAGCTTGAAAAGCTTTTAATTTACACGTACGATGCTGTAATTACTTACATATATTTGTGAGAAGAGATACAAACATACGTGAGATATCAAATAAATATAGATAAAAATCATACAATCGTGAAAATATGGACATATATATATTAAACGATAAGCACAAGATACAGCACAAGCATGTAATCTAGTAAGGTGCTTTGGTTTGGGCGAAAAATATAACATCCTTGAGGATTTGAAAAATTATTTATCTTCACATGAAAAATGCGACAATAATTAAAATAAGAAACTTTTACAAAGAAGTATAATGCGTAAAAATGAATGTGAATTGCATTGGAACGCAATCAAAAACTATGATTTTATCACGAAAAACGATGATATTTTATCAATTTTATGAATCAAAAATGATTTTATCATTATTGCATCTTTTTATATTTTAACTATAGGCATTAGTATGTAACAATCATCTGCTCAATCGTACAAAACAATTGAATTTAGAACAAAAATTTAAAAACAAATAATGTTTCTTTACATTTTAACCATGCAAATAACTTCGAACTCAAGAATAATTAAAGACGTATTATTTCGCCTAAGCATTATTGTTAGTCTAAAAGTCAATATCTTAATACGTCAGATCAAGAAGGCATTACATGCTTGATGAAGTTGACCTAACAAGGCCCACGATTTCTAGAGTCACAGATAATACGTGATTTATTCTAACATGCACGTACGATTATACATATATACAGTTGCTCAATTACACATGCGTTGGCATATGCTTCATATTCTTATCATAAATTATTCACAAGCTTAGCTAGTTGACCATTAGGTAAAAAAAGTACTTTCTTAATTGGTAGGCTATATTCTAATAATAACGTGTTCTTAGGTCTTAGCAGAATTTTGTTATTTTCTTGGGCCTAATTTTTCATTAAAAAAAAAAAAAAAAAAAAAAAAAAAAAAAAAAAAAAAAAAAAAAAGATTAAATTACAACTGACGTGTGACTGATCTGAATTCATAAGTTTCATTTTTGATCGAATTAGTTTACCCGTTGAATTTTTAAGCGAAAACAGATACACGATATGAATATCTTACAAGATTATGTTCTGCATCTTAGGATTACATTTCACATGAACGTAAAATCGATGTATATATCGATTTTATATTTCAAGACTGATCCTTTATTAGCTGGTATTAGCATGTAACAATTCTTTTGACTTAAAGCTTTTTCACGAAGCATATGGAATTTATTTATTAATTTACTTTCACAAAAGAAAAGAAACTTAAGACAATTTTCTTGAACTGAATTCGTGTATTTGGACGATTAGCCAAACTGCCAAAGTTCGAGAAGTTGCACTTTAAGATAAATACTTTATCACAAATAACGACTGCTGTGGAGCTTTTCATTGTAAATATTTAAGCTGCTTATAAGAAATGAAGTAGTTTTAACGTTTGCCCTAAATCAATCAACCGACTCTCGGCAACAGTTCCGTGGTTAGGAAAGTGACTCTAATATTATATTAGAAAGTACTAATATCATTTACATCGTGTATAGTTAAAAGATCCTCGTAATTACTGTTCAGACTTCAAACTAGTGGTTCGCGAGTTAAGAACGTACGCGGTAGTCGTCGAGGGTGCCTCGCACCTCTGCACATATCAATAGAATATCCAACGTATTCGAATAACAACGAATAGAGCAATCATTATTTTCCGTCTCGTGCATTACAGCCAACCCTGAAGTCGAACAAAGTGCACGTACGGTGTTAATCAAGAGCATAAATATAGGAAAAAACGGTTGGCCACGGTGCGTCAGGCTCCCCCAAGCGAACGTGGGTCCAGCTGTGCTTATTCCGCAGATAATCGAAGCAGTTTCTCATAAAGAAAAGATAGAAAAAGAGAGAGAAAGCAGTAAAGAAGTTTAGGTGCGCACTGGCGACTCACCCAGGTGGACTGTAGTCGAGGTTGAGGCCGGCGCCGAAGAGGCTAAGCTGACCAATACCGGCCTCGTGACGGGCGGCCCTGAGGCCGCGCACAGTCTCGGAGCCACCCTGTGCCACCGGCGTGGTGCTCAGCTGGACGGTGCCACCGACGCCCACGGGTCCGTTCACCTTCAACATCTTCAACTGGGCGGCGAGGCGCCGCTTGGCGGTCTTCACGGAGGCGGCGACCGAGGCGACGGTGCGGGCGCGCCGCTTCTTACACTTCTGAAACGAAAAGGAGACGGGGACATCATTAATTGCGATTCTTTGGGAAGTTTCGATCTAGTATTGTTTGTAATTGGGGAAAAGGCTTTTGGCCATCGTTACCGACAGACGGTCTCTGCATTATCGGCCTCCCCTGAGAAATCATCACACGCGTCGTAAATTGTACTTTCGTTCCTTTTTAAACAATTGTCAGCGACAAATTTTCTATTTTCTATAAATACATATTTTCTACAAAACCGAGCACAGAAGAGCAATTATGATTAATCTTAATTTATTATTAATACACGTGCGAATGATAATAGCAGAGGAAATCGTGTCGTTGGTTTACGCTATTTCCTCGAGAAAGGCTTTTTTAACTTGAATTACTTGCGGTTAATTAGAATTAATAATAAAAGAAAATAATAATAATAATAATAATTAAAAAAATAAAAATAAAAATAAAAATAATAAAAAAAAAAAAAAACCAAATAACGGTATTTGGGAATTCTGGGTCAGAGCCAAAATATAAATCTGATTAATTTCTTAATTATCATCGATAAAGACGATTAACGTGACTAATCTAGCAAATCTGGTGAATTTTACGTTCTATTTGCCAACGGGAAAAAACAAAGTAGTCTTGTCAAATAATAGGATAGACTAGATAATGAAACATTATCTTTGCAAGTCTCGAATTTTTATCAAGTTATTTTAATATCATTTCTTATTTACAGAATCTTCTGAAATAATTATGAGTAACCTTGTACAGTAAGTCGTAACTATTTACAATTACGTCTAATTTAAAAAGTTTGAAGCAGTTTACAAATGAATTAAGGAAATTGCATAAGTAAATAATATAAATATAAATAATGGCGCTCACATGAGCACTGTAAGTAGTTTTTTTATTATCACAAAACACGAGTTACCGGAAAATTATATTACAATAAACCTAGAGCAAATAAATAATATTCCCTTTAAGAATTATTACTTTTTTACTAACAAGCATTCAAACGTATATATACCTAAATATTAATATTTATGGTCACATATTTTCAATAATATTAAAGAATAATAACGCGTAAACTGTATAATACATTTGGTATATGAATTACATCAACGATGTTTAAGCTTTAATGGAGTAATATCTTTTCATTGTATTAATTCTACTCTTATCGCACTTTTATTATAGGCTGATATAAGCAATTAAATCAGTAGCGATTATTTTATATATCTTTTCAAGAAATGTAAGGAGACTTTCCAAGAAGTCGAAGTTTTCTGTTCGCCATTGACATGTATATCAATAACTATTTTACACGGATACCCTAAATGTAAAAGAACAAAAAGCAAAATATCCGCCTAGTTAATGCAAAATGTTTAAGCTCTTATCAAAATAATGACGAACTTGATTCGAAAGATCAATAATTTTAAGTGTCGATGCTACATCTATAGAAGTCAAAATTGCTTTTTAATTGAAATATTTTTGATTCTAAAAATTGGAACTCATACAATGTGTTATTTACTCCGGATATTATTTTAAATTTAATGATGTTTAATATATAATCATTTGAATTTCTAAACTTTCTAGCGCTAGTTAATCTTATGCGTTTTGATAAAGAATTCAAATGAAAAAACAAATCTTAAAGTTTTAATCAACATACAATTCAAATAAAAACTTTTGTAACTGATTCGATATTTAATCGAGAATTATGTACGGAATCCTTGTTTGATTTATAAATATTAAAGATAATTTTATTAAAGCAAGCACAAATAAAAGTTTTTGAAATATAAAATGCAAGATTTCTTAATGCTACGAAGGTGTAGATATAAGATATTATTAAATATTAGCAAAAAATATTACTTTTTTCCATGTTAGTATTTTTTTTTTTTTAATGAATAGTAGAAGAATTAGTAAAATTGAAGCTTAAATATCTTTAATATTTTTTCTTATAAAAATTATTTTTCTTTTATCTTATCGGGACATAGAACTTAATACTAAAATAATATGAAATAGTCTTTTATAAAAATAAAAAATAAAAAATTTAATAATAGTAGAAGATTTCATTTTCTTTTTTATTCGAGATTCTACTTTTATTGTGGTACTTTTGTAGCACAACAGTGTCATATTTCTGGTTAAAGAAATATTTCTATTATTCTTTATGGATACAAAATTTATTAAATCAGTCCCAATTTAAAAAAAATTTAATGCACTTCTTATCAAAATAATTGTTTTGTATTTATGAAATTTTACGTCTAATATTGATATCACTTTAATTTAATTTAATTTTAAATGTAATGATTTTGTATAAAGTAAAAATTCTGCGAATATTATCCATTTAGACATTTGGCTTAATGTTTCAATTAAAATTTTTTTAAGAAATAACTTCTTTGCTTTGATGTATAAAATTATGAAGAAGAAAAGTTAAAAACCTACTCAAGTATTAAAAAATTAAAAAATAAACCTCATTAGACTATTATATTTACAACAATTGACTTTTTGTTTTCCTGTACAAAACAAAATTTTTTAAAATTATTTGATATTTAATAATTTTTAATTTAGTTCTTGCCAATATTACAATAATTCTTTCCTCTTTAATGTTTCGCATTATTTTGATTTCTCGATTAATTAATTTTTGCTTACAGATGTATTTAATGATTGCAAAGATTTTGGAAATTTATTAAACTTGTTAATAACAACATTTTAATATTAGTACGTTGATCAATATTCTAGTAAAGTTAAATATATTAAATATATTAAATTATATCTTGTTTTTAGAATGACAGACTTGAATAGGAATTTTAAATTGAAAAGCAATTTAAAGCCAATTAAATACTATTTTTCAAATAATTAAAAGAGTTTCTCCATCTATTTCTATCCATTCGATGTTCAGAAGGAACAGTATCTTTTTAATTTTACAAATATCACAATAATAAAAATTAATCTTGAAACGTTTTGTACGTACATTTTAAAAGATAAAATAGAAAACTTTCTTCTATCAGAGATAATAAAAGTGCTGAGCAAATAAAAAATATAATTTCAACATTATTAAATTCTTCATTTTATAATTACATTGTCTGCTCTAAAAAGATAATTTTATTTATATCTGAACCAGTTAAAGGTATTATTTATTATTATTATTTTTATTATATTATTATTTATTTATTCAGTATTATTTATTTATAAATAATTATAAAATGTATTGAGTAAATTTGAACATAGAATATACTCAAAAAAATGCAGTATTATATTCATAACAAATCAAAATCTCCAAAAACTCACGTGTACTAACATTTTACAAAATTATTGAATAAAAATTATTAAATGTACCAATGTCAATTTGGACGAAATATCTCAATTGAAAAATTTTTTTGAACAGCGTACAGCTCCTAATATTTAACTAATGTGTTGCCATGAAAATTCAGTCGTTCTAAATAATTAGTTTAATATAAGCAAAAACAAAACAGTTTTCGTGGTTCTGTCGTACTGCACTTTCGTTATTGTTAAAATCAAGGTATTCGAATTAAATATTGAATTCTTTTAGTTCAGTATGTTTAAACGCTATAGATGTATTTATATACATGTAAGATATAGTTAAAAGGGATTCTTAATACTACAAAAACATTACAGGAACGGTAGTACTTTGAGCCAACTTACAGTATAATGTGAGTTATCAATTGGAAACTTTTATTATTGGATCGGATAGCTACTGCGTAAAGAAGTCTCAGATAAAAATTACTTATATATTAATATTGAAGTTATTGCCGGTACTTGCTGTAACCATAAATGCATTTTTATATACACTACAATACGGTTTATTGACGCTTTTAAATGTTCTTTGATTAGCTGTACTAATAGGCATATTAAACATGATTTTATTGCAATCCGTAAGATTAAGGAATAGTGATTCTTGACTGTATTATTGAACATCAAAGCCAAGATTTTATTCCAAATTTACGCCATAAAAGCGAGATCGTGAACTAATTAAAATCTGCCTTCTTTTCATTGAAAATGTAATTTTACTTACGTTGACAGAACAAATAATAATAACACTCTCTTAAATGATGATAGGACTTTAGAATTCAATAAATGCAACATTAACGAAGAGTTGAATATAGTTTAAGAATATATTCTTAAAGAAGATCTAAATATTATTAGTCAATAGAAAATGTAATGTAAAATTGAAGTAATTCAGAAAAAAACGAATGACTTTTATTGGAGGAATTATTCACAAAGTTGTTGGAATTCTAGAACCTCAGTTTAATTTTCATTTTGCCAATGCATTTCACTTTCAAGAATATGACGCAATAAAATATAATTTAAAGAATGCATATTATTGTTTTCCTTTGATAAAAAAAGAGAAGAGATTTGCTAATACAGATTGTAGGGTATTTTCTACCTATACATATGTACAAATAACCCTAAATAATCTTACTTCTTTAGAAGCTTTAGAATGTTTACATTGAAGAACAATGATGATTTTAGTCAGCACTCTATCTGTTATTAAAAAAAAACTGTTTTTCAACGCGTAAGGTTTTTTTTTCCACCCCTTTTCGTCGATGTATTGATAACTAATAGATTTGTTTCGGCTAAATAAAAAAAGATTTTTTCATTATTTAATATCAAAAAATTCTTACACGCGTATTTCTTTTGTCATTAATTTTTTAAATCTATTAGTTATAAATTATATGTAAAACGATAACGAGTTATGAAAAACGATTGTCTTGTAAACTATTTTTCGAATTAATTATAATTTCATTAACGATTCACTATAAAATCTGAACCCATATTTATTCTATTTACTAGTGCCTTTCATGCAGTTGAAAGACAACGTGTATAAATCCAAAGAATTTCATCCTCTTGTGAAATTAATTATTATATTTATTAATATAAATCTTTTGCATATAAATATCGATAAATTTAAGATATTATCTTTTTATTGTGTCTGTGTATGAAAATAAAGATGCGGATATATGTATTCTAGTTATAAATAATTACAATAATTAATTTGATGTACCATCAATTTGTTATACGATCTATCGTAAACGCATCAAAATGACTTTGAAATTAACCGATCAATGGTAACTTGTTACCACTGAGACAGATTTATAAATTGTAAGGGAAGGCTTTCACAATAAACGTACAGAATTCTTCTCGAATTCAATTACGTATCCAATTGTGAATTTTCGTAATCTCTACGAAAACGTGTCTGGTTTCTCCAATGAAGCCTTTTAATAAATGCTTGGCTTCGATTTCTCTGTTTAATTTGCATAAAATAGAATTTTGTTATTACTGACTGTATCATTTGTAAACCCGACCAGAGGCTGATTATTATTCAATTTTTACGTAATATTGCGTTTTAGTAATCATTTCATTTTTACAAGACTGCCATTGTAACAAAATTTACAACTCAATTTTTTTAAACGTAATTACTCAGCGAAACATAAGTAAATCTCAAAAGTTTCATGTGAAATTTTCATACTAAGTTGTAATTTTTAAAGATACGTTATTCAATCGAGTTTTCTGGATCTTGGGAAAATGAAAACAAAGTGCCACTTCATTACAAAAGAAAGGAATTCTGCATTTATATAATACTCAACGTTTATCGAATTTCTTGGATTAAAATGTGTATATGTACTCTATTGGTTTTAAGTACATGTACTACTTCTTGTGAACAATCGAAGAAGAATTCAATTAAAGTGGTTTTTCTTAGTGAAGCATGAAAATCAAACTATGGCTAAGTGTGATTACGACCTACTTCATACGGTACTTTCAATCGTTCTCACATTGACAGAAATAAAATAATATTACGTGCAGAATGTTTTTCTAGCAAAAATTCGTAAAATTCCAGCAAGTTACAGTTTGAGCACTCTTTGCATTATAGCAAACATTTATGTTGTCGAAATGATAATTATAAATTGTTGCAATCTATTTTTTTCTTCGTGTAATGTAGTTATTTTCAGATTTTTTTTTTTCCATACGTACTCTATTCCATAAGATACTCTGAAATTAAGACTTTTCAAATTTAATTTAAAAACTGTCTAATCGCGTTAAATGTAACTTTATGCTAGCTTATACGATGAAATATTTATAAAATAACAATCAAACTTCATTAATCGACAAAATTGGTGAATGAGTAAACATCTTGTTATTCGGACTAATTCATTTTTAAAGAATATAACAAAAATTTTTAATAAAAATGTTTTAGTTTATAACAAAGTTTGTATTGTACTTTCATTAGAAAGTAAAAAAATCTTTTTAAAGAGGAAACAGAAAAGGGTTAGTATTGTATTAATTTACGATCCACTGTTCAACAGAGTAAAATCAATAAAGTAAAAATTTTTAATGTTCTACGTCTTATACCTTTTGTAATTAATGATTAAACGTAGTGATTTAAAAGTCGCGATAAAAAATTAACATTCGTATTAAAGTTTAAGTGAATGCAGTGAATATATTTTAATTTTATTATTAAAATATTTACTCTTATAAACGGACACGCCAATTCTAATAGTAGAGACAAAAATTTGAATGTGCGTGTGAGCGTGCATAAACAATAACGATTAGATAATATTTTTATTTTATTTAGAGAATTATAATTGGCACAATGTTGAATTGCACACATTGGACTTTAATTATTAAATTTTAACTCGAAGCATTTATTATCATGAAATAATATACTATTAAAGATGTTTTAATATTATATATAAAATAAAAAAAAGCAGTCCTTTTAAATAATTATATTTTTCATTGACATAAGTATTTGTAGATATATGAGAAATTTCTTTACTACGAGCATAACTTTCTAAAATTTTTAATTCCTTGCCTATTTTTGAAGAATCTGAAAATACTGTTGATTTCAAATTATTGTAAAGGAAATTCTATTTTTAATGATCTTTAGTTTCTTATACTTTTCAGAACTTATACAATGGATAATAAATACTACGTTTAAAGGCGTTAATAATAAATTTAATAATAAATAATAAAAAAATACTTTATTATCAATATAAACAGATTAAAAATCTAATGAATGTAGAGGATTTTATGGACTAATTTTCTCTATTATACCAGTGATAATGTTCATAAAAAAAGATGGACACGAAGGACACGAATAAGGAAAAATTAATAATAGAAGTAAAGAAAATTATAAATGTACACCATAATTAAAAACTGTATTAAAAAAATTCTTAAAAAAAAACAGTATAAATTAATATAAAAAAATTGACTTCACTTTCTAAATTGGCATGCAATACGTATCTTTAGTTTGTATTTATTATAGAAACGGCATAAAAAATATCTTATACTGAATATGTTATTGATAAATAGATATTTATAGCTACTACCTACTCAAATGAAATTTTGAATAAACAGATTTATTATTATTTATTTAAAATATAATGATTGTATCAAGAATTTAAAAATTTATGAATCATGAGATGGTTTTTGTATAATTTATTATAAATTTTTCTTTACGAAAATTTGTATGTGTTTACAAAAGAAACTTTCCAGAGAATTTAGAAAAAAAAGCCAAATGCATCTGCTGACAAAGTATTTTATTTACAAAAATTAATTTTGATAGTTACAAGATTTTTCAAACAAAAGAAAAATATAGGAAACCAATCGTTCGTTCGATAGAATTATAAATAAAAAAATAGCTAGTCGCTGGATAATGATCAGCAGAAACTATAATATAATTTAGTAAAAGTTTAATCGGCATTTGGCATTAACTAAAACTTTACCAAGTATAAACTGACATTTTACTAACAAAAGATACATCGAGAGAGTTTTTATTAACAATTAGCTTCTATTATCTTATTGAATCGAAAAATTTCTTTTGACATTAAAAGTATTCACTAAACAATATCTCATTATATACGAATAGCGCAAAAATTTTAAAGGCAAACGTATTCTAAAACAATTTATAATCGATACGCACTGGTAGCATTTAATGTAATTATATATTCGTATTTTATACTAATTAAATGTTAAGACATAATACATTAATAATTTAAAAAAAAGTTCTATTCTACAGTTGTTGTTATAATACGCAGTAAACAAAATATTTTATTTGATCTAGATATGCAGATATCGAATCGTCAAAAAATTTATATTAATGACTGCTATTATGACACAAACTGTAGGAATATTAATTACATCATTTAAAATAAAAGTTTGTTTTTTTTTTTTAATGCATCTTCTTTAAATATATAGCGCATTTCATGATTCATAAAATTTCAATTCATCGAAGTCTTCACTTCAGAATCCTTTCTTGAAATTCATCATAAGAAAAACTCGGAATCTTCGTTACTACTTTCACTCTTGAACTGACAGTAAAATAAAAATGTCGAAAATGATGCCAATTTAGTTTCTAACGATAAAAAATGCAGATAACGAGTATTTTCTCTTCAAAAATTTGATCTTGCACTGACATTGTAACATAAACTGAAATTGAATTTTGAAAATGCAGGCATCGATTGAACAGTTCTAAAACTCAGTCTTTTTTCTTTGTGAATTCCAATATTTAAAATTGGAATTTGTTGAATCTTTGAATAACAATCTGAAAATGATTATATATGATCATTATGTACATTGACAATATCAAGTATTCGAGAGAGCATTATAAAGTTTATAAAGTGGAGTAATAAAGTGTACCTTAAAGCCTTGAATTTTTCTTCGAATATCTGAACATTAATTTAACTTGCTGAAATAGTGAGCAATTTGGTGTATTCATTAACAATGATACCTAATTATTAAACCTTTGAAATTAATCAAGTTTTACAACCGCGTTATTTTTAAATGATAAAATTCTAACTCGTACGTTGACTACATTTTCATTAATTAAAAATAAAATCTTTAAATGATTATTTTATAATTATTTGTCGTACAAGCACAAATTGAAAACTATTTCATTAGTTGTTTTATTAATGTATGAGTAATTATCAGTGGCATTAGTCAAACAGATTTACATCGCTTTGCAAAAATGCAGTAATAAATCCAGAACTGTTATATTACGCGATATCAAATTCTTTAATACGAAATTAACATCTCACTTGTTAATCAAAAACATCGGTATCGCTACATACTTAGACTTTTATGCAATTTAAATTATTATTGCTATAATCGATGACTATCGAATCATTATCTGACAGCTTTTTGTCAAATTGATTACTGGAAATTTCAATAATAAATCAACAGAAAAGTTAAACAATACTCCTGAGAGCGAACACAATTCTAAAGAGTACGCGTACAAGCAATATTCGCAAGCTCTGAAAGGAAATTAAAGGAAATACAAACCTAGCTTAAAGTAAATGTTCGAATCTCCCATTTTTAAAGTCAACAAATAAAGATAAAGAGCCGAAGCTCAAGGAAATCGAACATCAATCGAGTAAAATTCTACTTTGAGAGCCAGAGCCATGGAACGCTTGCGTGAATAAAATGAATAAAGACTGATAATGATAATCAAGAAGAACACCGAGTCTGTCAGAAAAAAGAGGCAGAAATTCCATTGTCAAAATGTTGCAGGAAAAAACTTAAAAATTAGTCGCATAGCGAGACAACGAATAAGCTAAGGCCTGGTCGTATCAACGTTCGGTCAGAGCAAAAGAACGGTCGCACCAGCTGGAGGATATCCTGGCAACATCGAGAGTTACGGGAAGTGCGACAGGAGGCGAAAAGTGCGACGGGCGTTCATGAGTGTCCGAGCATCGAAGAAGACGTAGGATAAGGGAGAGTCCGACGGCCGTGGCCTCAGTCCTCGTAATCGCTAAGTACCTTGCGCTTCTTCTTCCTCCTTCCCGGTGCCGGGGCTCCGGCTGCGTTGGTCGACCTCACGTACGTGATCAACTCCTCGAGCTCGCCGTCCTCGTTGATCTCGGTGATCCGGACCTCGTGTATCTCCTTGGCGCGGCGCCTCTTCATCTTGCGTCGCTGCTTGCGACGTTGTTTACGCGGTCTCCGTCGCCTCGCGAGGGCGGTACTCGTCGCGCGGCGCGAGGACGAGGCGCCCGAGGGTCCCGGGACCGGCGAGCGACCCCGGCTGTTCTCACTTATCGAGTCGAAGCCCGACGATGTCGAGGGCTGGGCGATGGCGTGTTCGCGGCCGCGGCTTTCGGCGTCGCGCGGATTCGCGTCGACCGCGCGCCGGCTACGACTCGCCCGAACGTTCGCGCGCACGCGCTCGGTCTGACGGGTGCGCGGCACGAGGTTACGGGTCCGGCCGCCACCGGGACTGTCGGCCGCGGCGAACAGGCCCTGCGCCACGAGCGAGGCACGCGTGCGCCCGTACGAGAGTCCGAGGCGGCGAGCCTCCTCCATGAGGTCCGGCACCTCGTCCAGGTCGATGTCGATCTGAAACAGAAAGAGGGTGGAAAGGCGTTCGTAGACTGATGGTGCTCCGGTGATCCTGGTACCCGCCGAGTGTACGATCTTCGCCGAAGATGGTCCGACGAAGATCGTTACGCTTACTCGTAACAATTATCAAAGCGTGTCTAACGCAAAATTCTGTTTGTTGCTTTAATGAAAATTTGCTTTAATGCACCTAAAAGAACTATCGAGCTACGGATAATTAAAATGAAGTCTGATAATATTGCAAGTCTCCTCATTGCTTTTGGTTGAAAATTATATTTGAAAATTTTAAATGATTGGAAACAGCGCACCCGAAAGTTTGTGATGAGTTTCTTGTTTTATTTCAATTACGACTTTTTCTCTGCACTAGTATTTAAAATGTTTGCCGTTTAGATTTCACAATTTTGTTTATAATTTTTGAAAAGCAATATTTTCCCTTGAGAATTACTCAAGTACAAGTTATATGCAGAAGAAGCCATTGAATTTGAATGCAACTGTAGCTCAAACTGTTAAAAACAGGATAAACTCGGTAATATTGCGTTCTTGTCGGAAAGTCTCAGCCATTTTGATCCTATTTTTTAGTTTCAGATTATATCATCAGACGTGGTAGTACATTCTGATAAATATTCTTACAATGTACAATTGAAATTAATTCTAATCTTCTACTGTTATTTCTTTAAAATGTTCAAAACTACGTTTGTTCATATTTATCATAAAAATAACTGCCACCATATTTAATTTAGGTCTCATTTACTTGCAATTTTTTGTAAATTACGCGATTTGGAACATGAAGAAAGAACGACTTTTCCCACTCGTTGATTAATAAAAATATTTTTATAATGGATAAAACGACTTTTAAAATATGAATCCATCTGTAATTTTAATTTAACATTAACTTACTCCATAAAACTGACTATTTACATAAAAATTTAACTATTTTTTTAATACGAATAAGGTGTTCTGTGAATATTTTATTATTTCTTTATCTCAGACTTCGTTTTAATCATCTGTTTTTCCATATTAATTTCTTGCAATGTGTACATTGTTTTAATTGTAATTTAAGAAATCTGAAGAAATCTCACAACAAAAACTGTAGTTTACCTTTGAATTATATCAAACAACAAAAGAATTTAAAAACTGAAGCAAATTACAACCCTCCACATTAATATATTCAAATCCAATCTATAAATATAACATTTAAATTATAATTATACATTAGTTACACTAATGCTTTTTCTAGTTTATGAAATGTAAGTTTAATATATTTTTCGTGAATAAATGTATTATTTTTTTTTATAAGAAAATTAGCAATTAATTATAAAATGTAAAAATGATTCTTTACAATAAGGAAGTACAGATTGCACACCCTTATAAGATCTTTAATATAAACTGCTGTTTCATTGAGTTTTAAAAATTAGAATTTTATTTGCTGCTCAATTAAAAAAATGAAAATTATTTAGCAATTGAATTGGCTACAACATTTTTATAATTTCTCAATGAACGACGTGTCGAAGACTTAGTTTTACAAAATCAATAAAAAGATGGAATTGTACAGACACTGGAAGAAAAAATAATTGCATTTAAGATTAGATATTAAACCGACGCAACTAATATATCTTAATAATTGCATAATTTCTTTGAATTAAAAAGAAATAAGATGTTTAATGGAATAAAAAAACTATTAAACTAAAACAATGAACTGTCTGCTGCATATAATCGGCTGCAGTTGGACTCCTTCACGTTTTAAATATTTATTCATATAAGAAGCGAATTTTCATACTTCTGCATACAAAAACATTTGCTTGTTTTGAGTTTTTATTTCTCTGCAATATAAATTACAAAATCATATTGCTATTACTAGTATCATCATTACTAAGTCTATTCATACAATCCTCGCATTATTAAGGAATGAATAGAATATTTTTATTTATGCATTAATTTACTTAAGTACAATTATTGTCTGAGCAACTACGCTGAATCATTATTAAATGTATTAAACTAATATTCGAACTCTTTGAAAAATTTCATTAAAAAGTATTGCAAGTTGTCTAATTACAAGATCTTCTTAATCAAGTCTAACATTTTTTCTAAACATTATACCTTTATTATTATCTTTCTAATAAATATTAAACAATTGATTGCTCAATTCAAGATTTTCATAATTATTAATCCCTGTTTCATATGAAAAAAGAGATACAGAATTCGTTTAATACAAAGCAGCTTTCAAAGTTTTATTTTTTTTTCCAGTGTTTAAATAGGATGTTTCAACAATGACTTATTAATAAATTAATTGATAAAAACTGGATTAAAAAGGCAGAGTACCTCGTATCGTGAAGAAATATAGATTACATTATGATTAAATCTTTCATTCTAACAACATTTTTTATACCAACGTTATAAGCAATAAGGAATCTTTTCAGTTTTCAAAAATTTACAGATATTGCTCTTAAAAATCTACGTATACAAAATTAATTATAAATATATTTTAAATTCAAATGTAAAATAGTTAAGTGCATTAACGATGTAAGTTTTAAATCATATTTTACTAAGACTATCAATTTCATTTCAATCATAAATTATTGTCAATTTAATTTAATTTAATTTAATTTAAAACATCTATATTGTGAGTTTTAGCTTACAAAACATATATAAGAATATTGTGCCTTAATAAATGTTTATTATATTAAAAATATGATTGTAATTCCTTGTTTTTATGTAATGTATAAACAGTGGTTTGTTCACTTTAAAACATATTTTAAATTATAATAATACTTATCTGATACAAATGAGAGAGCATTGGGCTTCTGTATAATTTTTATTATCATTATCTTCTACAGATCGATTACGAATAAAGTCTTTGTATTTGAAATATTAAATTTGAAATATTAAAATCTTTGTATCTGAAAGAAATTTTGAACGCGTAAAGAAACATTTGGAAATGTTGCTGAGAATGTTGCAAAGTGAATATATATATATACACGCACATGTACTTAAAGAGAAAGAAAGGGAGAGAGACAGAGCGAGAGAGGCTTGTAAAGAGAGGGCGGGAGGGTGTTAGGGAGGGAGCGAATGAGCGATAAAAAGTGAATGAGATACGATTTCACTGTCTGTGGAAAAGCGATACGCTCCGGTGCATCGTACAGCGTTTTGTATCGCAAATGTCAAATTTTATTATCAAGAATAAGAATTAGTTTCAATCAAATTTGTTTAAATAAAATTATATTGTCGATTCATACGAAATATGATACTTTCTTGTATTAACACATTTATTGAATATTCTTAATGAAGTTTATAAATTTATTTTAAACATTGCTGAATAATGCTCTTGAATTGTGCAATATTTTTAAATAGCCTTTTTCGATTTTTTTCTTGATTTAATGGCTTTCATTTGCACATTAAAATATAACATCTTTTTACATTACAAGTATCAGTTGGATAATACAGTTGATCTTATTGAACTTGATATAATTATTCTATGAAATAAAAAAAGAGATCTCGAATTCCAAAACTCACGTCTTCGGCATCGTTTTGGGTGTTTCGAGAGCATTCTGGGCAGAACCAGTGCTCCTCGAGAGGAACTTCATCCATCGGAGGGTCCAAGCACTCGAGATGATAACCAGAGTCACAGCCATCGCACAGGAGCATCCTGTCTTCTCTATCGCACCGTTGGCATACTTCACAGTATGTTGGATCCTCCTGTACAACTTCTTCAGTCAGTGTCTTAGTTTCAATTGGCACGTGTCTTACAATCTGAAACATAGTTATTCAATTAATCAAGGAAACTCGCTTAATTTATAATCTCAGCCGCTGTTTGATTATTAACATTACAAGAGAGGTTTTTTTAATTCGTATTTATGGGAACGTAAATCATGCGTCTTTCCCCCGAATAATTATCTAGATAAACTGAAAATTTTCTCTATAAATTTATAATAAAAGATATTTATATCAACATAAAGCCAGTTAATAATGGTCAAATGAATAATTTAGTTTAAACTACATCAAAACGCTGGAGAAAGTATTAAAATTTAATCTCTAAATGGCAAAATTTACTAAAAGTAAATACGAAATAGGGATTCATCGGACTTACGAATGAAGTATTTTTCAATTTTTTTAACATTGACTTCGCTCATTTTTCTCAATAAGCATATTAAAATATTAGCATATTGAATACTAAATCAAATTGATATAATTATGAATATTACAGCAGCTTATACAATAATATGCATATGTAATATGAATGAGGTCTTTTACGAAATTCATTTACTAAAATTGCATTTAAAATGAAAACAGTCGGATTATTTTTCACTAATTTTCAACTTTTACCAAAATAAAGTTCTTAATCAAGCAAAAGATGTAGTAGCGCAATTTAAAATCATTAGACAATACATAATTAATTGTGGCTTAATTTCAAAAATCAAATTAAAAGTTTTAAAAACAAATTATTTTCCAAGCAGTTTAGGCCGTACATTTTTGTACTTTTCAAATAATTATTAGAACAAGCTTTAAAGTGCTTCGAGGTGTATAAATATACATTTAGTTTAAATATAAATTAACATCAATTAAGTCATTTTTTAGTTTTACAATTCAAGAGCAAATTTGCCTCATCTTATCGAGCTCGATGAAGATGTGGCTATTGTTTTTTAACTAATTTCTTTTGAATAATACTAATTAAGATGCTCTTCAATTGGATATTATGAAATAACTATGAAAAAATAATTACACAAATGAGAAGATTCGGAAATAGTTCACCAACAATGCAAAACATTATTGAATCTTTGTGAATTTTCTGAGGATACAACAGTTTTAGAACTTTCATTACCACTAAATGTGCAGAACTGTAGAGATCAACATTGTAGAAAGATAAATGTTAATAATAATAGAAAATAATAAAGTAAAAAATAAATAGTTTTTTTTTTATTCTACTTCATAGTAAGAGCAAACGAGATATATTTAACGTTTGCCTTTAATTTATAATAACCGATTTTAAGAACTATTGCTTACTTCATTATTAAATTTTGTGCTTCTCATCTCATATTTTTAACCAACGACCTAAGACCACCTAGAACTGTAACTTTTGAATTATTGTGTGAGTAAACTGTTCCTTGATTTCTAATATAGATTTATCTAGTTTTTTCGTCTATGACGATCGACAAATAGATTTAAAAAATTTGTGTCAGGATATTTATCACCCGTATAAATTTCTTTATTAAATGGTGCGATTGATAAATAAGTTCACCGTTATTCAGTTTTAACTAAGTTCTTTTCACTTTTAGTAATAATATTTTTTTGTTATAATACTGCTATTTAAATACAACTAAAAGTGATGTTCTATTTTATAAGTGCTACATTATTTTGAATTTCTATTCAACACGTAAAGAAACTCTCGTTCTATTGAACATGTTTTATAAATCGCGTGACAATATTTTATCTACGGAGGTTTATTATGCAGTTTATTGCCTAACGAATAATTACTTTTATGCATTTAAACTACATATATTAAATTCAAAATTAATTTAATAAATATTTAATTTATAATTTTGAAATAATCTTACCGTTTTCAAACGTTATTATCATTATTTAGGTTCTACCTAGACTGTAACAATTTTGTTTTTATAATTAGTGATAAAAGAGTTAAATATTAACTAGGATTCAATCTTATTGATAAAATCAATTGAAAGTCAATTGATTTTGTCCAAAATTTCATTTCCTTTATTTTAATAAATACAAATTTCATGCGTGGTAATCATTTAAAGCTTAAGCACATTCTTTATGTGCTAATTGATCGTCTACTTGATTCGGATTATGATTAATTTGTACATTATATATTTTTATGTAAATTTTATGTAAAATTATAATAATGTAAATATTTGAAGTATTTTTATTTAAGGTAGTAATTTTTCGTGTACGCTAAGGAAGAAAGAATTTGTTCAAATATTTGTGATTAACTCTAATATGCGAATATTTTAGTGATTAAAATTTTATATTTCTATATAACTGAAACAGAATAAGAATCACATCCCAGAAATAAGAAAACTTCCTTTGGATCCTTTTAAAGATAAATATATTATTAGTAATTTACCAAATACGTCAAGATTTGTTAAAGCATCAGATATAGATATCGAGTAGAGTGGCTCCTTCTATTCACTCGATGGTTCTAGTCTCCTTATTTTAGAAAATAGTATTAGTTATATATTCATCCACTGCATCAAGGTAATTAAAAAATATAAGTATTGATTAAAAAATTGATCGATATTTAAAGAAATGATGTATTTATTTTAATTGAGATGTATCGTTTATTAAATCAGAATATACGAATGCCGTAATATTTTAATAACTGAAAATTTGAGTACAGTAAATAAAAGTGAAATTAATTATCAAGTCAATACATTCTGCAAATTTCATATTTAACTCAAGCAGTTTTCTTATTTAACTCAATTTTAAAAATTAGATGAATAATATCGATGTTGATATTTATTCTTCTTACGTTTCGGATGATTTTTGAATATATATTTTATTTATATTAAATTGTGAAAATAAGACTGAAAATTCTGGAAATATTAGAAATGCTTATTAAATGTATTAATATAGATTTTATGCTTTGATAACTAGATAAATTTATTTAAATTTATTGAAAGAAACGTATTATTCAAAGTATCATTGACATCATTTTTTCGACATTCTGATTAACTTAACATTGAATATTCAAAAGATTAATTTATTTTATCGAAATTTTCCAAAATGTAAAATACTTAGAATTTAATGTGTCCTAATGAGCAATAAAACAAGAACAGATTAGTTTATTAACTTAATTGTGTTCTCAGAAATACATTTTCAAAATTTTGAGCAAATGTAAGGGTGGAAAAGCAAAATTTTTTTTGGAACTTTGTCGGCACCATTTACTTCTACATTCTTTTTTCAAATTTATGATTTTGTAAATTGTACGTTCTACTATTAGAGTATGCTTTTTATTGTGCAAGAACTTCCTTCTATATTATTTTATCTTATCCGAATAAATTGATTGTAAAACATTGATAACTTAGATATAAAATTATTCGTAGTCATTTAAAATATTTTCCGATTGATACCTAAGTGATCGATGCAGGCCCTTGAATTTTCAATAAGTGAGAATTCTATTATTTGTTTTCCTGATAAAATAAAAATGCTCAACTAAGAACTACTTAAATTCACTCAAATTTAAATATTTTCTCAATTATTATATCAATAAAAAGAAAATTCTATATTATACAAGTGAAAAATTCTTATGTGAATGTAAATGTAAATGTATTAATATAATAATAATGTCAATTATTTAATGGAACTCAAGTCACATAACTTTCGCTGCTGTGAAAAGTACAACGTACAAGAATCAAATTTACATCATATATGAAGTCAATAGAGTTCCACGCCCAGGGATGTTTCAGTGCAATATACAGGCTACTTGTGAGACACCCATGTTAAAGTTGTCAATATAAAGCCGTCTAGGTCTTCTTTATTCTACGATTTTAATTGCAATCTTGTTTATGAGTAAAAAAACCTGTTTTGAAAAATTAAAATATGAAAATTATTTCATATTTCTAGTGTAATTGAAATTGGATTACTCATACACCCGTACAGGAAGATTATTTTTTATACCTATTCTTTTCTTGGCTGATACTTCAAGTACATATTCTTTATGTACTTATTGCACTACTTTTAAACTAAAAGAAGTCGTTATTTATATGATATACATTAATGCTTAAATTTTTAGTTAAAAATTATTTATTTATCAGACTAAAAGAAAATAAATTTAGTAGCTCGAAGAATTCTTTTTCAATATCTGTACTACAGTTTATTCCATCTATTAAATATTGCAATATTACATTAAACAAGTATATATTTTACTGTTTTTAAAATTTTCATACTTTACTTATTAAATTAAAAAATGTTAGTTAATTCACAAATCGTAAGTAAAAATGTACAATTACATCTTGAAAACATAATCGGTCATTTTTTATTACAAGAACCTCCAATATATAACCAGAATTATTAAAACCAATGAAATAATGAAAGACTCTATTTCAAAAAATTGTTGTAAAAAGAGGCATTTGATGCAATAAATTTTCTAACAAAATCATTGTTATGCAAAATATATTTTCAATTAATTATTTTAACACTTCAAAACATAATTTTTAATTGCAAGCACTATTGATGGATTTATATTAGTATTTGGTTAATACTAAAATTTAGTAAAGATAAATTATTAAAATTTAACATATTTATACTTTTAACTGACGTTTTAAAAAATATTTGCAAGATTTAATTCAGATCCGCATCGTATCCGCAATTAAATCAATATAAATTTTTCTTATTCCCGCAAACATGTTTTGAATTAAAAATTTACTATTTTAAAATTACTACTATATAACATAAAAGTAAAATGTTGGGTTTAACACTATAATCCGATTTATGTTAATGTATATTTATACTAAATTATATTTTAGTGGTTTAACAAATACCCAAAATAAAATCAAATGTACACACAAGATAATAGAATGCTAGTGTTTGAAAAAATAATGAGTGTTCTGATGAATGTCTGACTTATACTAGAATATTATAAAGGAATGTTATGATTGTACTGGTTATACTTTCACAAAGTTTTCGATTGCTACAGATATAGTACCTGTAAAAACTAAAATGTTTCTACTAAAAACACATTTTTTTTTATTAAATCACTTAAAGTACAAGAAAATAAAATAAAATGAACTTTATTTATATAAAAAAATGGCTTTTTCCTTTTATTCATTTTCTAAAAAAATAAGCTTTTTTTAAAAATTGTACTTATTTATGTTTTAAAAAACAGTTATCTCAATAACTTGCATTTTTCTTCTGATATATACATTCTTTTACAAATTCAATACTAAATAAAAATGTATATTTTTTTTCATATTTATAGTACACACATAGAAAAAATTTTCAGTAGCATAAGCTATATCTAGATCAACCATGACGCAATAATATGCAAAGGTATACCATTACTTATTTTTATAGCAAAATATTGGCATATTATTCAATATTTTGAGCATTCTGAATTTACCTTTCCTCCGATTTTGGTTCTGACGTTGATAGCTGAAAACGATTGCCGATCAACTGGGCAAGTGTTGACGTTTTTGCTCCACTCGATAATGCAATCCAAACAGAAGCAGTGCTCACAAGATGCAGGATTAGCAACCTCTTGATTCCGAAAGGGTAGCAGGCAAATTGGACATTTCTCTGACTCTCCATCACTGATATCAGAATCGCATGTAGGGATTGCAAGGTGATCTTTCTCAGAAGACTTTTTTATCAACTTTTTACATTTACTATTGGAATCTTTGTCAGCTGTTTCGCAACCCGACTCCTCCATGCTTTCCCAATCAGATTGCCACTCGTCACTAGTGCTACCTCCATCTGAAAATAGATATATTATGGAGGACATAAAATTAAATCGCGAAACAAACTATTTAATTTTTAAATTCAATAATTATTAAGTGACATTTTTACAGCACTTTGACTATTCAATTTTGATATAAAACATTTTTTCTAACATTTTTGTAAATCATTTGCCTTTAGTAGGTTAAAATTATTAAAGGTTTTAAATTTTGTTTCTTAATTTATAAAACCAAATAGGAATGTTTAAAAAATTCAATTCTTTAGAATAACTTACCAAAATTAATTGTGGCACCATTATTTAATGAACTACTATCATAGCTTGATTCATCTTCACTAACTAATTTCTAAAAAAAAAAAAAAACGGTTTACAATTAAATGTTAAAAATTGTAATTAAGAATTAATAAACCAAATGCCATTTAAAAATCATACATGATTTTTTCTCTTCTGTACAGATCGTTGAGGAATATCACTGTCATCATCACTAGTTTCATCTTCATTCATTACTCTCTGCATCACAACAAAAACATTTTTATAAAATTATCATTGCATTTTAGTTGTTAAAGGCAATATATCAATTTAATAATTTAATAAAACGAATATTTTTTATCTTAGATATTATACTAACAGAACCAAATATTTTGAAATCAAGTTTCCAATGAACATAAAAATCTTGTAACTTACACAAATTCTTCTTTTTCGACGATTTGTGTTGACAATCAGATTGTCACTGTTATCACTATCGGATAGAAGCATCCTTTGCCGTTTAGTGGGCTTAGGTAATCTTTCACTGTCACTCGACATGATGGAATTTTTAGTCTTACTTCCACTGCATCATTACTATTGTTGCTGAAAACAAAACATGGATATCATTTGAAGATAGAAAAATATATCTTAGAATATATCGTAGAAAAATTAATAAAATAGCTAGACAACTGCTATTTTACACATTAACATAAACATATTATAATTATAATGTATAACATTATATATATATATATATATATATCTTACTATGGTATTCATATATTTATTTATCATATAATTATCTATCAAGTTAGACATGCACACTGTAAAAATTCTATTATTTAACCGCAGTTTAACAAAGTATAAAGTACATAGAGCCTTCATTATTGAATTGAACTAAATATTTGCATGATAAAATCTTCAATACGATATATATTTACAATTGGAGAAGCCCTGACTTTTTTAAGCAATCTTAAAGATCTACAACATTTTAATGAAAAAAATAAACAGAAATAATCGATCATTGAACTCTTCATTATTGACTCTAACAATTTATTGTCTTATCTTTTTTCAGTGGAGACAAATATCATCTCGGTACTGGCAAGGTTCCAGTCACTCTGAACATATGAAGCATCGATCACAGCTCCAAGCTATCAGACATTCAGAAATTGACAATTATTTTAAGTACACCGAACGCTACCACTCGATATCCGTCAAATTCGTGGCAGATTCAAAAATCGACCTAGAAAGCTGGAGCAAGAAAATGAGAGAGATGAAATTTTGCAGACAGCCAGCGTATAGCGTCCCCCTTGCGAGCGCGCGCCTTTTTTCTCACCACGAATTTTCTCTCCTGAATCGAGAAAACGAACACCTCATGAAAAGGCACTTACTTTCGACGAGAAACAAGCAAAGAAAAAGCACGACTCCATTGAAAGAACAAATCCAGAGATGTACATGCACTGCAATTATGCATATATACGTATGTATATACATATAGGTGTATGTATATATACATGTTCAGAGGTATACACAAGTATCCAGGACGAATAGGAAGTAGAGACGTGCGCGAAATGCTGAAAAGAATAGAGCGCGATTCGTACCTCGATAATGAATTCGGTGTCGGGGGAAATCCCGAAAAAGCCACTACGTCCTGGCGTGGACTTTCGCGAACGCAAAAGGTTCGCTCCCTGACGCGCTGTTAACGTCTCGTCCGTGTGGATTGGCCCCCTATCGCGAAACCGCCGACATCTTGAGGAGACACGACTCTACCGTACCTCTCGGGCAGATACTCGGCGAACCTACGGCATACGTGCATACACACAAACGCACCGCAGCGAGACGCCAATTGCGACGTTGCGATATTTCACAGACTTTAACCTCTCCTTCCACTGCCCCGCCCCCACTCCGCCGCTCCTCGTGTGTTACTCTTTAACTTTAAACGCCATGTGATTGGGGGTTAGGTGACATGGGTTACATGACTGTCAAGTATTAGTCCGTGAAAGAATTAGCTTCGTGAAAATCAGAAATATCCAGCTTTTATTGGGAAAATAATGGCGAGCCGTCACCTATGGAATATTTCATTGAGTATGAGATCTTAAAAATGGTTAATAGATTTGGAAGGATCGGTAAGGAGTAAGCAGTGACGGTTAATTTACAATGCCGCGACACGATTATTCTAGCTCTGTCTTACTCTTCGTTGGTTTGTTCCAATTTATACATATATTTATTAAAGAAAAATCAAAAAGTTGCTTTAAACGTTTTGTACGCGATTGCCCTGTAATTGGGAACCAGCTCTATATTATTATTTCGTATATATAAGTAATCTGTTCGTACCATTATGAAAAAATGAAGATACAGCTATGGAATTGAAAAAATTTTCCAACATTTTCTTATCTTCCTCTCTTTCTCACTAGATGAGGTTCAAGATGGTTTCCGGCATTTTCCAGTTAATTTATCAATAAAAAATCCTGGTAGAACATCGGCCTTTTACATTTGTCGCGGTAGTCCGTATTTAATAAGCGTTGAAACGTTCGACTGTTTTCGATTAAAGTAGGCTTTTCAGAAAATTCATTTTGTATTTTATAGTCGATAAGTATTGCGATTTCTCCAGGCAGAGCATCCAAATATACTGTAAATTTAGATTTAACAGAGCGGGAACATTTAACTGATATTGACTTACAAAACAAACACTTGCGTTGATCAAGTTTTTTAAGAATTTATTAATTTAGCCAATTCTTCATTTGAATTATCAAAGATTTTCACTTTATTATTTTAAAATGAGACGCAGAAAAATGAAATGCATTCTGAAATTAAAAATTAAAATATACCTTTATATATATCTAATCCTCAAGATATATGTTGATTAAAGCAATTTTTAAAAAATTAAAACGAAGAAAAATGTATGAAGATTAATATTTAATTAGCGTAACGGTTACATGTCAATCATACATATTTTATGCGAGTTGAATGATCCGGTATTCGATCACATAAAGAAACAACTTTTTATTCGTAAAGTTCAACATTATTTATACTTATTTGTATTTTTTTTTTATAATGATAAGGGTTTTTGTTAAGCTCGTTATATACCCTGCAACAAAAAATATTTATCGTTTTTTATATATTTAAAATGACAATGATATTATAAACGTGTTTATATTTTATTGAACTGATCATTAAGTAAATTTATAAACAATTGTAAAATATTTTTAATAAAGCGCTGTATATAATTTTCAAATAAGCTTATGAAAATTGTTGACGTAAATTTAATATTTAAAAATTAATAAATTAATGTGGCTTAAATGTTTAATTAATAATTTGTACAACTGAAATTATTTATAAATAAATGAATGAAATTTTAATATTAATTTTAAAACATCATTTCTCTGCCATTAATAATTAACGAGACCTATTGTATTAAATATTTTTTATAATAGTTATAAATAAATCGATCGGTTTTTGTAACAGGAAGCAACAAAATTGATAAAATGTAATTCGATTAATCGACCGTGTTATACGAATTGACTATCAAAAAGGAATAACAGAGATTGGTGTTCGACACATCGACAGACGCCATGTTTTCTTTTGGTCTAGAAAATTTACCATCATGGGTCGTATGCACGCACCTGGGTACGGAAAATTCTTTATTTTTATGTCTTTTTTTAAGAAATTTTAGATTTTAGTAATGAAAATGACTTTCGTTTTTATTCTATCTTTCTAATAATTATTAGTCAATCCACGTTTTTTACTTCAATTATTTCTTTAACCTAAAAATTCGAGACATGCTGCCTTCGCCACGCCTTCAGTATTCTAACAATATTAGTAATTTTGGGTTTCGTTTTCTAAAACCATCGATATATTATAAAAACTGACAAATTTTCATTATTTTCAGCATTAATAATTTTTTACAATGTTTACATTTTAAAAAGTACATCCAATTTAGATCTTATTATTGGCAGATCATTTCTTTAAATCATCATGACATTAATTTAGTACTGTAATATTGATTTAGCTATGATAAACTTATTGCACTATTTTAGTTCTAAAGCGTATTAACGTGTTAACCGCGGTCTTACAATTCTTACAGTAGTTTTAGCTATCTATTTATTTCCAGAAATATTTGTTAATTTTTATTAAACTATTATAAAAGAATTGTTTCTTCCAACATTTAGAACAACTATATTATTTTACCATTTCAGAAAGGGTATATCCCAGTCAGCTCTTCCATACAGAAGAAGTGTACCAACCTGGTTGAAACTTACACCAGAAGATTGTAAAGAATGGATTTTTAAATTAGCGAAAAAGGGACATACTCCATCACAAATAGGTAATTTTTTTGACTATTTTATAAATAGTCAAATTTATGTTTATAAATATAATTATAAACAAAAGTGCAAGCTACCAGCTGAGGATTGACTTTTTTGGTTATTCTTTTTCCTAGATGCTTGCAATAGTAAAATTATTGATGTTTGAGATTATTTTAGACTTTCTTTCTAAAATAATTATAGGTATTCAAAAAACAATAAAAAAAATCCAAATTTGTGATATTTTAAATACTTTAGGTTTAGTATTATTATTTATAAGAAAATTAAAAGATATTTCCATACAATTTTATTTGAATCGAGACTTTTTTTAGGAAATTCTAAAATTCTATAAATTTTTTTACAATTTACTGGGTAATTAATATTTTATTGTAAAATTTAAATATAATGTACAAGGTTGAAGAACCAAAAAATTCTTAAAAATTTATAGAGAACTCTACTGAATTTTATGTTTGATATAAAAATAAAATCAATATTTAAAAAAATCAACCAATTGTTTGTCTATATTTAAATTTTGAACGTTATAATTTTATTTTCTTATTTAATGGAAACATTCTATCTTATTAATTTCAGGTGTTATACTTCGAGATTCTCATGGAGTAGCACAAGTTCGTTTCCGTACAGGAAACAAAATTTTGAGAATTGTCAAGAGTATGGGATTAGCTCCTGACTTACCAGAAGATCTTTATTACCTCATCAAAAAGGCTGTCGCCATCCGTAAACATTTAGAGCGTAACCGTAAGGATAAAGACAGTAAATTCCGTTTGATTCTGGTTGAATCAAGAATTCACAGGCTTGCTAGATACTACAAAACTAAAGGTTCTCTGCCACCCAACTGGAAATATGAAAGTTCGACCGCTAGTGCTCTTGTAGCATAATTTTTTATTATTATTAATCAATAAATACTTAAAAAATCTATAACTGTTTTACATCATTTTTCATACTAAAAGTAAAACCCTATTTAAAAGCATTTAATACTATATAGTAATTGTAACCTCTACTTTTCTGAATTCAAAACATTTAATTAAATTATTAAACAATAAAATATAAATTAGTACAATTTTCAATTTTAATCTACAAAAAAAAAGTTATTTTATTCGTTTGATAAAGAAATAATTTAACAAATTTATTACAGTTTTATACATAAATTTATTTTTTATATTATCAAGTTTTATAACACTACAGTGTGCTGTACAAGTAAACGTACTTAAGTGTTTATAATACATTACACGCAATTACAAAATATTCAAATTACATTACTTTGTACTTGTATATACATGTTATTCGTAAACTTGGATGTCTAAATATTGCTTGACCTTACAATTTAATGACAATCCTTATAGTTTTTCTGAGCCCTTTGCCATTTTGCTACCATACTTGACATCTCCTTCTGTTTCTTGCCAATTCCAGTTTTTAGCTAGAAAAACATGTTATAGAATTAAATTAAGTATTAATAATAAAATTTAATTATACCAATAATAAAAACTATAAAGTGTAATAGCATGATATTTCTTAGCTGATAACATTGTGTAAATGTAAATTTTTCTTAATTTGATTGGCCAATTACAAACAATTATAAAAGAAGCATTACTAGTTTGTTGCAGAAACTTACCTTTTTCTTTTTCTTTTCTTTCATTGCTTCAACTGTGGCTGAATCAGTTTCTATTGGAGGCACTTGTGCAATTGGCGAGGGTATTGACTCGGCTAAACGTAATTCGACTTTTTCTTTTTCGATATCCGCTGTAGTCTTTTGTTCAATGGATGCTATATCGCTATAAAAGGAATTTAAAGCAGAACCTAGTGATGACTCATGGGGCATTTTCATCGGTGGTTTTGCAATCACTTGATTGTTTTCGTACACCCTCGCGTACTCCGCCACCATGAACTGCACAGCCTCTTGACCTGAAAGCCGTGCTGCTACTAAGGCTTGCTGTAATTGAAAATTGCACAGCTCATTTAGAATATAAAGTCACATTAACAAGTTACAAGCAAAGAAGAAAGTTATAAGCAATAATAGTCAAAACATAATCGATGGAAAACGATTGAGAAGGAATAATAAGAAAATATGTGATATTAGGATTTGTTAAGAAATTATCTTAGTTGGAGGTGAAAGATAAGTAAAGATAGAAGACTTGGATCCAAAGTTGGAGATGAAATTAAATCAAAATTATATCGAAAAGCCAGAGCAAAGATATACGATTTACAGATGTTAAAAGACAACGACAACTGAAATGTATGTAGAACGTAAATTAATTGTGATTGTATAAGCTTCTTTAAGGCAGAACAAAACATACTCGGATGCAATTATAAGAGAAAAACAAAAACCATAGTAAAATTAAAATGTTTAGACCTCTTATAGTATGCAGAACCTTGTGTGTTTATCCACTCACATTGTGCAGGTGCTGATGATAAGCTGGATTGTAATGCATGAGTTGGCCCTGCATGAGGGCCGTGTGGTGATGTGAAAGTAATGGTATTCCTGCGCCGGCTAAGGTCGCCGCGTAGATGGGGTTGGTCTGCTGAGCGCCATATAGGACGCCGGCTTCGAGGGCTGACGCTGGCAGTGTATACGCGATCTCTGGAGGATCGACGCCTGGCGGCAATGGTTCCGCCCTTGGCTTGTCATCGTTATTAAGATCGTCTGAAAGGAGTCATAAGGAACAAGTGTGAATATCACGGGTGTACGAGCAACAGTAGACGTTGTGATTCAGAATCATCGATGAAGGAGAAAATTAATCGAGCAACTCTCGTACCTTCCTTCATATCTAAAGTGCCGTCCTCGGAAGCCTTTCGCTTTCTGCCGTGCTTGAGGTCGTCCGAGAAAATACGCGGGGGTGGAGGCGGACTTGGGCTTGAAATCTCTAGTGGAGGCGGTGGAGGCATTGACTCTGTTTGCTGCTGTTGCTGTTGCTGCTGCTGCTGTTGCTGCTGCTGCTGCTGCTGCTGCTGCTGCTGCTGCTGTTGTTGTTGCTGCTGCTGCTGCTGCTGCTGTTGTTGTTGTTGTTGCTGCTGCTGCTGCTGCTGCTGCTGCTGTTGCTGCTGTTGATGATGCTCACTAGCCCCAGTTTTTTCCTTGATCGTTGCTCCTATATTAATCGTGGCTGCTTGCGCGCTCATCTCTGTAAATATAAATTCATTGCTATTCGCAGACATTTTTTTTCTACTATGCAATCGTTCAATTTTTAATAATTATGGTTATTAGTGTTACAAGTCAAAGAATTTCTTCCTTCAAGTTTCAATTGCATGCGAAAATTTTTCATACATAAGAAATAAACCATTTTATTGGTAATAAAAAAATATCGTATATGAACAGTTAGTTACATGATTATATCACGCATAATGTAACTGCTGGTATAACTTCTTCAACCTCGGAGACTTATAGAATTAACTACTACGCATAGCACCATTATTAAAACTTAATTAATCTCTTATACTATTATATTAAAATCTTATACTACTTCAATAAATCTTATTTGAATATCACGTAGAAAAACTAAGCCCAATTTCATATTAACGAAACGTATAAGAGAGACCCAGCCAAGTAAAATATAAGTATATAACTAACATTTGACAAACGTTAATTTCCCAATACGGTAGTCTCAATTGCGAAGCTGTGACTTACCGATGATGGGCGTTTCTTCTTGTTCGGGCGGTGGTGGCGTTGTACAGAGTTCCATCTCCTCGGTACCGCCGGCGATGTCTGTCTCCGGGTAAGTCCACTGGGCCTCGCCCGTCAACGCATTCCGATAATAGTAACGCTTATGCGACCTATAACGCACCCGACACCCAACAAACAAAGAGAAACAGCATGAGAGCAAATTGACAAAATGAAATATTAGTTTTTTTTTTTTATTTTTTTTATTAACAAGATCATGAATAATTCGAACTTGCATGTATTTAATAACAGTAAATTGTGATATCGATGAAAGATGTCTTTTTATTTTTAATTTAGCGTGATGCATGTTTAATGTGTAATAAATAATAATTTTTGGTACGAGATTCTTAAATGGTAAACCAGTTTTGTACCCCTACCTGTTTTCTGAGTCTTCGGATCTTCCTGCAAAGAGATATTTAATTGATTGTTTTTAAGGGAAAAAAACCTCCCCTGAGCTAATTTTCAGAGAGAACTTTGAAAATTCGTCTGTTTGACTTCTTTTATGCTGGATTTCCTTCACACGTTGATTTTTTTTTATTATTAAAAATATGTTAACATGCTTCTTATCTTTCTTCACAGGACACTGATTGTTACGCCTTATTTCGTAACGATGTTGCAAAAAGTTAGTTAACATATTGCGAAATACATTATTTTTTTCTGTGTATTAGGTTTTATTGTATTTCATTAGTACATGAAATTAATATAAATAAAAATGTAAGTTGGTACTTTAAAACATTGAAGATTTGTTAAATATTTATTTATTGTTATTACATTACTTGTAAAAATAACTCATATAATTAAATTTTTCACAATTTTAAAATACTTATACATATCAAATATTAATATTTAATATGAGAGATGAATATAAAAGTTGTATTTATATATCATGATAAACTTTTTTATAAACTTTTGAAACGGGTATTTGAAAGACACATTTTTGCAATTATGCAAATATGCCTAACGTTTGTAATCAAAAGTTGTTTCTCAAATTCAAAAAATACAAACGTTATATGTTGTGCCATTAGATTGTTAATAAACACACGTTAACAAATGCATTAATATAAAGAAATGTATGCAATCAAAGGTGTTTTACAAGTAGGTAAAATATACCCAATGAAAAAATAATTATTTTATTTCCAGAAAGTGTAATTCATATATAAATATTTTTCATTCTATATAAGATGTACAAAAGGAATGTAAATGCTTCCGAAAAAATAAACGCTGGTTAGTTTTATAATTAAAGTCATGAATAACAACATTCCTCTTCACACACGATAAACAAAATATTTTGCAAGATCACGAACAAAGTTGCTATTATTCGTGCAAAATATTTTGTTACTGGACGAGTTGTCACCTTCCATGTAACAAGGAACCTATAACAACCAAGATACATTATAATCACGAAAATCACTTACGGTTCTTTGGTTTTGTTTGTTTTTTTTTCACATGCTTTTGTACTTATCCTGCTCGATATACAATCGTATAAACTCGCTCGCGCTTCCGTCTATTTATAGCGGATGTTGAAGCTTTTCGTGTACATACACTTTTTCGCGCAGAAGGGTCTTCGCTTTCCTTTTGGGTTTATGGGAGAAGAGACAAAAATTGCTCTCTCTTTCTTGTTGGCGTAATTAATAATTAACAAAAATATAGTAAGCACGAGTAAGAATATTAAAGCAAGAGAGCGTTTTCCATAGTGAGAAAAATGAATGATATAATTGGTTTAAAAATTATGAATAAACATGCAGTGTTGATTTGTTCTTTATTAAAATTTCCTCCTAATTATACATTCTTATCTAATCTTTTTCTCATAAATTCGCCTTACTCGTTTAGCTTTTTGTTAGTTTTATTAATACTTTTACAAAAGTGAATATTATAAATTTCTATATTAATGTTTACCTTAATAAAATATGTGAATAGAATCAGAAGTAGGGGAGTTAATTTGAATCAATAAGTCGACTAAGAAAGAAAATATAGAAAACACCATAATTTTCATGAAATAGGCTTAAAAGTCATGAAATAACCTTCACGATTCTCCACACTACCGTTCATACTTTTTAAACAAATTACACATAAAATTTTTCCATCGCTGTTAGATAATGCGATAAAAGTGTAACAAAAATAGAGTAAGAGATAGACGAATGTAGAAAGAAAATAAACGTTTAAAAGTTCTGTATAATATTACGAGTCTGATACATACGAACTTAAATACATAAATGTAAAAATGGACGGGTAAAAGAAGTACGTAAAAAATCGGTAAATTAAATCGGTAATTAAAATATTTATTATAAATGCCAGGTAGTTCGTTTTTATAGAGCATTTCTGTAGGATACCGTACCTATCCCACTGACACTCCCATCCTGGAGGGGCGGCCGTTTGTTCGAGTCTCGTCAGCTCGCAGCCTGTACCGACTAGCCACTTTCGGAGGTATGTCTCTTGGAGATCTCCAGATTCCCAAGCGCCCAGCAACGTCTACAAACATTAATAATACAATTAGTGAGTTTTAGGTGAACGTTGAGATCTTAAATAGTACAGTAACTCGTAAGGCCAGTATTTTTTATCCACGCGATTTCTTTTCAAATTATCAACTCTTCTGTACGTATACTCATATAGAGTACATATACAATGATACAACAATTAAAATAATCATTTTAAATGGCCACTAAAATAAATTTTATATAAAATTGTATTTGCGATACATACTCAAAAGTAAGAAAAATTTTTCTCTTTATTTTAAAAAAGAATTAAACAGACTTGAAGTCAATTCTTGCTATAAAAAATATTTCTAAATTCACAAATTAATATTTGAAGCAGAAAGAAACGTTTGTTCGGCACAGGAAATCTCAATTCCAAGAGAGTAAAGTTAATATTAGCGTAATGTCAAAGAGTGACAAAATACAAGAAGCAATCGGATCTGAACGGAGACGTACTTGTATCTGTATAGCCATAACTTGCACAGCAGAGGCGGCGGGGCTACCCTCGGAAAGGAACTTGAGTTTCTCCATAATGGGCTCGGTGAGAGCTTTAAGCTCTGTCTCCTCCGTTTCTTTGGGCTTATTAGCGCCGATTTCCTCGGACGCGGCCTTGTGGAAAACTGACACGGGCTTCTTGTTCGTCTCGGACTCTGGGTTATTGGGGTCTTGCTCGGGCGAGGTTGCGCTAATGACAGCTTCCTCTTGGACAAAACCGAGACCCCGGCGTTCGGTAGTTTCAACGACCGGTGGCGACTCATCTTTGTTAACGGGGGTCTCCTGGCACTCTGTAACTTTGACCTTGTTTGGAGCGACTGTAACAGGAGAAAAGGATTACTTCGATTTTGATTCTTTAAGAAAAGCGACCAAGTGTGCTTCTTATTGAAGTAAAAGATGAATAAAAAATTGATAAATGGTCGATGGTCGATGGTCGAAACATAGGGAGGAGAATGAAATAAAGAGTTTAGAAGAATACTTGATTTTGGATAAGTTTTGTCGACGAATATAGATGAATATGCTAATAACGTTAAATTTGTTCGATGCGAAAGTCTTGTAAAATTTAAGCAAATATCTTTCTTAAAAAAATTATTTATATTAATGCAAAGTTACGCAAAAGATAACGTTTTGCTTCTTTAGAATATATTATTGTATTCTCGATTCTTACCGTGTCAAAGTCTTTTTAGTATATGTTAACATGCACGTACATTACCTTAATATGTATCATGAGTGCAACAAGCTCATGACCAATTCCACTTGTATTGTAAGTACTCGCAAATTGTTTAAATAAATATATATGTCGATGTTATATCGTACAGCGATTTGTAATTTCTAAATCAAATTATTCACTTATGGATACTTCTGTAAGAGAATCGTCAAGTTTTTATTTCGTGTTTTTACTACAATGTACTTATTAAATTACCTTATCCATTTGTAAATACTAAAAAAATAGTTCTTTTGTAAAATATCTATTGAGTAAAGTGTAATATAATTTAATATCATGATTCTACAATGTATTTATTCTTATTAATTTATTTCCATGCGATTGTACAGGATTATTGTAATTGCAGAACTGTTAATTAACGAGTAATAATGAATATTCATATTTAATTAAAATGATACTCTTTATATAAACTCACCTCTCCTTTGCAATACACACCCCCACCATTCAAAATGACAATACGTTTAAAATTTATATGAAAACTTATAAAACTAAAGGACATTTAGAACGGATAACTGCGTTCCGCTTAACCAATGACTTTTAATATTTTTTTATCGAACCTTATCATTAATTTCTTCGGTAACATAGATTCAATCATCTCTCGTGACTCGCTTACCATCGAAGGCTATGCGTTTCTTTCTTTGGAAAGCCTTGCTGGGCGCGTCGATACTTTCGAGGAATTTGTTTGCCTTGTATTCGAGTTCGTTCCGACTTTCCTCGGTCCGCTCCTCCGTGTTTTCCTCGCTCTTAATCTCTTCTTCCTCGGGCTTGTCATCGGTACCAGCCGTGTCTGCTTCGCGATACTCGTATATCCTAGTACTACCCATGTTAGTATCGATTATTTTTGTCTCGGCTGTGGTCGTCTGAGCGATGGGAAACAACGGTTTTCGATTCGTGTTCGTTGCCTCCTCCTCGCCGTCCGAGTCGTCCTCATATCCCGGAACCAGCGACAACTTCAACTCCTTCGAGGAATTGGGCCCAAGCTCCGCGTCGCCCAATTTCCTCTTCTCCTCGTCATCGTTTTCTGGACTCGATGGTTTACTTCCGATGTACTGTAAAAGCTTTGTCTGGTTCTTCATCCGCGCCAGGATGTCGTCCTCGGCGACGACGGCGATGGTTGTCACTAATGGCTTGCTCGTTACCACATTCTATGAATACATGAAAAATCAAGAGGCTTACATATTGAAAGGAAGACAATTTATGGAGACTCGTGCAGTCGTTTTATGAACGCTGATGAGAAAAAGATGGGCCTGTGCTGATAGAACTATTTGGCGACGGCTGTTTGACAATCTACCGAGGACATACTTGAATAAAGCACACTCTAATAAAATTTACTTGATTGATTTTATTAATATTTAATTGAATACTTGTACTAATTAAGCTCCCTAGATAAACGTAATTAAGTCGATGTAATTTATTTACTGGTAGGGAAAATTTTATTCACAATTTCTTTTCGTGCATGCACTATTAATTGACTGAGTTCAATACTTAGCTGATGTAAAGGAAACATTTTCCCACATTTATTTCAACGGTGTTTCTATACAGATACCAAACTAAATAGATCAATTATCGGTATGCCAGTAAATACGTCGCATATAAAAAGATACCATAGTATTTCTCAGCATCATTACTAATTCTAAGTATTGTTTTATTAGTACTAAGTATAATTTTAAGAGTCGTGTTGTTTATTTTTAATGTTTGTATTAATTCAATCAAACAAATAACGTAATGCAAGTCATTAGTCTTTAAAAAATTACTACCTAAAGTAAGAAATAAAAATTGCAGAATCCCGACATATATCATATAAAATTGCTTTCATTTTTCATTGAAAGATTGTTAGCTAAAAAATAATTTATTATTCAATTTGTAAAATAAGTATACAGTTTTTCGTGTAATTTAATATTTTCCGAATTATTACAATTGTAAAACTGCTGTGGAAAAAATACTATTTGATTTATTAAATGTACAAAATTTTAGTGCAAGTATTTAAAAGAAAATATATTCGAGGATTAGTGCCAAATATTGTAATTTTTCCTGGAGAATTATTCTAATGTTAATATTTGATTTAACTATGTTTAAATATGTTTGACTATAAAGTTAACTTTGCTACATTTAAGTAAAATAAAATTGAGAAATACCCTAGCTAATTCATGAATATATACACACAATTTGAATTATAATTTTTATCACATTGACGTTGTAGATTAAATTTATTATTCATCTTGGATCTAATATTATATATTGTAAATCACTCACGTTTTTGCATTACTTCATAAACAATTTTCTTTTGTTGAATTAAACAATTATTATAAAATAAAATTATAACGTTATATTGTTACAATTGTCAATTATTCATGGAGGCTTATTTATAAACTTTCATGCTTGTCCATTAGGATATTATAATCTCTTCAACATTATATTCTTGGCAAATGAATTCAAAGAAAAAATCATTACCTGGGTTACTTTTTCGATATCGAGCTTCTCTTTATTTTGTGGCCCATATTGCACCGGTGAGAGAGCTGGCCCCAGTTGTGATTTAGAATCACTTGATTCAGGAACCTTGGACGGAGGTTCTACAGGCGACTTTATGTTTTGACTAGTCTTTAGCGAGAATTTCTTAGAGCAGGTTTCCTTCTTCCGCAACTCTTCGCGCTCGCTCTCGTCCGAGTCACTATCGTCGTTACCGAACGACGTTATCATTTCTATTTTGCTGAAAAGGGGTAAAAAGAATTTTTCTAATACATAAAGTATTCAGATCTTTCAGAAAACTGATGATTAGATATGTAAGAAAGCATTTTATTACTTTTCAGTTTAATAATAAACTTTAATTTGATGAATTGTTTCATTTTTTTAATAATACTTCAATAACAGTATATTAAACAATAAATATAATAAATATAAAAAATGTTATAAAGCTTTCAGTTATTTTTCTCATTGCTATAACAATATTTTATTTACCCTTCATCAGAGCTATCATCTTTTTTAAATCCTGGAGACTTAGTATTATTTGTTTTGACTGGTGGTTTTGCAGGTTTATTTAGAATACCAGCCTGTCTATTTCGATTTCTAACAACAACTTCTTTTGGTATCATGCCTTCTGGAATATTGCTTTGGGATTGTGAAACTGTAAATTCAAAATTAAAATTACTCATTGTTTGGTGCCATTTTTTATAAGGAATGGGTAAATATTTTATAATGTATAAATTGATAACAAGTAAGATTATTCAAGATTAAATGACTACTTAGTAATAGATTTTTAAAGAAAAATCTATTACTAAGTTTCAGTAATATTTAGGTCTGAAATGAACTTAAAAATGTTAAGCCATTTCTTAAGACTATAAGTGATAAAATTGTCATTATAAAAACTACTCCAATCAGAATTATTGATCAATTAATTCAAAACATTTTTAAATGAATCATATAACTTTATGTTGGAGTACATTAGTGATATAAGAATATAAAAAATGTTATGTTTTATAGATTTCTAACCATCCATTTTTACACTAAATAAGATTTTAATTATTACTGTAGAGAAAAACATTTTTTCTCTCTAATGTAAAGGACATTTTAAATTAACATCGTGACATTTTTATTTTTGTATTTTCTTAATAATACTGACATTTTATAAATGAATAATGTTTTATTAATATAAGTTTTTAAAACTTACATTTATTTGATGACATGTTTGACCACTGTGGAATGTGTGTGCTGTGCGAGATAGTAGTTTCCTGTTGGCATTTTTCATGGAACATTTTTAATTCAACTGGCATTTCCCATGTAACCTGATTAGTTTCCGTATGCCAGTAATATGGATATCCAGTTTGATCATCGTAACATTCTTGCCAATCTATAAAAATAAAATCTCATTGATAAAAAATTTTCTGAAAAAGATAAATATTATTTTATATCAGTAAAGAACATACACGAAGCTGAATGAGTCATAGAAGAATTTCGATTATTCTTATTTGAATCTTCAGGAGTAATCGACTGTATTTCCTAGAAGAAACAAAATTTTATAATCATCCATTTAATAAACTATTTAATTAGTTTGTACAAATATCTGTACTCTTTCTAATCAGTAATGTGCATAAATAATAGTATCGATACCTTGAGGAAGTCATTGACTTGATCATTTAACATATGTGATCGCGGTCTAGTATCATCCTCAGCTTCGCTATCCGAGTTGTATTGTCCCAAAAAGTTTGCCAAAGGATTACTCGGTGATCCATTTTGAGATTGGCCTACATAGCAAAAAAAATTAGCATACAATTTAAAAAGCAATTATTTTTATTTCTTTTCTTAACTATCACCTCGTTAAATATTTAAATACGAATAGGTGATAAAGTTATTCTTAAAGCAATGCAATACAATGTTTCGTTGATAAAATCTTGAAAATTAATATGGTACGTACGTTCATTCGGCCAGCGTCTCCTCGGTGAGTCGGACTCACCGTTAATATTAAGAACTGGCTTCCTCTGCCGTCGCTTCATTTTGCTTCACGCAGCTAAATGTCTATTAATACACATCACTTATATTCCTCTAATAATTATCAATAAAAAAACGATTGTTATTTCTTTTTTCGCGCCTATTACAAGATACTCCTTGTACTTAACCTGAAGAGTTACGAACTTCTTTGATCGTTCACAGAAATATAGTTTAAAAATCCTATATTTAAAACAAATATTTAACTATTCTTTTAAAATAGTCTCGATATTACAATAGAAGATTATTCTTAGTATTGCTTAGCATTTTATTCCTATGACTTATCTATATTCGTTTAGCTTCTTTTACTTTCTCTAAAAATGTTTAAAGCAAAAAACGCATCTACAGAGTGCAGAGTTGAAGTGAAACCCCAAAACACTTCACTGGCTTATGAAGCATAACCTCAAATGCGCCATCTCTACTTGTATCAGAGATGTACCTCAACGGATTCTGCGTATTCGTGGCAAATATGGCCAGCTTTGTCGGAAGTAACCTGAAATTAGAGTTTAATTGTTAATTGATTACATTTAAAAAATGAAATTTAATAAAATTAACTAAAAATTAAAAAATATGTCAATATAGTTTCTATATGTAACATTAATGTTTTTAGCGTAAATTAAGGAATTACGTACAATATTACAGTAAGTAGACCAATTTTTAATATTAAATTTAATTCTGTTAAAAAAAATATGGAAATTAGATTTATTAATTACAATAAATTGGAATATTTTTTATTTGTAACTAAAAAACAGATAGGGAGTTAAATGCTTGTACATGAATTAAGAAGTGTCTTACTTGAATGTAAAATATAGATTTTAAATTAATTTCTGACAAGTATGTTCAGAAGAAAATTATTTACCTTAAAAATTAATTTTCAAATTAAAAAGTAATATTTTTCGGTAAATATTTACCGAATAATTTCTGAAATTATACAAAAGCTTGAAGTATGAATAATAGTTTTCTTTTCAATTTTTTCATTCTTTTTGTTATTTCTCCTGTTTTCTTACTTCTTATGATTTTAGTAATATCAATTAAAAAATTATATAATTAAAATTTTCTATTATAATAAAATTATAAAAATTACGAATTTATAAGTTGGAAAATACTCGATTGTACATTCAATATTAAAGGTACATCAAGCTTTATTTAAACGAATACAACCAAAATATGCATAAAAAATGTACACATTAAAAAAGTAGATTTATTTAAATATGTTTTTTAAATTTACTAACTTATTTTCATTTTTATGAGAGAGAAAGAGAGATTTAAACGAAAAAATTACAAACAAATCAAAAGTATAAATAAATTTATATGAATTCTCTTTTATAGATATTGGCTATGGCAGGTCCTATAAGTGTATCGGATAATCTAGTCAAGTGGGATTTGGCAAATGATGCACTTGCACCACTCACAAAAGATCAAAAATTAAAACTGTCGTTATTAGAAGATGAAATTCTTTCCTTAGATCCTGTCAATTTAAATAAATCAACCTTAAAAAGTGAGGTTTCACAGGTATTAAATATTTGTTATACAAGCATAATTAATTGGGTTGACTCTTAAGTAATAAGATGATAATGAATTTTTATTTTTAGCATCATAATAGTACATCTGATAATCCTATAGATGCTCAAAATACTCTGGACCGAATCGAAAGTTACCAGGAACTTTTGTTATGCTATTCTATGTTAGAACAAAGACACATGTCTACAGAGGACATGAAGTATGTATCATACTTAGAACAGTTGAAATCTAGACGGCAGGAATGTCACGACTTGTGCCTACAAATTGAGAGTGTACTAGATGACTTTTCTGCATTAGCAAAGCAGTACACACTTGTGTCTGAGAAAACTACCTCTTTACACGAGGCTAGCGAGCAGTTGATATCTGACCAAGAAAAGTTGATCACATTTGTCAAAAAAATAGCAGAGCATGTTAAGTATTTTAAAGAAGTAGATCATATAATGGATAAGTTAGATGCCCCAACATTATCTGTTAATAGCGAACTTTTCTTTGACTTATTAAACAAGATCGATGGAAACATAGACTTTATGCAAAGCAATTCAAACTTCAAAGAAAGCAATACTTATTTAGTTAAGTATCGACACTGTCAATCGAAGGCCATAACTCTCATTCAAAACTATATCTTTAAATTATTTATCAAAGCAACAGAGAGTATTTTAAATCCAAAAGATAATGAAAGTGTACAAAAGAATCCAGATGCAGCCCTGGCTCTTTTTTACGGTAGATTTCAATCTATATTGCCGAAGGCTAAATCGGTAATTGAACAAGTTGAAGAAAAGTCCACAAAGCGTCAAGAGTTTGAGAGTTTACTTTTGGAGTGTCAACAACATTTTTTGAGTCAACGAGGTATTATTCTGGGTCCAAGTGTACAAAAGGGCTTGCAATCCATAAAGACGAAGTATAATGGCGATCACTGTAGCCTCGTGCGACATTCGTGTTCTCTCCTATTGCACGCCTCTATCGACGAATATAGACTTTTTTATCAATTCTTTACCAAACCTTCCGCAGCCTTAACATCCTTCTCAGAGAGTCTGTGTACCTGCTTATACGATACTCTTCGACCCTTTATTATCCATATAAACCATTTAGAAACCTTGGCTGAAATATGTTGCATCTTGAGAATAGAGATGCTCGACGAACATGTACAGAACAATACAGAGCCTCTTCAGGGTTTTGGTAACGTTTGCCTACAATTGTTGCACGATGTGCAGGAGAGATTGGTTTTTAGAGCGCACCTATATCTACAGTCAGATGTAGCTGGATACAATCCTTCGCCGGGTGATCTTGCTTATCCTGAAAAATTGAAAATGATGGAAGATATCGCTGAGTCAATTCGGGAAGAAAGCAGGATAATCAGAATGAAGAAGATATCGTTGTCATCGATGGAGAGTGGTGGTAGCAATAATGTTGTTGAACCGATTTCCAGAACCCACGTTATGGTAAATTTAGTTCATTAATTCACTTAGATTTAAAAAAAAAAGACAAATTTATCCTTCAAATTTGATGTATGATATTGCGTTTATTATAGAAACTCTTTCACTTATATCAAAACATACAATAAATTAGCGTATAAAATTACGTTTCATATAATTTTTTAAACTTGACTGATTATTCAATTAAAATTTAATAAATGCCAAGTCAGCCTTAGATTCGGTATATTAATATAAAAAGCTTCCAGATTATAAAGTTTTTAATAAAAATCGAAACCTTCGCCTTAAATTGTAAACATCTAACTAAGTAATTTGTACTAATTCAGCACTAATAACTAGTATTCGTGCACTCAAATGTATACTACTCTTATAATTTTATTGAGTTATTCATTCTAACTTTAAATTTGTAAGATAAGTAAAAACAGCATTTGAGTCGGTCTGTCAAAATTGGTTGAATTTTTACTCTGGGTGTTTAAATTTAGGTAGTTATTATTACATTTTTGATAATACAGGTTATCAACGTTTATTGAAATATTTAATCGAGAATATTAATTAAGCAGAATTTTATCTTCAAGGGAATAGATCCAATGTACCAGAGAAGTTCGCACATGGGTAATTCTCCTGCTGATCTTCATGGGATGTGGTATCCAACCGTTCGTCGAACCCTAGTGTGTCTTTCGAGGTTGTATAGATGCGTCGATCGTCCAGTTTTCCAATCGCTTAGTCAAGAAGCTATAACCTTTTGTGTACAAAGTATTGAATCTGCCAGAGATCAGATACAAGCAAGAGCGACGCCTCTGGACGCCGAACTCTTTCAGGTTCTTACATCTTCAGAATCATATTTAATTATTCCACTTGGATCGCTTTCGACGAAATAAATTTAATCTGTAAATTCGTTCTTTTAATTATTTTTTTGCATAAGTTCAAGTTCGGTTAAATCAGTGCCAACGTCGGTAAATTTCAGTAATGCATCACTTGTAGGTGAAGCATTTGCTAATCCTCCGAGAGCAGATAGCACCTTTCCAGGTGGACTTTACCGTCAAGGAGTACAGCTTGGACTTTTCGAAAGTGAAAACGGCCGCGTTCAGCCTCCTAGAAAAACGCTCGCGTCTCTTTACGCTGTCGAACAACGCTCTGCTGGAGTTTCTGCTCGAGGGCGCGCCCCAGATGAAGGAGCAGCTCATCGACTCCCGTAAGCACGTCGATGCAAAGCTAAAGTTTTCGTGTCAGAGGTTCATTCAGCATATGACGCGTTTGCTCATTGAGCCAGTGTTGTTGCTACTCCTAAAAGCGGAATCGCCCCTAAAGGTACGCGTTAATTGATTCAAATCAGTTTAGATTTAAAGATATTAACTTAAAAAAACCTCAACAACTACCAGTCGGATAATTGTGGACAACGTTTTGATTGTTAATATTAGAAATCTTCCAAACAATTAATGATAATATCATTATCATTAACAGATGCAAAACATTTTTATAATATGAAACATAATTTAGTATATTTAAAATGACAACTCAGTTTTAACAAAAATAAAAAATTGTCGGTAAAAATTAATTTTTAGATTCATTAGTTCTAGCTTAATAATAAGTTCACAATTTAACTAGTTGTTTTCATTTTCCAAGCTCCATTAATCTCACTTCATCCGATATCACTTGGAAAGTCACATCTACGCCAAATTCTGTACACTTTAATGTCGTTTTCCAGGCGACGACTCCGAAGTCACTGGGTAGCGCTGAAACTGTAGCTGGTGTCGTAAGCGAATCGGTCCGATTGATAAAGTTTAAGTTGCCGAGTATTCATCAATCGATGCAGTTGTATCTCGCGAATCGAGAAACCGAATGCATTCTATTTCGGCCGATCAAGAACGGCATCGTCGCGGCCTTCACCCAGTTATCGCAGCTGCTGAGTCAATTTTACACGGGGGATGAGCTTATGCTGATCGCATGTCCGCTACCTGAGCAGATTTCTCTCATGCTTAGCTCGACGTCTCTCACGCGATCAGCGCCAAGCGACCCCCAACAAGCGGAAGCTGGAGAGCAGGAAGAGGCTGGACAAGGCGAAAAGGAGACGTCGGCGAGCGTCGAAAAGACCGAAACGAGTAATGATCAAGAGGCGCCGAAGGCAATCGATACTGTACAGGCTTAATTTATTTTTCCTCCCATTAAAGTGTCCTATCGAGGCGATCGTTGTTTTTCTTTTGTTCGAGACGGTTTCTTAATAGTTATTTTTATATATAACATTAATCTGTAAATATATTTTTTACCGTCATTGAAGATAAAACTCTTTTATAGATTTTTATTACTTGCATCGTAATAAATGTGGTCTATGGATTAAAAATGTCAAAATTAATGCTTGAAAGATGATTTTTTTCGAATATCTAAATTTAATTTTGATTCTTATAGACTAATGATACACTTTCAAAATATGAAATTTTAAATACAGTTTTTAAATTTTGTAGGCGATAGAAAAAATCTTTGGTTGGCTTTAGAATAAAAATTTTTTAAAGCAAATTATTTAATAAATTCCATTATAAAAAGAACTGATATGTATTGTTATTATAAAAACTTATGTTTCTAGTGTTTCAAAGTCTGTAAGAGTCAATATTTGGAGCTACAAGAATTCAATCATTAGACATTTTAATCGTAATGTTAATGTCTGTAAACTTTATGAATCAAGACTCGTAACGCTGTTAATTTATTCACCTTTTTATGCCTTTTAATATCAGTTTTATCCTATCTGCAATTAAAAAGATTTTATATTAATTATACAGCTCAATTCTTTATTATTTTGATTCATAAAATTAACGATAAAACTTATTCAACTTAAACAAAAGTATTACCAATGTAAATGAATGCATTATATAATTGAGCCAATATCTAAATCTTTTAATTATATTGCATATTTCAAAGAGGAAATTGAGGTAATTTGTAAAATAAAATTGTTAATGATGACTCAATTTTTGTGGCTAAAAACTGTAGAATAATTTTCGTATGTAGCTTAATAAATTTTATTAAAATAGATGTAATGGAGTCTAAATTGATTGAATATGCTATATAAAGTAAACATTTAGTAAACACATCGGTTTATAAATAAATAAAATTAAAAAACTTTATATTTCAAAATTTATTCAGCATTATTGTTAAATATAATACGTTGATTTTTTAAAATTTTATTTTTAAACTAACATGTTCTTTGTTATTTTTATAAACATATTAAAAAATAAACTATTCTTATACACTTTAATAACATTTGAATTTAGAAATTCCAAATATTTACTTTTCTAATATTATTTATAATTCACTTATGAAACAAGTAATCAAAGTGTATCTCACTAATTTTTGTTATTTAGTTATATTTTACAGTTTATCAAAAAATATTTCGTGAGTACTATTTACAATACAGTTTGCAAATTTAATAGTTGAAAATTATGCTTGAAGATAAATAAGCTTAAATTTTTATTCGATTAAACAATAAGCAGGGTACAATAATTATTATGTACCAATAACGAAATTACTACAGTAATTTTGCAAAATTAATTTTGTTGATATTTTATGATTACTGATTATGATAATGATCTGCAATAAAAATCTGAAAATTGCAAGCTTGAAAACACTGAATTTGAGTAACATTTAGTATTCTTTTAATAAAAATAAAATCTATTATTGTAAATATTAGTTGTACAAAAAGTATTTGTACATATACGCAAACATTTATAACATAAAAATCAAAGCTGTTCATTTTACTTATATTAATATTAATATTAACAGTACATCATTCTTTTTCCTATGTAAAATCACATTAACTTTATCATATGTAAAATTGTATTACAAATATTTAATATTTCTATCTATATATACATATATTTTACTAAATAAAAATCATTACGTCTTGTGTATAAATGCAAACATAAAACAAGAAAATTATATCAATTAAAATTGTATCTAGTATATAATTGATATATTGTTTTGCTAATACTTGGCCCAATTTTTCGTTTCATTGGTTTTGTAACGATGTTTGCTAGCAGGTTTTCATCTGCATTTTTTAGTGCCTCTGTGAGACATTTTGGAGTTGGATACAATTGCACAATTGCTAATGCTTTCTCCACGGATAATCCCTTCAATTGCAATAGTTGTCTCAAAAACATTTTTTCCACACTAAAATTCTGTAAAAAATAGAAATATCAGCTGTGTTAACATATTTTGTATGAATTTTTGATTTTTTGGAAAAGTTATTACTATTATTCAAAACTTTTCAGTAATATTCTAAATCCATTTATCAATAATTAACAATTTGTGTAAAAGAACTTACATCAGAGAATTGATACTTAAGTAAATTAAAAATACAGGAAGTAAGGCTACATTTAATATTTTGGAATTTTACATTAATCGAGTACAAGCAACAGTGTGATTCATACATAAGTAGATTGGAAATAATATAATGGTAAAAAAGTGTTGAACTTAATACTATATATTTTTATATAAAAAAAACTTTTTTATCAGTATTCGTATTTAAATTAGAGAAGAATTTAAATTAAGTAAATAATTCACGTATATTTGTTAATAAATTACTATCTTTTTCTTAGAATTTCTTATATGTAATATATATATATTTTTATTTACTTGATTTTTGAAGGTAATAATTTTTGTATTCATTAAAATAATAACAGATTTGAAAGAAGAATGTGCATACTTTTGTCTTTACAGCAGCTTTATTAAATTCTGTGAATTCCATTAGTAGTTCCGTACCCTCAGAAATATTTGGATTTGTCATTGGTAAGTCTTTTTTTTTACAGCATTTTAATTCTTTAGCCTAAAAGTATAAATTTTTGTAAATTAAATTATTAATAAATTATATCTTCTTTTTAATCCTTTACTTTGTCATACCTCATATATTTCAGTCAACATTGTTGTTACCGTAGCTAAGTAATGCATAGAGTGTTTGTGATCATTTGTGAATTTAACACTAAAATTATCTTGAACTAATGAATTCATTGCTGCTTGAAACAAAGAAGTTATTGGTATTGAACCGTGATAATTCTTTCCATAACTTTCGATCATATATATAACATTCCGTATGCCTGATTGGCTTAGTCGAAACTACAAAAAAAATCTCAGATTTCTCAAAATATCTTTTAAAATTATTTAAATAGTACTACTATACTACTATCATTCTACTGAAATATATTAAATTTAATCCATTTTTTAAAAAATATTATTTTATCAAATTATTCCGAGAAATACAAAATTATACAATAAAAATTTATTCAAATTGAATATAAAATATCTTTCTAACAAAAATACGTATACTATAATTATATATTATATACTAATATACTTTCAATCTAATAAATTTGTCAACAGAATCGGTTCTCGGCACAGTTTTAGATAGCGTGTACAATTATAATACAATTTATGCATTTAACTCATACTGAAAAATAATTAGAAAAGCAAACATTTGAAGTAAATGTTCACTGATAGATAAATGAAATCTCAGATGTGAGAAAGAAGTGCCTAAAACCATTTATGGTTCTTTCTGGAAAAGCACAAATCTTGCAATTTATTTATAAACGGTCTTTTGACACACGGATTTCAATTTTGACAAAACTTAGGTAAATGTCCTTAAAAAGACAAAGATACCAATATATTTATAAAAAAGAAAATGTAGCTTAATATAATGCGAAAGCAAAGCCAGAGTGAATCAAAATTCACTATCACACAGCATAAGAGGAAAAGATTTTTAAGTTGAACGAAATGTTATATTTTCTATGATTTCCTTTATCCCTTTGAAAAATATATGCTACCATTTTATTAAAAAAGAATAAACGATTAGCGTATATTTAAGAATTTCAAATTGGTCATATTATTGACATTCAAGAAATGATTATAATAATTCTTTATTTCGTTTGTTAATTCTTTATTGTTGAAAAACAAACAATGAATTGTATTATTAAAAAAAAAAATTACCTATGTATATACGAACCTTTTGCTCGTGATATCTTCCATCTTTAATACTTGAACTGAAATCATCCATACGTTTTCTTTCAACAATGTAGGGAAGAACAAGTTCTCTATTTGTAAATCTACATCTGGCTATCCATGTGAAGTCTCCAACTTTTAAGCTTCTAACTTCAAATAAAATTCCACTCTTGCTTAACTCAGATGTTTTTGTATCATCCGTTCGTTTTGTTTTACTTCTAAAATATTTATGAATTTTTTAATATTTTCAATGGGAAAAAGAAAAATTAATTTGATTAAATATAACTTACCCACTGGTTTCCTGTATATCTACTAATAATATAATATCGAAGTTATTCGGTAGAAGATAAAAGGATTCAGTGGATGTATCTTCTGCGAGGAATTCAATTTTATTTTGACTAGCTGTAGTTACATCTTCTGTAAAGTTTTCTTTTCTTTTTTCTTTTTCATCGATCTTTTTTCTCTTTATATTGTATTCTGATTGAACCTCCTTTAATAAATTAAAAAATAATATTTTATTAATGATTAAATAACATTTGTTTGATATAAAAAATTAGTAGAACGAAAATTTTTCGAAAGTTGATAACTGATAACTTTTACATATTTACTAAAATTTAAGTTCAAGTAGCTGCATTATATTAATAAATTTTAAAAAATTGGAAGGTGAAAGAAATCAATTCTAGAAAATTCTTATCATACAATGGATACAATTCACACTTATATTAAATAAATAATTGTATAATTTTCTGTGCAGTCTAAAAATAAAATTTGTTACTTTATTATTTCATTAAAAATACTGAAAATATTTGGAAAAATTAAAGTTCAAGTATTAAAAACTATATTTTCCTTACAGTTATAAGAGATTCTGCATTGTCCTTGCAGAATTTGTGAAAAGAATTATCAGTGGACTTAATATCTTTTACATCATACTCTTTTCTTGTTACTTTCTCAAAATTTATTCTTTCATCATCATTATTCTGCTATGAATAGTAAAAATTAAAGTAGATCAACATTTTTTTTATTTCTTACTACTTTTGATAGATAAAACGATAAATTAAAATAATATATTTACCATTAAATTACATTTAAATACTTCAACATCATCATCATCATCATCATCATCATCATCATCAATCGTTATAATATCATTTTCTTTTATAGCCTTAGGGACATTTTTTATTGGGGATAAAGAATTAATGGAACATGATAAATCGTTTCCTGAATTTAAATGCTCAGGAGATTTTTCAAAATCATCATTTTTAAAATTAAAATTATTAAAACTTTTTTCAGGTGATTTTGATTGACTATATATAGATTTGAGTGGAGATGTTGACTTGTTTGGGGAATTTTGAACATTTTTTAAAATATCGTTTAATTCGGTATCTTCATCGGAACAATCTGAAGAAAGACTCTCTTTTGCTTTCATTAATGACATTGCAAGAGAAAAACCAGCATCAGTTAAACTGTATTTTGCTGGATTACTTTTCTTGACCACTAAATCCTTTGATATTAACAAACTCATACAGGACCAACCTGTATAGCGTTCTGAGGCTCTTTTTTTCATAGAACAGTTACATTCATTTTGTGCCTGTGATATTATATCTTTCTTATACATAAAACCTGGAAAAGCAATTTATAATTATCTAATTTATTTTAATTATAGTACTTAAATTACCAGGACTATTTAGTTTCTTCATATTTTTATACATTGCAATCAAAATAGCATAAGAAGATGAGCCAATTTTGGGAACGTATGACTTAGTTGGTATCTGAAATCAATATTTCAAAATTTAATTTAGTTGTAATAAATATACGTTAATGAAAAACCTAAACTGTGATCAATACTTTTCTGTTTTCTTTTATTTTCTTTGATTCATTACTTTCATTTTCAGACATTTCTTTTTGTCTATTTTGCACATCATTATTGTATGGCAAGTTATTTTGAGCAGAATTAGATGGTATTTTATATAATTTATTGTACTGTACTAATTTTTTATCAAGCATACTGCATAATTTCTGTCCAAAGTTCTGCAGAATATAGCACTCTCTTCCACTCGATAAAGGCAGCGGATATTTCCTCAAAGAAGTTAAAGCTTTTCCAAATAAATGTTGAATTGGCGATTCTCTTTCCATTGCCTCCATCTTCCACTCTTCGAGCCATTTCTCAAATAATGGATTTGGACAGTCTGGGTATTTTCTTATTCTTTTCATTATTACTAAGTATCTAAAAACAGATGAAAGCAAAAGTAACACTGGTTTTATTTTGAGTTTAATAAAAACATACATTTATAAGAAATACCCTTTATTAATCAAATAGATAATATACATAGACATATTTTATATTTGAGAAACTAACCTGTTTTCTTACAAACTTTTGAATTTCATAATTTTTTTTAAATGCACATAAATTAAATGGTTTTAAATAATGAAAACATAAAAGGTTATACAGGTTAATATTTCTAACTTATACCACACAAGTGTTTAAACCTTATATTAAATAAATATATTTAAAAAATAAAACGTAAAGTTCAAGAATTTAATTTGAAAACAAAAATTATTTGACTTTCATAAAAAACAAAATGTAAAAAATATTGCATTGCCGCTACTTGCCCGCCTCGAACTTAATAATCAAATAGTAATAATGTACAGTTATGAACATGTTGACGGTCAAATGTTGTAGAGTATAGTCAACATCATCTTGTTCTTCTTCCAGAGTTCGGGTAGCGCGAGACATAAATGCTGTAGTTTAGTGTTATACTTTACGTGCATGACCGTCATGTTATTAAATGCCTGAGAGGTAATCGACACTGTGAAGGATATGAGGAGGGATATTTATTTATAAAAATGGCGGACCAAGTGCTAAGAGAATTGGAAGCTGCTGCACAAGTTATTTTAGTAAGTTTTTCTTTTGAATTTATAGTCATATGAATTATCTAACCACCGTCAATTTATCAGAATCTTTATCGTTTTATAAAAAGTTTAATCAATTACGGCATAATTCCAAAATTCCAATCCAATTTTACAATACTATTGTGGGTTATGTTACTTTCATATTAAAAACGTTTGTTTTGCAGAAGGATTCGTAAAATTTTTACATTATGATGCTTATAATAATTTTCTAAGGATGATGCAAGTTCTAATAAGAATGTTTCATGAAAAGAAATTTTATTTACATATATGATTTTTCTGTTACAGAAATTTTCATTGAGAATGAATGCCATATTTTTTTTATTTTTCACGTATTGTTTTAACTTAAGGTTCCAATATAGTATTGAAAGATTAAAAAAATTATTATTTTTATAGTTCATATTGACGTTTAATGATATTTGAAGTTTGTTACAAATTAGTTACTGAAATATTTATTCTTCAATATGATTTTATTTTTATAAGGTTTCAAAAAAGATTCTCAATCTTTATTCTTTAATAAAAGGGATTCAGAAATATATTTTGTTACAATTGTTTATTTTTTGATCATTTATTTCAAAGTATTTTGAAAATATTAAAGGTCTTTCTTAATATTAAAGGCTAATTCTAACCCTAATTATAATTATAAATAGTTAATTAATTTTTCCAATCAAAAATTTTATATTTTTTAAATTAAAAACATTCTTTCATGAAAACTATTTTAAAAATTAGTAAATTGATCATAATATTAATTTCAACAAAATTTTTGATATTTTTTAATTAAGCAAGCAAATGTTTTAAGGGTTATTGGAAATTTTTTGAATAAAAAGTCAAATTCTTTTATATTTTTAAATATAATACTTTCAAATATTAGAATAATGATGTTTAATTTAATAATTTTTTCTTTTCAATTTAGGCACCGCCAAATCTTGTCAGTCCAGAACAACGACAATCAGCAGAGGTAGTTTTTCTAAATTTTCGTAAAACAAAATCACCTTATCAGCTATGTAGGCAAATTTTAGAAACCACTACAGTAGATTATGTATTATTCGAATCAGCTAGTGTCATTAAAACTGCATTGATCAAAGAATGGACCATTATGCAGCAGTCGGATATTATATCTCTTAGACAATATTTACTGCACTATATAATAAGTAAGCCAACTTTGGCACCATTTGTGAGGGAAAGAATTTTGCAGGTTATTGCTATTATGGTAAAGAGAGGTAGTGTTGAGGATCTTGGAGAGGAGCGAAAAGAAATTTTGAATGAAGTTGAAGGACTGATTATGAGTGGAGATATGCCAAGAGTAGGTTTGAGATTTCTTATAATTTTTTAAATAGCTCTATAAAATTAGTTGAAAAATAACTTTTCTGAAAAGTAGTCATGCAATTAAGTCAATAAATTTAAATTTATAAATCATAATTATTGAATTATTGATTGTTAAATTTTTATTCTAGCAATTATTAGGCTGTAGTATAATTTCTGCTTTAATGCAAGAATATGCTACAACTGTAAAGTCATCAGATGTTGGATTAACTTGGGAAGTACATTTTAAAGCAAAAAAGCAGTTTGAAGTTACATCCCTGAAAAGAATATTTAAGTTTTGCGTTCAAGCACTTGGAGAATTAACAAAGTCTGACATAGTTGAATCTATTTTACCCCTGATAAAGCACTTACTCTCTATATGTGAAAGTGTACTAATGTGGGGTTTCATCTACGTTACTTATATCCTTTTAAATCAATTTTTTAATAAGAATTTAGTAATATTAAACTTTTTATCATGAATATGAATGAAAATTATTTTGAAAAATGAATTCATTATCAACACAATGTAATGTGGATATGTATAGAAAAGCAATGTTACATAAAATATTTTACATTTATTACATATTACATTTTATAAAGGTTTAATTTCATTTTTTAAAAATTATTATAAAAAAACAGTTAAGATTTTGGAAATATTATTCTTCATATTCAGAACAGCTTGTTTATATTAATAAAATAATTTTATTATATATAAAATGTATCTCACAATATCTAAATGCATAACATTTAGCAATCCTTAACTCCAAAATACTGCCTAAAAGATTAATAGGAGTTTTTGAGTCTGCCTATGAGTCGGAAAATAGTTCTACTCTTCGTTTAACGACAATGTGGAGAGACGTAATACTGGATCCCGCAGTCCTGCAACTATTTTTCACGTTGTACTGGAAAGTGAGGTCCAATCCCCAGTTGGCACATCATGCGAGAAATTGTCTTGTGCAATTGGCCAGCCTTAATGGATTAATAGTACAAAACTCAGAAGTGAAGCTTCAGTACTTGAGCACATACATACAGAGTTTTTTTAATCTTCTGTCAAATATCGAGATTATCGACGAGGAAGCTATTGGTATCGCGAATATATTTAAAAAACTCATCAGTTGTTTCCAGCAAACAATACCCACCCTGCCACAGGATACACAAAGGTTGTTCATGGAGCATATGACGCAACTGACTTGCTTATTCATTGACGGTGCTACTCTAGAGGATACTGTGAGTTAACACTCTTTTAACGTTTATATTTTAAATATGATAAATTAAGTACAGTGTCGAGGAGTTAATAGACAATATATTCATTGTATTAGTAAATAAAGCATAATTTTAAAAAGTATTACATGATATTTTTATGTTTCAATAATGGAAATAGTAAACTATATTTGTTTCAAAATTTCACATTTCGTTATTGCTTTGTAGTAAAACTATACAGAAAGTTATATTTATTTTTACAAATATTTTAACTGATTTCTTTTGAATACACCACAGTTTTATGTCTAAAATATTAAGTCATTTTATTATTTTAGAAATAATAGCTAAGAAATGTTAAATTGTTTATTGTATAATTGGTTCTTTTAAAAGTAATGCATAGTTATGAAAAACATAAATTTTAAATAATGAAAGTATCAAAGAATAATTTGCTGTGATAAATTTTCAGAAATGTACGAAACTATAAACATTTTAAATAATCGAAATGTCATCCTGAACCTGTAAAATAATTAGTTAAGTAAAACTCCGTATTTATGAATATATTTTTTCATCACGAGTGTTTGTGTTTGTGTTCACAGCTTCAGTATTTATTTTATTGCTCAATCGGTAACAACATATAAGTATTATATTGTGGTTATTGTCTGTACATAATTCTTTAGATTGGTGATTGAATTCAGATTAATTCTTATATAAATACATTAAAAAAAATACATGTACTAGTCGTGACCACGTATTGTACCTATTTTTATTTAATTTTGGCAAATTCTTTAAAAAATTTAACCTAAAATGCATTAACTATTTTTATAATTATATTGTATATTTAAAGATCTAAATGTCTTTCTAATTTTAGTTGATGAATTAATAATTTATTATTAATTTTATATTATATATTTATTCTTAATATTTTTAATTATACAATCTTAAGGGAAGTGGTACTTAATTTAATATTTAAAAATTAGATTTTTGCTATTTCGTGAGTAATTTTCGACAAGAAATTTTATAGATATATTTAAAAACCATGTTAAATGATTTGTTACTAAATATACAATTATTTTATTGTTCTTTCTTAAATTTATATTATTTGTTATGAATGAAAGTAGTTGCGTTCGGTGTAAAATTAAATTGAAATGAAAATACGAAATTGTATTAAACAATATACAAATTTGTCGTACACAATTAGATATTGAGCCTCAAATAGAATGCCTCATTTTCAGATATTTTGCTCTGGAAATTTTCTTTAAATTTTAATTAAATTTAATAATATTTAGTATCATTTGTGTTATTAACAAATTTAATACATTAAATCAATATATAAATTGTTTCATTTATTTAATATTACTTATCTTTTACGTTTATCATTGAAAGAAAAATCTTTCTACCGATACAAAATGAATGAACATAATTAAATCTAATTTTAATTTAAAAATTTTCTAAAATATCGATCGATAGTTCTAAAATAATGAACGAGTGATAATATTGCACTTGTTTAAAAACAAGATAATTTTGAAACAAGATTAATATTTTATATATATTTTTAATTAGTCAGGATTCATTTCTATTTTATTGACTTTTTCAAACCCAATATTTATATTTGTTCGTTTAAGCTGAAACCTGTTAGTATATTGCACAAAAAATGTGTTTGCCCAGTCGGGGCTATTAATATCAAAAAACATTTTAACCGAACACACGTTCAATAAACACTTTTATTGTAAAAATTTATTTACTGGATTTACTAATTTGAATGCAAGCCGTAAGGTACTTATCGCAAGAAAAGATAAAGAATGTGAAAGTTGCTTAACAATCTCGCAAATCGGTCATAATTGGTACTTTTGTCCTGTGCATGATCTACGAGGAGCAGCAAAATCCTTGACGTGAAAAACGTTTGCAGATCTCCTCGGACAACTGCTTATTTTTGGAGGCATTTGAGTGCATGATGGAAGCATGGATCATGGTACTGTCGGACGCGTTACTCTTTCCCACCGAGTTTTGCCAGCAAAGTTCTATACGGATATTCAACACGTACCTGCAGTGTCATCTGTCGCCTCCGGACGGACGCAGAGACGTCGGCGACAAGGAACTGAGCTACGAGGAAATCGATGGCAACGAGATGGACGACCGTTCCAAATTTAAGGAGCAGTTGCAGACCATCGGTTGTACACTCGTTACTGTCTTTTCTTTATTTTTGTTATCAATTTTGTTATCATTCGAGTTGATTCTCCAGTATTAACCTTTCTATCTTCTCTTAAAAGCGAACGTATATTAATTTAAATTAATATCAATCGATCATTATTTTCAAATAATTCATTCATTTTTTTACGCTAATAATCGTCAACATTCGATTACTAGAAGAGCATTAACACATTTGCTTTAATTTAAAACGATCTTCCGTATTACGTTTTAGAACTAAATCATTGGAGATAATTGTTTTTGTAGGCATTTACTAATTCTTATCGATTGGAGTAGAAATAACTGAAGATATTACTGGTTTAATAAAACAATCACATTAAATATAATTAAATCTTTATCGATACATTTAACAGATTAGTTTGTAATAATTGCTTTAAAACATAATATAAAAAAATATGGTGGATATTATATAGCTTTCTTGTTTTCGAATTCGTCTAAAAAATCGCCAATAAGCAAGAATAGCGACACGGTTCTTTTTCTTTGTAAGTCTGCAAGAATATTTTAATTTATATATAATTGTAATATATAAATAAATGTTAGTTAAGTAGCTATTGATCCGATTAGTAAAAACGTATGAATAATTGATATCATACCATACCTTTACTTACTCCCAATAGAATGAACATTTACTTCTTTCATTTCATAATTGCATTTATTTATTTATTTATTTTTTCTTTTGTAGGCGTCTTCGGTAGACACGTCCTGAACCACTCTCTGCCACTTCTTGCTCGGTTGCTCGAGAACGGTACCATAAAATTGAAGGAGCACCTCAATGTACTGTCTGCCGAGTCCCAGTCCCTTCATCTTACGTATTTCATTGCGGTTGAGAAACTTTACGAGGATCTGCATTGGCTGGTGCTTATTGCTGGACATGTGCTTTGCATGGAATCGGTTGGCGAGATGCCGCAGGTGCCCTCGAAAGTCATGCGCTATAGCATGGAACAGGTATGATACTTAAAACGAGTTTCGTCTTACCAATAGATATTTTTGATATCATTGATGGTTACATAATGATTTTTTTTAAGCATCGATAACTATTCAATTATATGTACTGTGAATTTTTTCTTAAACTAATTAATTACTTACGGAAATGATCATGTAACAAAATTAAACAAGTTACTTCAACAAGTAATATTTCATAGACACAATGTTCTAGCATTTATTTACGATTTATTATACATTATAAATGTATACAATAACACATCAGTTATAAGGAAATTAACTGGAAATAATATCTTTTAATAGTATTACAAGAGACACGTGAATTATATTAATATATGCAAGTAAAGTGAGCGAGTGCGCTTCTCAGCAGTATAAAGATTCACGTACCCTTTACGAAGATTTATGAGCAAAAAATCGAGAACACATTAATTAGTGAGAACAAGGCAAAAGTAAGGATAGAAAAAATACATTAATAATTTCTCAACTTACAGTTTTTAGCTCGCAATTAAAAAAAGAGAAAAAAAATGCTCGTTTTTTTATCGCTAATCAAACGAATTACATAATATCGTAGCGCGAAATAGTGATTAACCGACTTAGAAAAGAAGCAGGAATCATGTCCAAGAGCCCGTCTTTAACATCCGCTCCCCTAGGTGCAACACGGCCAGATGGACCTGAACGTAACGCTGCAGCTGCTCGCCTCGCCCCAGAGCAACATCAGCGACATAAACGGAGCCGAGCAATCAGCCGACCACGTCATTCGTCTGATAGCGGCCGTCTTCCGTCTCAGCGAGGTCGCCAAGATGGCGATCAACTTCAATGCTGCCAAGCACCTCTCGCCCGAGCTCTGTAGCAGTATAATCTGGTTCCTCCACCGTTGGTCGCTCAACTATCTTATACCCAAAGAGAGCCATTACACCGAGCTGAGCACGACGCTGCTTCAGGCCTTCGGCGACGACACACCCGGCAGTCAGTGGACTATGAACTTCCTCGTGGACAAGATCGAGTGCAGTATCAATGCGTTCAAGGGAGAGCCAACCCTCATGAAGGAGACCATACAGCTGATGAATGTCCTTGACGAGTTGCCAGATAAGTAAGCTCGATGACTTACTCGTAATGCAGATTTCAGACTTCAATTTGACATTAGTACATCGCGGTGGTTGTGTATATTCGTAAGGTGTAGTTCAAAGTCTTCAAAAATATTTTACATACGATATTTTATCGATGGTATGAATTCCACAATTTTCGAATGTATTTTTTTTTTATTAATTCTTTAAGCAAAAATGCTTGCTTCGTGACTAATTTTACTCAATAGCAAGAAAAATATCGTATATAGAAGCAGGTTGAATGAAATGAGAATGTCGATTCCAGACTCGAGCAATTATTGGTTAACATTACTTAGAAATGATTGTCGGTGACGTACTAAAGTATCTCCTGATGTGGATTAAGTATTTATTCGATGAATATCAATGTTGCTTTTGTTCCTTTCGTTGCAGAGCCTCGTGCCTGATAAAGTGTGAGCGCTTCGGTAATCTCGTGGAACTAGCCACGAAGAGTCATGACCTGCCTCAGGTGGCAAAGCGGGGCCTTATGCGGACAATCGTTCACGTTGGTGCAGTATTAACCGACCCTGATCAGCTTCAACAATACTTTTTGCAAATACTCCAACCCCTGCAAGATCGCTTCAAAAACATCATATGCAATTCCGAGTTTCCGCGTAATTACCATCAAGAACAAATACGCGTTCAGATAATTGAAATTCTCGAGTCAATTCTAGGTGAGTCGAAATTTTTTGTTATACAATAATACAATACTTTAGGATGTCAACGATTCATTTTTTTCCCTTCAGTTAAAAATTTCAAATTTGTACAACTATGGATCACATATTTATTAGAATTTTTAGCCAAGTTCAATTATACAATTTAAAAAGAAAATTAAGTTCTCTTTGAAATTTATCGCAATGATCATTAATTAAAATATATGTATTTGACAAACCGAGAAACACGATTAATGTAATATAGAAAAATTGATTTTCAGGTGCTGCTCAGGGAGTTATGAACGTTACGGCGAAACTAACTTCTCAATATATATGCACCATACTGCAGGAGCTTCCGCGTCTGCTTACACTTTACCACAATTATCAGCAGATTGTTCAATTAATACTCGAGCTCTTCTGTGAATTCTCGAATAGTGTATTGACCTACTTACAGAACAACGAAAACATTTTCGAAATCTATTTACACATGATGCAGGTGAAGTTGCTATTACACGACCAAACGGGCCTGCCCGACATTTTATTGTGTTAAGGAGGTTTATTAGGCAAAGAATTAGTTTTTATTATGTGTAACTTAATATGGTTAGCACAAGTAGCTTGTGCATAATTCTATCAATTTGCAAGGGATTTTAAGCGTTATAATAATAAGATTACTCAATGGTTATCTTTATATTGAAACTCGAACTACACTATCACTGAAAAATATTACTCATTTATTTTCCAATAATCCAAGAAATTATAAAATATAAACATGAGATAATTATTTCACTTATAATTTTATAAATTTTCTCATTTAAAAATTAAAAAAAATAATAAATCTTCGATTTCTGAGTTTCCCTTGTTTGTGCATTTTTAAATGCCACGCGACAAAAAGTATCAATGAGAAAATGTATTATCTGTTAATCGCACACACGTAAAATATAAACATAAAATAAAATATGGGTTTGAATGTAAATAATCAAAATTATAATTTGTTTTTCAAAAATTATAAAACAATTGTAAAACAAGAATAACTTTGAAATGTATCTAATTAATACGAGGTAACAAATAGATTTGATAGAATAAACGTCATTGTCTTGCAGTCTTACGCAAACTGTAATCGACACTGGCTGACTACAGATTCAACATCCGAGGAGGATACCTTTCAGGACATCCTATTGCTCATGCAGCTACTCACGAATCTTGTAACCAGGGACTTTGTTAATTACGTCGAAGAGTCGGATGCTGGATCAAGCCACAATCAAGAACTGACGCCCAACGTCTTTCTCTACGGGCTTAATATAGTCATGCCCATGATGACGATAGATTTACTTAAGTTCCCTTCGCTCTGCCTTCAGTGAGTTTTACTGAGTTTATCTCGATATTAGAGTACAATTAATGTAAAGAAACTGGAAATATCAATTTTTTTAGTACAAAAAAAAAGCAGTTGAACGGTAAAAGTAAATGTCTTTTTAATACATAAATATTGCGATAGCTGATGTATGTTATTATTTTTTTAATTATTATTATTATAGAAAGGATAATAGCAGTGAAATCTGAGAAGTTGGATATACTTTGCACTAATATTTTGCACGAATTTCGTAATTTTACAAATTTTTATTGGGTTTGATTATATTATCAAATATTTATAAACGACACTTTTATATAATTTTTTTTTATATTTGCTTCAATTTTTTGTATAAAAAAATTCATATTTTATTGTATCTTAAGATATTTTAGATACATCTGAAATCTTTCAAAGCAATTTCTTAAGCAAGTTCAATTTCATTGAAGTATTTCATGTTACAGGTACTTTAGAATGATAACTTTCGCTTGTGAAATTTATCCAGAAAAAGTTTGCGCCTTGAATGCTGAAATTTTACAACATTTACTGGTATCAGTGGAATTAGGTTTGTTTTCTTTCGGAGATGAAGTAACTATGCATTGTTGTAACACTATCCAAGCTCTCGCTAAACACGTTTACACAGAAGTTGAAATGGGTCGACCGAGAAATCAGCTAATGGCTCCTTTTATAAATGTAAGAATAACTATATAAATATTTCATATCATTCGGAAACCATTAATTATTTGAAAATATTGATTTAATGAGTAATAAATTAAAAGCAAAGTTTTGAAAAATCAAGCCGTTTCAGAGGCTGTTTGTGGAATTTGAGATTAAGATCACATTTGAGGTCTCAGGAAATTTTTTTTAAAATTTAAAAACGTTAACATTTATATTATAACACTAAAATAGGATTTTTTACGGTTATTAGATTAAACAAAAGTTGCAATTGCGTTTAAACGCCTGACGAACACATTAATTTGCAAGCACATTATTTGCTACGCATTTTAGTTGCTTTTATGAAAGTTACTCGAAGCAAACGCACGAACCTAAATTAAAAATAACCGTCAAGAATCATAAAATTATACAAATCCACGTTGGTCCACATCTTTCAGCTGTTGATGAACCTCATCATCACGCATCAGATCAATTCGGACCTTTTCTCCAATACCAGCATACCTCTGTACTATCTGATCTGTTGTTATCAAGATCAGTACCAGCAGCTGGTGCAGAACCTTATAAGCGAGCAGACGGACCCGACAGTTGCCCAGAGGCTCGCGGCCGCGTTCAACGAGCTCACCGCTAATGTCGCCTTCAACACCGAACGTGTGCACAGGCTCAGGTTCCGTGACAACTTCGACAAATTTATTATTAACGTTCAAGGCTTCCTCATGGTTAAATAAGACGGTTCTTAAAGGCTAGCGACTCTTTGTGGAAAAATTTAATGAATTCTTAATGGTGAGCTCTGAAAAATAGAACTTTCAAATGCATCGCGAATTTACGATGGCCGAGAGATTGACATTCGCGCACATTTCCTACCTTGTCGATACTATGTACATATTTTTATTTCATTAGGTCTAGTTGGGAATATCCGATAAATCAACAAGCCGATAAATGACAGATAAACAATTTACAGTAAATGCGATTACTGTATTAATTATTAATTGAAGTGCTCAAAAATGTATCCGTTAATATTTATTAAAAATAGTCGAACCTGATTAGCTATTTTTCTATATACGAAGACTAAAAAATAGTATCGATAAGATAAGATACGTTTTTTGCATATTCTATTAATAATAAAATTATATTTTAAAAATTGAATAATTAAAATGTAACGTTAATTAATATTTTATTTTATATTATTTCACGGAGAAATATTGTGTATAGTAAAACTTTTCAAATCAAAAAATACTTTTAAGCAAACTCAAATATTTGAGTATGAAGGTCGAAAGTTGAGAAGTTCTTAGTATATAAGCTATTATTAAAAGCTATTCAACTCTTATAATTGAGTAAGTATTTTATAATTGATAGAAACTGCATTTAAACTCTTAAGCTGGATTATTTCATTATTTCAAATTATAACAAATAATTACAAACGATAATACTACTTGTACAATACACAGATTAATAATTATTTTTATAATTAATAATGAACGTAGCGGTAAATTAGCGAGTAAATCATTAATTTAAAAAGAAAAGCTCATTAACAATTTACAAAGTTAAATATCGGAAATGTACAGTGTACAATAACATTTTTATTGTATTATATTATTTTCAGAGTTTATTATTTTGTTTCATTATTGCTAACATACTATTAAATTTTTCCATAAGGGGCCTTCATTGTTCCTTTTTTACTCGCGTAGTGGCAGGAGTGAATTCGTGATATTGATGAACTCCTTTCCCGATTTTGATGAGAAAGCAAGCAAAATGATGATGAATGAAAGCGTATTGTACTATAAGAATCATTTGGATGGCGTTTCATGTTCTTAAGATCAACATTTTGATGAATGCAATGATCGCAATTTGACGAGGCTTCATGCTTCATTATACTGAATTTAATTAAAAAGTATTAAGTTTTTGAGGACATTTTAAATGACCCTTTTATGGAGTTATAAAACGAATTTTATTTCTGACCGGAGAAAATATATTATTGTTACTTGTTTCATACAGTTAATTGACGATTTTAAATATCGGATAAAAAATTAGCGTAATATAAAATGCACTTGCGTTGTTTTGTCTACCATTTTGTATTATTTTCTATTATACAATATTTTTTTATTCAAAAGCATAGCAATTTATCGAGATATATTTTAAGAAATCAACGTATTTCGAAGCGTATTTTTTAATTCTACCTTATTCACTGGATAATAACGGAAGTTTCAAATAAATTTAATAATAATTGAGACAAAGTACCTATAAATTTTAAAAATTGATGAAATACAAGTTTATAACTTTGTATAAATTATATTAGTCTATTGTAGAATTAATTAAATTAAAACATGACATAAGTTAAAATTTTGAAGATGTTGAGATTTACAAAGCTCCATTAAATATTATGTATTTAATATTTTAAATGTGATATTACATCGTAAATTAGTATAAATAAATGATCAAATGTAGAAAATTTTATAGTATTTTAATCAAATATTTTTCTTACAATCTCTAATAAAAGAAAATATGAAAACAGTGCATATTATTATAAAATATAAAATATAATTAACTAGATCTTAAGAAAATCAGAAGCCTTCTAAATGCAATGTGAATCGGGTAAATATAGCTGTGAAAGATGACTAAGATAAAATATTATATAAAGTATTATCAGTTATACGTAATTTGCCTAAGAGTATTAGAGAAGACATTTCATTACAAATATTGATGTATCAGGAGAAATAACTTATGTTTCATTTTGTATAACTTTCATTTTGTTTAATTCTTACGGAAAAAAACTGGTGGGATTTACTTTAAATAAAATTAACTTTAATTTAAATTATTTTATTTATTTCGCGTGATGGTAAATCATTGTTTGTTTAGCAAATTTTTAGGTCACTTATTCACTGTTATATCTACCTTACACAGTACAAAGAAAAGCTAACGGTACACCCTTATTTTTTATGTTTTTTTTAAGACATGAAATTCTTATTTTAAACATTTGATTTTTCAAGGAAATATCTTAACAAATGTTATCGCACAGTTTTAATAGTTTACTAGAGCCACAGTAACATGTATCGCATGCATGAAATATTTTATCGCAATTTGTTATATACAATCGACTATCAACATAGAAATTATTAAAATCATAGAACTTTTTCTAAATATGTAGGAAGTAGTTAAAATTGTTAAAGTAGTTAAAAAATTTAACTATTTATTTAAAGATTTTCATTGCAATAATGAAGATTTTTTGATTTTTAAACATTTTATTTTGCTATTGAAAATTTAAGTGGAAAAGTGATCGTAAATTCATTTAATATTAAATATTTAAGTACTTTTAAAAATGCCTGGATAATTTGTATAATTATACTTACATTACGTAAGGTAATTTTTCTGTAATGAAAAATCACGTTTAACTAAAAAATTATTTAAAAATTTCAATAACGATGTCAAGTAACTGATAATTTGCTATTTTCAAATATAGTTTTTTCCAACATAATAAATGAAATTTTCCTTTTCAACTATTATATCAAATATCAACAATTTCATTCTGCCATTGAGTTTCTAATGGCATAATTTCTAAAGATTACGAATGTTCTTTTAAATATTTAAAACTACTAAAGAAATATCTACATTTTGAATCATCAACATTGTGATTTATCTAATTTGCGGATTTAAAATAAATATCAAATGAAAGATCAAATGAATAACTTGTACTCTTTTTATAATTTTCAACAATGAAAACTCGTTTATTAGTTTTTCAACGAGTTCACTCCCTGCTTTGTGTGGCTGCCGATTGATCGACGACGATTTTTTGTTCTCTACACCTAATGTAAATCGTATACATATAAAAAAAGAGACAAAAAATGTAAAAGATATAGCCTGAGAAAATGCTTATTTATATCAACTAGTCAAACCTGTGATCTTCGGGGAAAATGCGAGAAAAACTGAGCTTAAATATCATCTTTTTTTAAGCACGACTTTAAAGTTATAATGCATGTATCATTTGCTCTTATTGAGTGCAATTGATTAAAACTCTCACTAAAAACATAAAAGCATCACATAACAAAAGGTTAAGGGAACAGAGATACAAACTTTTATGTAATTTATTTGTAAAAATTTGACGACACTGACATATAACGTTACATCGATTGTACTTTTAAGGAAAGTGTACAGTAAGAATCATAAAAGTGTAAACTTATTTAGTACATCAATTTTATCGCTTTAATTCAAATTTATGAAAATTGTTGTACATTAGAAAGGTTTATGTCTAATGTTAATATTTTTAAAAAGCACTTAACTGTTCCAAATGAGCCCTTTTTTGCACATGGATTAGAAATAAATTTTAAATGAAAATGATCAAATATATCATCTTCAATATGTTTCTGATATAATTACGAAATTCCAGTATAAATAAATAAATAAGTATCTACGTTATAGTAAACAATTTTTCGGAAACATAATTTTGCAAATATTTTGATAATTTTATTTTGATATATTATTTGTTTTATTATTATAGCCAAAAAGCTATTAAAATTCTTTTTTGTACTTGATAAGTCTTAAGAGATATACTATATTTTATCGATAATTGTGACTGTGCATTTATCCGAAAAAAGTTTCTTTTGTAAATGTACATATTTTACATTTATCAATTTTTTAATTTTACCGTAAAATTATTTCAACTTATCATATTTGAAAGATCGCTCCGACGTATGAGAAAAATGCGTCTTCTTTAAGCGACTTTTCTTCAAGCGACTGCATAAATTGTGAACAATATGATGCTTCTTCCCGTATTTCTATTCTTCGGTGGTTCACAATAATAATAAATAGGTGCTGGGCATAAAGTAGATGGAGTTTTTTGCAATGAGAGATAAAATATTATAAGCAGCGGAACGAAAAATGGTAGCTCTGTATATAAAACCATACATAAAAGCTCTGAGCAATCAACAAAATGGGAAACTTACAACTATTTTCTTAAAGATATTGTATGTCGTAGATTTAATAAACTATACGCAAATCTCAACGAGATAGTTATTACGATAATAATTAAACGAATAACAGAAAAAAGAATCTTTAATAACTTTGTAGAAAATAATTAATTATTACCTTCGAGTAAGGAGATAATTATGTAAACAAATTTTCAAAAATCGTTGCAAGTATTGTAATTGTTTATAAAAGAAAAACAAATTGGTTTTCAATTACTTTTATAAAAACATACGGGTGGTGATTCAGTGCTAACAAATATATACCAATGTTACGTCTTTGGATGAAAAATATTAGAGATGAATTCGAGAACATCACAATTTTATTTCTGTATATTGGGCTTAAGAGTCTAATATATAGCTAACTAATTCTATGATACACGTGGGAAACATTTAAAGAATCCATCAAAGCCAGGTTTATAGAAAAAATGAAAGATTATCATACTGTGATTCAAGTTTGCCTAAATTTATATGGATTAATGTGGGTATTAAACCTACTGTATATCGAATTGTTTTTTTTTTTTTTATGAAAAACTTGACTTTCCAAATAGAATTTTCTCATTTACTTTCTCATTTATCGAATCTTACACCAGTTAGTTGTTATAAAATGATTTATATTATATAGGTAGTATATATTAATCTTTTATAAATTAAGACATACTTACTTGTAATATGAAATTTTAATAAGTATACAAAAATTTATTATTTTTAACTTAATCTTCAAACTTACCTTTACACAGTTTTTAAAGGTTCATTATAATCTTTAAGAAAATTAGACTGCCTAGACGAAATAAATAAGTAAAAGAAAATTATTTCAATGAAAAGAGCTCATATACATAAAAACAGCCACAGAAGTCACACATCTCGTCTGTTTTTTAAATTTAAATTGTGACTATTATTACATATACATCTATACATGTGTATTTAAGATGTCTGGCGTTTTTTTCGTTTTTGTGTAAATTAAAAGAAGAAGAAAAAAAAATGTATGAACTTTGAAGCGAAATAGTCGCTTTTTGTATCGCGTAGTAATGTAAAAAATATATTTGTGTACGCGTTATAAAAGAAAAAGAAGCACTTCTATTGGAGCATATTTGTGCAACGTTTTTACTGGCGTTACACATACTTTGTAAGATATGTATTCTAAAAGTGGGATAAAGCATATTATTTTAATCATTATCATCATCGTTGTCGACGTCAAAATCGTCATCATCATCATCATCGTCGTCGTCGTCGTCGTCATCGTCGTCGTCGTCATTATTATGCTCGTTGAGGCTGCGTATTTTTTCACTTTAGCTCGTCTACTTTACCATTAAAACTTAAATAAAATTTATTCTAAACTAATGATTTATACATACGTAGTAATCATAAAATGAGAAATTAAAAAAAAAATGGTTTTTTACTTACCAGAATTTTATTTCTAAAAATTAAAAAGATCAAATATTCTTGAGTGATTCCGAATTGAAACGATTGTTTTAGAAGAAATTCTTGTAATAAATCAAATAAAGTTGTTGTAATCATTTTTCCACGCAGATGTAAATATTTTAAGTATTCCCTATTTAACATAATTTTTGCGAAAATGTAAAACTTATAATGATTTGGTAAAAAACTGTGCATTCAGAAAAGTATTTGTCGATACGTAGTCTCAAAAACTTAGAGCTTAATATTATATTTGAAGTTTTTGTGGAGTGAAAATTTTTATAGTGCCTTTTTTTTTTTTTTTTTGAGTTTTTTGTAGTGTTAACTTGAGAATGTTTAGGAAAAAAGAAAACACAATTAGAAGTATCATTTCAGTAGTTTAAAAATCATTTTATTTAATGTATTATTCATTATCATTAGGTTTTATGTTATGCCGAGTGAACTATATTCTTTCTTAATTGTCTATCTTTGTGTATGATTTTTCTGTAAATCGTTAGTTTTAATTTTCTTTCGTGTTTTCTCAATTTACCATTTATGTTTGAGTGTACCATACAAATGCAAATATACAATTCTGTTTGCATTGACAAAAGTATGTAATAACTACTAAATAGTATTTAATTTTCATATTACTTCGATAATATTGTATTTGAAAAAATTTTCAAATTATTCAGCTCTACCAAATTTTTAACTTTTCATATTATCTGTCAATTGTAATTTATACAAAAATAATCATTTATTACATTATAAAAGTACAAAGAGCAAATAATAAAACGGAAATAGAAAAATGAATTTCTTAAGAAATGACATTTATTTATAAATATGAAAAAAAATTAAGTTTTGGTAGAGTTAAAGTACTAAATGTATATTCAAAAAATGTTAAAAGTGAAAGTCTATATGAACTTAGCTGTATTTGTTTAAAATTGTCTTCGTAGAAAAAAATATACACGTGCATTATCTCTCTTTCTCTCTCTTTCTCTGCCTTTTTTCTCTAATTATAACTCTTTGTCTTTCTTCCATAAATACTATTGGAAAACGATGTGTATGATAGATAGCGATCGATATTCTAGCGCAGGCAAGAGGATTAAAAGAGTAGCGTACAAATGCAAAGTTTAATAATAAATCACAAAACATAAATGTATAACGATAATTATTTCGATCCCTCATCTCAATTTTCCAAGATTTAAGTTTTTTTTTCAGGAGATATTTATTATACTTCTCGTTAATATTAACAAAACAACAATTAGTAGCCAAAATTACGTCTGTTTGATAAATACTTACCTTGTTACATTTCACATTATTAAGTGACGTAAATGAAATTTCTATATTCTTGGAAAAAATATTAAAATAAAGATAGAATAGGAATAACAGATAAAGATTAAAGTAAAGATAGAATAAGAATAACAGATAAAGATTAAAATAAAGATAGTAAAAATATTTAAATGCAAATCCGCTGGAACGATTTATGATTGTATAACTATTTTATGTATGCACTATAAAGCAATATTGGTTGACTTAATATTTTATTTCTTTAATAATAACTTTTGTATATTGAAAAATTTGGCTTAATTTTTTTTTCGAAAAATCGTAAAATATATTAAAGGTTATAAATTATAAAAAAATATTTTTCCCAGTAATACTCCGACGAATGGCAATGTTTATAAACGAAAACGACGTATTTTAAATTATAGAATTTTAACAGTATTTTAAGTAATAAATAGGAGTATTTACAACGTATTCAAGTGATAAATTCTTTTTTTTTATAGCCCAGAAACAATTTTTAATACTTTAATCTTAGTCCATTTAATCTAGACGAAACAGTTGTACTATACATCTATGGAAATACATTTCGCGTAAATATTATTACTAAAAATAAAATTGATTATGTTATCCGTCATTAATACTTTAATTATTCTAATTAAAAATACTGATATGAACAGCTTTCTCTTTATTGTCAAATAGATAAGAATAATTCAAATACTTTCAATTTTACAAAAAGTATTAAAACATTCTACGGTGGATTATTTTGCATATGTAGAATCGGGATTTTATATTATTATAGTTTATAGGATTATTTTTTTCATTTGTAATAAAAAAAGAGAAAGTATTGTTTTCAATAATATATCCATCTGTATGGTTTGACAAATAGGAATGATAATCCTCTTCATGCTTGAAACTCAAATTAATTCCATTATTTCTATTCTTTATAAAACTAATCGCTTTACGAGTAAATTATCATTGCTATTAATATTGTTTTTGATGGTATTAATGTATCATTAAATTATTAAATTCTGACATTTCAGTTGTACATTTTTTAAAAATCCACCCTCTATTGACAAAGTTGATTCGTATATAATCTTACTAAATGTACGTTTTACGACGCACAGATATAATTTCTGTTACGATCAATAAACATTTTAAGCTGCAAGAATATTTGACATAGTCCAACGAGTTTAACCATTTATCTTAAAAACACTGACATATAGTCTGCAAAGATTCTCTCAGTCAAATGAAATTTAGAGTTGAAAACTCAAGGTGCTAACGCTTTTAGCATTAAATTCCACTGTCACATCAAAGTCAGCTTCGGCAGTTACCATCGACTTTCCAACTCTTACACGGTACTGAATACGAAATTGCATATAACCATTTGAATTGGAACAGTCACGTTATATCGTCTTTAATGCCGAAATAAAATCACTTAATGCTACTAAAACTTAATAGAATTGTATAAATAAATTGTCACAGTCATTTTTTAGCTATTACGTAGTAAAATCAACTGTACACTATGTACATTATTCAGGGCATTTTAACGCAATCTTCTGCACTTGAATAAATAATTTTGCCAATTACTTTGAAAACGTTAGCTTTTCAACTTTCGTCCGCTTTTCATAAAGTTTTCAATTCGCGACATAAAGATTTATGAAGAAAGTGTGATTACAAAAAGACGAAACCATTTGTTGCAGAGTTAACTTTGTCCATATTATTCCCAGTGATTAGCGCATCTTACGGTGAATTTCTATTTTAAATTTTAATTCGAGTTTCATATTAAAAAATACAAAACTGTATTTTTTAATTCCCAACGGATCTTTAAATACAGTTCAAAATATAAGTTCTTCGAATGCAAAGTTATTCATAGAGGACAAATATACATTGTATACGGTGTTCCAAAAGTACGGCTACGGTCCGAGTAACTCTATAGGAACAAGTTTCCGTCAAAACTGTTATACGTAGAAGCTATTGAGTTAAGCAAGGATTAACAAATGGGATGAGTAAATTTTGAAACTTATTAGAGCTGACTTCAAAGTTTCAAGTGGAAATTTCAATTTTCATTGGGTTTTCGCGTTTTGCGTAATTTTTCTTTCCGGCTTAGATGTATACATTTTAAAAACGACGTAGGGCTTAAATCGGCACTGTAATAATATAATAATGGAAAAACAATATTTACTCGGACATGCGCAACCAGCGTTCTTCTGAAATGCGATTTTCAGAAGAACCGTCATTTAATACGATTAAATTTGGTCCGTTGATAATAATAATCCGTAACGTAACGAGACTCACCTGAAAGCGAAAACCCTGCTGCGTCATATAGCAAAGATGTTGAGCGGGATTGATGGCTTTAACAATGTGCAGAGAAAGATACGCGGTTATATATGCGTGCAGAGTAACGAAATCCAAAATAATGAAACAAAATACTTTTTTGAAGTATAAAGACCTATTAAAATTTTAAAAAATATTCTAGGGAATTATGAATATTGGTAAATAGTGTACGAGACAGAATACGAAGAATAAATACGATTTAATTTGCCTACTTTTGTGTGTGCGTGCGTGTGCGTGCGCGTGCGTGTGTGTGCGTGTGCGCGTGCGTGTGCGTATTTATACATACCAGTTTCACTCTGTTTTCATAACTTCAAACGACGTCATTAGACTTCGTAAATCTACATTCTTCCTCAATTGATCGATAACATGCTTCTGACGAAACGCCATGTTTTCTTCTATCACTTCCAGCTTTTTTCTCTTCGAATGCATACAGTTTCAAATTACATATGAGTTCACACATACACATTTTATATATCTATCGACAAAAAGTGTATGGAAACCGCAAGATATCTCTAACTCATAACTGCTTTGAGAAAAGTACGCTTAAATACGTTCGAGCGGTTTACCCACATCTTTTCCTTCATTCAATGTTTCAATGTTCAATATTTCATTTTGATCGGCGATTATAATCACTTAGAGTAATCAAAACGCGAGGCACCATTACAAAAATTAAAAACGACGAAAAAGAATTTTTTCATAACACATAAATGTGTGTGAAAAAGAAAATACGGCGTTTAGGAGTTTTTTAAAGGCGGAAAGGTGAACAAAAGATGTATGTATATAAATATAGGACTGTCGTATCCGTTTCTATTTATCACTTATACGTGTATGCATGTACATACAAAAACATGCTCTTTACATCCTTTTTCTTACTCATAATAATTATTATAGAACGGTATGTGTAATAGATGACTAGCGTTTTTTTCAGGTCAGATTCGACAAATATTAAGTTTAATTACAAATGACAAATATCTAAGTTTATAACAAGTGGTCGGTATTATTACGATCTTCGGTCTCATTTTATCAAGGCAGTCTACAATAAAACATCCAAATCTGTAATTTATAGAAGGATTTTTTACAATTTTTATTAATTTCACCTTTTCGCTCATTTAATCACGTTGTACCGCGAACTTCCTTTTATTCTTGTCATTTCATCGAATTCGGCAATAATAAATAAATATTTACAACGGCTATGGACATTTTACTGTAGATGTTTCTTTAGGCAAGCAACTCTACTAGTTACTTGGAAAATTGTTTCGCCAAATCAATATGTTAATTAGTTTCCCATTAGTTATCTTAAGATAGAACTATTCCGAATATTCACAAGTGTCTTATTACTTTCATTAACTTACTACTTTCGTACAGACTTGCACGAGTATTATATTATGGAAAATCCTTTTTCTCATCTTTTATTGATACCATGAGCTCGGATACTTTATCATAAGATAGTGTAACTTAAAGTATTATAAAATGATGTTTTAAATTTCTGTCGGATTATATAGAAAAATGTATTCTTATGAATAACGGTATAGGTCTACCTTAACATATCCTTATGAAGTATCTACAATTGAGCTAAAATAAAAAAAAGTCGAGTTGTACTTCTGTAGCTGGGCAGGTTCAACGGACTTACACTATTTTTTAATTTTTATTACATCTAAGTACTCGAGTACGTAAAATGAGTCGCTAAGCCTTTAATCGCTCTGCATATGCTCGTTTTTCTTCGTGTTTTCTTAAGGTTAGATTTCTAAATTTTATTATTTTATCCGCAATATTTAAACAACTTTTGCAAGTTTACACTTTTTTGTCCATCAAATTTAGACTATCGTTCTTAGCTCTACTAATAAAAATAATTCTAGTATATTTCTAGTTTTGTTTGTCATATCAAAGAAGAACATATCGTAAAATTGAAATTTATCATTCGATTTCGATTAGTTATTCAATTATATTGAAAAATTACAGTTACTGTCGACGTCAATATTTTTTTTTCGAATTGAGAGAAATTTGTTAAATCGAATTAATACGATATTTCAAGGGCAGTGGTACATCCAGGTATATATTTTGCAGTGATTTTATTTACATGAAACTTAATTCGATTTGACAAATGTTTCTTTCTCTCATCCTCGGGCCTGACGATCGTACAGGAAGATTACCCTGTGTCATGTGGAACAGGGAATGGTTATTGTCTATGTATAGTACACATTTACTTGGAGCAAGTTACATCAAAACTTGCAAAAACGAACGATAAAATCCGTCTAAAAAATACCAACCAGTGACGCCAGCTGAAAGAGCAATCAGCTTTAAAAATAACGTTGTTGTTATTATTATTATTATTATTATTATTATTATTATTATTAAGTATGTAAATTATATTAATAAGGAACTTTTTTTACGTGAAATAATATTTGTAATGGATAAAATTTCGTTGCACTGAAATGCGTATAATAACTCATTTTCAGGCAGAATTAGAACTCGCAAATGAATAGTTTTACTTATTAACCATCCATCAGTGTTTCAAATCAAACAACCGTAAATTTTTTATTTTTAATTTAAATTTTGTTTAAATTTTTTTATCGTGAGACGAAAACCACGTTTACCTTTAATTCACTCTATTAAAATATTCATCTATGCCCTTAAAACTTTATAATATTCTTTTAATAATGTCTTTTAATCTTTCGATAATGTCATTTTTATATTTGAGATGTTACATATTATAGACATTACTTAATTCTTAAATATGAATGCTTTGAAGTGATTTTAAATCAACAACAAGCTGTTTTTTAAAATAAAAAATCAAACATTATTCTATTTACAGTACGATATTTGGAAATTCTCAAATTAATATTAATAAAAATGGAAACCAAATCTAGAGTAATTTCAGAAGTAAAGTTTCATATTATATTGTACATAATTATAATCCAAATAAAATGCTAAAGTAGGTTATTGCTTATCTGACGTTTTACTACTCGTGCATAACTTTTAAATGCATTTCGTAGATGATTTTTACATCGTGTAAATGTTAAATAAAATTATGCACGTAATATATTAGCAATTAATTCACTTGAACAGCATGAAAGTGTATATTTATGTTTTAATACATAACTTAATAGTGATCCAGACTGTTAATTAATAATCAACCTTTTTGGTGTAACTTGCGATGTAAAATGTACGACCACCTATAACGGTACGTCATTTATTATTTTCCTTCTTTTTTTCCAAGTTTCTTCATACATGTCTAAAAGGTCATTAATATAACGCTATTATTATTTTAGCTTTGGTCGAAAGTAACGTTTCTTTCCTTTTTTACTTTTTACGTTGTTACAATTCTTCTTGACCTAATTTTATCCATTAGATGCATTGGTCGAGCGCAATATTCGCAAAACATTTATTTTAAAATATGCGCTGCTTTATTGTTTCGAAAACAACGATATGTCGAGAGAAATTTATTCTTAATTCATAACCCGAGATTATGCTTATAATCTTCAAAACATTCAAATGAAAATGTGTTTCCAGATTTCATTTTATATCCTTGGGTGTAATTAAATAAACAACATTTCGTTTGGCGAAATTGTCAATTTTTTATAACTCATGAGCGTTCTTTTAAATATACGAATGAAATCTTGAAATTTTGTAATACTGTTGCAGCGATTATCATTCGAATATTGTCAGTTGTTTGAAATCACTAAATAAGAGTTAATAAAGTCTTCCACGCATCACTTTCAAATAAAATATTTTTGTTCATTTAACGTGATTTTCATTCAGATATTTTAAAGATATAAATATTTGAAAAATACACGATTATAAACATTTCAAAAACTAGAAAGAATAAAGGTTTGACCGTTGAAAACGAGCAAAATGATTTGCGCCATTACCAATGCTACAAAAACGTCGCACGATTATTTCATATAAAAGGAAGATATCGGATGATACAAAATTATTCGTTTAATCGAAAAAAAATATCTCTACAATATTTATCAAAATCTATTTATAAACTTCATTGAATTTACTAATAATTACAAAAATTTTTACTCTTTTGTGGCTTCAAGTGCGTTACAAAACGATAGCTGAGATAAAAGTTAGTTTACTCGATTATTAATTTATTCTCTTTAGTTTTAATGCGAACCGTTAATTTGATATATTGGTTTTCTTCAACTAGTCGTAACAAACCGTTACAAGGTATTTACTATTTTAGGTGTTACAAATTTCTTCGTGTACTACAATAATTTTCTAATATTTAGAAGAATAGAATAGAAATTTAAAACTTTGTTTGTTGTAACAGTGAATTACGTTTACAATTACTTAATACAGAGAAACCCGTATAGTTGTATATGTGCTCGTAGAGTGATTTAAAAATTGCAGTGATAAGTACCTCAATCTTAAATTCGTAAACGTTTGGCTGCGTTAACTATTAAGACTATTTAAAACAGTTATCGTTCAAAAAACGATAGACGAGTGCCATTTAAAATTATTAAAGATTAATTTTGTAGAGTTTAATATTGATATGGATGTCAATTAATATGTATATTGAATTTGGTTTATAAACTACTAAATTATTTATATCGTAGACGAGTAATATTTTAATATTTACCTTTAAAATCCTAACTTTTGATAATCCAATGCACGATCCACTGCAGTGGTTTACCTCATTATTAAAAACATTTTTCCCTTTTCATGACAATTCTAATCGATTGACTCGATTATTTAAATATATGATAAATGTTTGATATAATTTAGTCAATTAATACAACGCTGCTTACAACCATATCTGTGAATTCATGGCAGATTTTATTATTTCCTCACCACGTTGCAGGCTTACAAAATATACCCGATACTATCAGAGCTATCAAATATCCGTAATATGGTAAGATAGTATGGTAAGAAAGAAGTACTATACGATAAAGAAAACATTTTACATCTCGTAATCTAACGATTTGAAGAAAATTATTAAAAAATTGTCTTTGAAAGAAAATTGATAAGTTACATGTACGATATATTAATCATTTTCTTTAATTGGAAAATATTGAAAAAAACGTCGTGAAATTCATATATAACTCGGAATCTAGTGAAACGGTATTGATTAAATGGTATTAATCTATGAGACATTATTACATAATTGCTTGAAAATCATTTAATTCTGTACGTTCTATTGAACTAGACAATTTTCATATATTAAATTACAAAAATTAGTTGCAGCACAATGTTTATATATATATATGTTCTTTTTTCCCTACTTCTTACCTCTATGCTTGTGAAAACCAACTGAATGCCGAACTAAAATTTAAAAATGTCTCAAGCCTTTAATTTTTCATACGAATTTTTCAAACCAATGCAACGCGGCGCGAAACTTTAACAGAACGAGTCAACGCGAACAAGTATTTAAATGTACGTATGCAAAAAATCGTAATACAAAAGGCGTCCAGTGGTTTTGAGAAAAAAGCCCCACCATGGACGCAACGCTCTCGTGCATCAGCGACGGGCAATTCATCTTGAAAGTCTACGTACAACTGCACACAGTAAGTCACCCTCGCTCGCTTCCCCGCTCCACAAAAGCCCATCGAAAGGCGGGGGTCCAGACTCTTAATCACGAGCGGAAAGCGAAGAACCCTGTGAGTACGCGTGTGTGGTGCGCTTGGGGGTGAGGGGTGGGAAATTAGGGCGAAAGGGCCAAGTTCGCGGCGCCGATCTTGTCCGTGAACTGCTGGACCCACCACTTGGTCAGGTTGAGATAGAAGTCGGGCCCCTCCGGCTCGTAGTCGAGGTACACGAAGTCCCTGTTGCTGACGGGCTTCGCGGGCTCGATTTGCGTGCCCTCGTGCCACTCGTTGAACGACGTGATGGAGATCACGGAGGCGCCGCTGTTCACTGCACTCCGCCACGCGAACTCGTAATACTGGCCATGGCGACGGTGCCTCGTGTTCTCCGCGTTCCACGGCCGTATCTGTGAGCACAACGGCCAAATCGCTTAATTCGCGTCACCTGCCTTTCGTTTTTTGCTCCCTTCTATCGGGACTCCAGGCCAGAACCAGAGCCGTCGCGTCGAGAACCGAGCCCGTCTCGGGCTCATGGGGTAGGACACGCACGTGGTAGGAATCGCGTCGCGGACTGCTCTGGAGCTTGTATTTTTATAACTTGCACGTGCAACGCTCGGGATTGCCAATTAATTACAGCGATTACGTATATGTGTATGCATATGCATGTGTACGTGCTTGGCTGAAGTATGAAAAGTGTTGGCTAAAATGGTGGATTAAAGTTCTTGAGTTGGCTCGTAGCGAGCGTAATTAGTTATTCTAAGGTTAAATGGGAGTTTTGCATGCATAGAGTAGCTGTAAAAGCATTTGAATTAACACGATGGAAAAAATGTCTCTGAATCGTTGTGGACGCGTTAGCTAATCTGACTCTTGCGTTTCAATTGTTTTTATTTTTCAAATCATGAAATTGTCCCAGGCGGTTGCGTCATTAATTTTTGCCATTAAAATTACTCTTTGCCCTTGATCGATTGCAAACGAATACGACGTTTTAAGCAATATTGTCATTTTCTTAAATTGTACCTTTTCCATGAAAGTACTCAAATCCACAAACATTTTTCTAATTACAGAGCGGCATGAACGAACAAATGAAAACAGCTTCTTTATAATCTAGAGTTTTTATTTATTTCTTTCATTTTTCTTTTTACGAAAGATTTTAATTAAACCATGCTTGCTTTGAGTTTAAAGCGTAAAAGAATTTGAAAAATATTTTCGTAAGAAGAGTAGCTTGCTGCGTTTAATTAAATTACAATGTGAATAAGATTAAATTAAAATCTAATTAAATTTGGCAATTGGTTCACAATTGGATTTCAAGGAAAATAGTAAGAGAGCAAAGTCAAATGAACGAATAAATTACGGTTTTTGCTATTTTGATCCAGCTATTAGCAAAGCGGCGATTCTCATTTCGTATTCAACCTAATAATGTGTTGCGGTGCGTTATAATTTCAACGCGTGTGGTTTTTCCACGGCAAAGTGAACTAAATTTATAGAAATATGATACTTTCCACTCAGTTTTGTTGGTTTAAAAGCAGGAAAATTTTTATGCTTTACAATTTTACATGGAAGCATTAACGAATCCTGGAATTGAATGGTATTCGTTCTATCCAAAGAATTTATATTGTACTTCTCCACTACATACGCCCGCACAGAAATGTACTTATGTGCTAGACGTATAAATGCAGCATTGGTATTCAATGTTACGAAAGGTTATAAAATAATTCGCAACGTTTAATAAGATACAGTTACGAGCCACTGGAAGAATGTTAATGAGATATTCATTTTATCGCATATGAAAAATTCCTCGGCATCTCGAAATAAAAATGCTTCAGTTGATGGATTACAATATGTATCTGCTCTAATGATGCATGAGAAAAGTTTCAAAAAAAAAATGAAAAAATTCACTTATTAGTTCCGTGAAAGAAATTCATCGATTAATTTATTTAATTCGTTGATTTAAAGTGCAAAAAAGTATCTTTTACAACAATCTATATATTTGACAACGAGATAAATAAATTAAAAATTGTCCATTTTTAAAAGCCGAACTTTTTTAGAATCCTATCAAAGATTGTAGGACAAGCCAACCAATATATCAAGTTATAATGTAATCAAATTATCAATTTAACAAATTATATTAAATAGCCGTCTTTTAAATCCCATAAAATTACTTTCAAAATGAGCGTAACTTTAATGAAATCAGGCGTGCTTTTAATACAATTGACCGTTGTTCATAAAAACGGATATTCGAAATATCGATACAAAACTATGAAGTTTTATCACCTAAAGTCTCCATACCTCGTATCATAACTCTGGATAATTTAATAGCAATTTCATTGAAATGTGCCAATATGGAAGGATACTAAATCTCTAGAAGTAGTCGCTAAGATTTGTTCGCACCTAAAATTCTCTATATCCGGAGAATTAACATTTTTAAATATTCTGATTTTTCACTTTTCATATAAGCTCTTCTATATAACCTCTTCCCTTACACCCTTTTCTCATAAATCTTTTTTGAACTCTTTCCTTCCCCGCCGATGGCTACCATTCATTCACCTACTCCGTTATATCCCTTATTCTCATCCTTTTCATCTCATTCATTTCCATTCATTTGTTTTCCAGTCGCTTAATCTTGTTATACTTCCTTAATGTCTTTACCCCTGCTAAAGCATTCCGCCTTTCACTCATTTTCTCGAAAGTGAACAGCTTGTTTCATATTCACCGAGCTTTTTATCATTCGTACCTCCTTTTCGTTTAAAGTTTTTCACCTCGCTTAAGAAGAAGGGAAAAAAAGAAGAAGAAGAAGACAAAAAAAAAAAAAAAAAACAGAAAATATCAAATTTTGTGACTTTGCGTCCTTTCACGCGACTATCAAACTCTTCTGCATTCATAAACTGAGATAAGACGACTGGCTATTGATTCGAAAATTGAATTTACGCCAAAGTTCTTTTTAGAGCACACGCTATAAATCCGAAAGAGTGAAATGTTGCTTTGTTACCAATAAAATGGGAAGCCGTGCTTGATGAAAGTAAAAACGTTCTCTGAATTTGATAAATTATTGCCCAATGTAAAAACGAGATAAATGCATTTTTCTGTGTGACCTATGTAATTGTTGAGATAAATGCAACGACGATTCGCCCGCATAAAATTCTGAATTCTGAATTATATTTGATTCATAAACGAGTAGTTTTTCAGTCTAAACTTTTCCCCCGTCTTTTCTACTTTTTATCTCTAAATCCTTCTCGTGTCTTCTTCTATCCGTTGAAATAGAACTCGCGATCTTTCGGATCGCGGCTTAAAGGCAAGATACGCGTACGTCTACAAGATAGGACTAAAGGACGTGAAAGGACTCTCGGTAATTCTCCTCGTATTCCGATAAGAAGACGACAGACAAGTACGGTCTTGCTTGAGTGTATGCTCAAGTAAGTACATACATATCCATCGTGGTTTAAAAAGATAATTTAATGCCGCGTTTATAGTTCAGGTTTAATATAACCACACGGTAGTGCGGCGCCAGCGAAGAGCATTTAAACTGTTTATTTTCCAATCTACGATTGTTCTTGTTAAAGCCGGATGGGAATATTTATTTTTACGCTGTAAATAAAAAGTGCCGACAAAACGTACGAGTTATTCGTGGAAAATATTAAGCACTGAGTTTTTCCTACGTTACGCTACGTTTTCTCGTCCGTTAGAGCGCACTACGTGATCTGATATCTGTATTTCGTTGATTTTCGAAATATCGAATTACAATATCGAGTTAATTGTTCCGCAGTCGCTTTATAATCAAATGTACGGTATCGCTTGGAGAAATTTGTAAATGCTCGTCTTTAATGAAAACATTTTTGTTTGCTTTTGTTTGTAATAAATAACGGTAGGCCTTGTGAAGTACAGCGATATCGCGTACGATCTATTTATTTAAGCCCACCCATTTTGTAACATTATTTCTGTTTTTCCGTTTGCGTAGAGTAAAACCATACGTAGAAATATTCATTCGGCATTATTGCAACTTTTTCGCGATATTCCGAATGGCTGCAAACGAATATCAAGCAACGCAAACAATCGAGAATCGCGTTACTCGCGATGAGATATAAAATTGATATCCATTTTGAAAAAGTATAACTGCAAGTCTCTTAAGATTTTGAAGAAAATTGGAAGTTTTTCTGTGGAAAAGATAAAAATGTTTCTGTAAAAGGTAAAAAAAGACACGGACATGAAAGGCCCTGAAGAGGCTTGGTATAACGCAATGCGACACTCGTTCTCAGTATCATTCGCCTTTAAATTGATACACCGCTGTGAATTTCAATCTGTATCTACGTCGATTATTGTAACGTACGTAGAAAAAAATTGATATTTGTATTTGTCTATTTGGGCATTATTAAGAGTCCAGGTTTAATTTGTGTTCGTACATCAATTCCTTCCAAGCTAATAGAATATTATATAATAGCTAATATATTGCAAGATTAGTAAATTGATTGCAAATTTCCAATAGTTAATATCATCCGCTTCGAAATTATTTAATAAAGTTACGCATACACGTATCGCAAGCCAACCAAGTATAAAAATATTTCTTTTTCATCGCCATTGATTCTTTGCCTATTTATGTCTATCTATGTCTACCTTTATTTTTCTGTCTCCCTCTCTCTCGCTCTGTATCTCACTTTTTTCTTTGCTATTTGTTGATGCGGAATAACGCGACGTAACTCACGAGAGATTGAAGTATTAATAATATTATATTTACTTCCAAGCGATAAGAATAAAATAACAATGTGCTTTACTCCCAGATAAACAAAGGATTAAATTGAATTAAACTCGTTAAGATGTACTATTATATTTCAATGAGTAAATTACAAATTAATGATTAATTTAAATACGTTTAATTAATGCATTCGATATTTAATTGTATGGCTTCAATTTTTAAAAATGAATAAATGAATACCTTTATGTACAGTTCATAAATATCAATTATATATATATATATATATATAAAATTATTGATACACCGAGTAACATATCTAAAATGCAAATTATTATTATTTGATTGTTGAATTCTCGAATTGATTTTTATTTGATAATTTATTAATTTATTCCTTTTTACGATGTAAATGAGCGAAGAACTTTCGTAACTTTCAAATAAAGCGTATATTTTTTAAATTTATTTCCAATAAAATATAGTATCTTTAATGAATCGAATTTAAATGATTGCAATTTATGTGATATTATTTGAAGTAACATTTACTCTACTAGAGGATATTCATTTATTCATTTATAACATTACCATATATATTATAAAAACATTTTTACTTAAAAAATTCATGAAAAATATGCTTTACATTATTTTAAAATAAATCTTCAAATCCTTGATTTATCGCGTATTAAAGGTACATTAAGGGTAAGCCCACATTAAATTTAATAAAAACAAAAATTGTTTTTCACTACATTATATTTTTAAGTAAAATAATAAATGTAATTTTAAAATTAGAACTTAACCAATCAATTTGTTATTGATAAAGTTTTATTATTTTTAAAAAGAATTTTATCAAAATCCATAAAAGTTAGATTCTCCAGGGTGAAATAATTAAGAAAAAGCTGACCTGCGGTCACAAAACAACAGCACTGGTTTAACTTTCGCTTATTATTCATTTAATTACTTGAGAATAAAAACGTACTTCCACTATAGTCTCGCAGTTTTCAAAGGAAAAAGAAAGAATTTGCTTTTGAAATCGTAGAAGGATATTACAAAGTATCATTTTACTTAAAAATGTAACTTTTATATTTTATTTTGAAAAACCAATATTAAATTACAATTTATCTTGAAATATCTGTAACAGGAACTTGGTCTGGTATATTCTTGAATAGACCTAATTATATTGTTGAATATTTATAAGCTCAAAAAAAAAACATCATATTACTTGTTTTTAAGTCGATTATTTTATCCTATAGTCTTTTAAAAATAACGAATTAAACAAAAAAAAATCTTCTCTTTTCAGATCCCATAGAGCTATACTCTAATCAAATTTACAACCGACCTGAGTACTTCAAACGTATGAAGTTTAAAAAGAATATCTGGCGTAGAACGTCTGTCAATAATTTTTAAAAACAATAAAATTTAATTTTCATTTCAAGTATAATTAACAATTTAAATATCATCTCGGAATCCATTATAAGTAGTAGACATCGTTTTTCAATAATATTAATTTATTTTAATAATTGGAAATAATTTGAATCGCAAGAGCCAACAGCCCAATTAAAAAAGTTATACCGTTGATTAGTGTTTATACTCAAAAGTATAAACGATGTTGTTGTAGACATCAGAGTGGACAATTTATTTACAAGAATAAATACGTTATCTCGCTTGACGTATAAAAATACTGTTTTAGTAGATATTTAATGAAATGTATGAGACTTTTACGTAGGCATTCGAATTTTTAAGACAAATAAAATAGATTCAAATTTAATTGGTTTTGATTTTTTGCATTTATCTACTTTTATTTTCTGTGCATACAGCAGAACATACGTTATTTTATCAAGGAGGTGTCGTGTTTGCTTAACTCGTCTAATTGCCTTTTCACATTTTAGTTCAAATCTATTCAGATCGTACGTGTGCATTTGCGAATAGATACCAAGTCGAGGCTGAACGAAGTCGTACATCACTACTTATTAATATCTTTTTCCAATCTTTATTCGTTCTATCATCACTTTATATTATTATGTTTTTCATTCAATTATTAAACTAAACTTTATTATTTCTAGAGTTTTTGGTATTATAAGTCATGATATAGACGTTTCTTTGACATTAAATTAAAAATCACGGGACTCACGGCATGTTTTTACAAGGGCATAAAAATGTACATTTATGCAGATCGAGTAATGCACATTCGATGAATACTTAGATCGAAATTAATGATAAAAATAACACTAATAGTAGCGAGAATAAAAAATTAATATAAATTTCGTTTAAAATAAGATTACACGATTTTTTAATGTTTTAATTGTGAATGGTTAATTTTTTAAGTTTCATTACGACAGCCCAAGAGGTACTCGAAATACTTTACTTATTAAACGTGCCTTGCATTAGTACATTTATGAAAGAATGTAATTAATCTAGAAACGTATGAAGAGCACAGTTTTAATTAAATTAAAAATAATCGCGGATATCTTAGAAATAGCTGGACTCGAATCTTGTCGGATTTACTTTTACTTTTACTTTTTACTTTTTTAAACAATCCCGCACTGGTTGAACGAAATTTTAAAACACTCAGTTTCATTATCCATGGCATGAGTTTATCGTTAACCTTTAGACTGCGTCTTAAAATTTTATTTGACGGGTACTTCTCAAAATTAGAAAGCTTGAACGTTTTGGAAAAAATATATTCATGATTCACACTCTCACCTGAGTATCAATGTATCCAGGTCCGAGGCTGGGTATGAAGAGGAGACCATTTTGATTCGCAAACTTGTTTAAGTCCTTCCAATTTTTCCAAGAACTGCCGTAACTAAAGCCATTTGTACCGAAGTACGTGTAGAACCCGTCGAAGTGAGATTTCTTGATGTGATTCTTGTGCTGAGCATCAACGAGGAGCCCGATGTAAATGGCGTCCAGTTCGGTTCCTCTGAGCGTCAGATTTCCGCGCTCTGATAGCAATTCCCACCAGGCACTTGATGGAAACACGTAGGAGTCGTATATATATATGACTGGTAGGTAAGCACCACTGGAAAGAGCAAACCCAGATCTTAGCTTTGTAAAATCGTAGATTGTTCGTTTCCCCGTAATTTGCAAGTTATTCGCGAGAGTTGTAACGGATAAAACTATCGCGCTTTTGAGATCGAATTCAAAGATACAAAGGCTGTTGATTTTCATTACGTTGCATTGCACGACCAAACTTGCGGGAGAAAATTAACGCATACTTACTCGTGTTCTCTTCTCATCCTATAAAGTGCCGGATGCGAACCGTATTGGTTGAACAGATATCGAATGTGCTCCATTAGATTGATCGGATTCCTTCCATCGTACGATTCAATGTGTGGAGCAATTTTCAGTTGATATCTGTGAGCTACATCCAGGAGGTCCGGCATGATGGAGTCAGTATTCTCGCTGCTATTTGGCGGACTCCAGGAGACCACGACTACTCCTGTTGTAACGTTGCGCAATTTTCCCGATAAGTACATTGTACGTGTAAGATCATACATTGTGACTCCGAATGCAAACTCACCAATGCCCGTATCTTTTAATTGTCTCATATGCAGATCGATGATCCGCGGATCCATCGAACTGTAACAGCCCAAGTTTGGATAATAGTTGGCACCAATGTCAGCTGGAGGCGCGTGGCTACCCTCTGGATAGACTCTTTTATCGTTCTTCTTCCAGTGAGGGAGGATATCGTGATTCCAGTGCTTCCAGATGCCGTCGTACTCTATGGAGCGATACCAGGCGTAATAAAATATGTGCACGTTGTACTTTGGTTCAACCGTTAAGATACTGTTTAGGAGAGGCAAGACTTTATTTTTCATCTGCCTGGCCATCTTCGCAATTTTCTCTTGCGCTTCTTTGTAGCCTTTGCTATGCTTTCCCTTTCTGCTTTGACTTGAAAAATTGATGAGAACTTAAGTGAGATTGCAATTTTTCTGATAGATGCCTCTTAAAATACAAAATTTTATGCTTTACACCTTCGCGCGCTTCCAGTTTTCACATTTAGCTAATTGAATGTAAATAAGCAATTTATTATCTCAGCGCGACAGTTCATTTAATTTTATTTCATCGATCAAAACATCTCTCGTTCCTTAGTCTTTACTTTACCGTTCATGCATCGATAAACATCGTTTTACATGCTTTAAAGTCATTACTTCATTTAGCAATCGGTTAATTTGTTAAATAAAATTAATGCACAACGATCCAGGGTACTACATTGACCGTCATAATGAAAGACTAGCCGTGAAAATCTACGTTTAAAAACAGCAAACGTGTAACAATTTCATTTTACATATAGAAAAAAATAGAAGAAAATATGTTGAAATACTCACCGAGAACTTTCCGTCGTGTTGAGCAGAACTTTTGTTGGATGGTTAATCAAGGTGCTCCATTCGACGGTCGCTGTCACGGCTTGGGGTTGACATTTCACAGACTCCAGTGGTGACAGTTTAACAATTATGACTGCTGCCATGAGCGTTGACGATATCAACACTATCGCCGATAAGTAGAAGCACTTCCTCAGGGACACCGCCGTTATCAGATTTCCGAAAAACATGTTTCTCCGCTGGTATTGGTTTCTATAAATAATCAGGCATACGCGACGAAGCTAACGCTCCGATCTCGTTTGTTATATTCTTGGATCCCTCTTCGTGTACGAAGAAGATTGGCAAAATCGTGTAACGGACGTGTAACGGGGAGCCGGTAATTCTAGGATATTACGAGGAAGTATAGCGACGACGGGAACGACGTCGAGTACCGCATTCAGCTTTGCGACACTCACGAACGAGAGTAGACCTGGTGCAGTGTGAAATCGATATCTTCGGTTGAATGTTACGGTGACGAATATTCAAGCTGATCTGCATGAAGGGTAAACAAAGCCCCGACCACTATCACGCTGTAATCGCGCCCGTCCAGTCCGACGGGATGTCAAGATCTCTTCTGACAGCTGGATTGTTTTTTTAAGGGCGGGAAAAGGAGGGGTGAGAAGGCGATGGAGAGAGCGAAGAACAGAGAGGTTGGGGTCGTACAGTCGAAAGCGGTAATGCTTCTTGCTATTGTCGGCGATTTTTTAAAATTCTGTCATGATGCACGTCTCCTGGACTTTCGTTCCCGATGCAGCGGCTGATCCTTCTGGAGTGTTTTTCTCGCTTGGCTCGCGTACGTAACACTGACCCTCCACCGGGATCTTACCTCACGCGCGCATTCGGATGATGTGCACGGCACGCGCACGCGTATTTCATCCCTCGTTCTCTCTCTCTATCTCTCTATCTATCTATCTATCTATCTCTCTCTCTCTCTTTTCCTCCCTCTCTCACTTCGAGGCAAGTGCAATCGCTCTTGGACGCAGGCGCCGCTGCCTACCCTTAATTACCGTTATCATCAAGAGGGTATACAGGGTATGGTAACTATATTAATGGTGCGCTTGCTGCAGCATAATGAATATTAATTGTGAGTTAGTGATCGTAGTAACGAATGTTAATGGTGAATTATGATAAATTAGGATATTAAATGTTGAGAAGAACCTGATATAACCTCGTGTAGGATTTACTTCCGCTGAGCGATTCTATGAAAGTGTTGGGACACCGTTTCGAACTTGAAATATATAAATTTAAAAGCGAATTCGAAGGGTACGACAAGAGGAATCACGTGAAAATCAATAATAAGGTTTTCATCCCTTGAGCTCGGCTTAATGAGAGAAATCACGCGTAGAAGAAAATTGCGTTAAGGAATGTTTCATATGCAAACCGTGCGACGACTCACGGAAAGACTTACACAAGAGATTAATAAATTATTACCGACTTTGACAATTTAACTTTTAGGAACTAAGCTCGTGAATATCTTCATCGAATCAAATACGTATATACGATTTTTCAATCCCAAGTTTGTCTCATACGTCATGGAAAATACTCTCCATTCCTTTAAGATTAAATTTTCAAAAATTCTCAAAAATAAATTTCAAAAATTTTCAAAAATAAATACTACATCTATTAAAAAAATTCTTTATTTGCATTTTCACCTCGTTATTGGGGGTAAATAAATGTCCGTATTTAATTGTTCATTCAACGAATTTTCTTTCTCTAAAAATTTGAGTAATATCAGTTAATTAAAACGCTGCTAAGCTTTGATTTCAACGTACGTTTATTAATGATTCATCATTAAATGGAATATTTTTCCATTTTACATTAAAATACAAATTTTATTTAAATTAAAAGTAAATTCCAAAAGATTTCTATTCATTTTTAAGTAATTGTTATTTGACTTGTAGTTTGATGCTAAATATTTATTTAGAGTTTTATCGATGATTGATGTTTATTAGTTTATGCAACTAACATACACACTCATTAAACGTCTATTAGTTTCTTAACAGTGTCACTATGATGCATATAAATGTAATCAAAAGATACTTTTATAAGCTTATTAATTAAAATAAAGGAGTACTAAAAGTCTAACTCTTGTCAGGCGCCGCATATTACATTTTATAATATTTGTTTTAATCGATATTTGCAATAAAAATAAGAATTTCAATATTAATTAATTTTATGTAATATCTCTTTGACTTTGTTTGCTTATTTCAATTTTTATTTCTTTACGCAGAATAAAGGAAAAATTGATATTCCTAGGTACACTTCATCCATCATCATAAAAATCTAAGACATACAAAACAATAATTACTTGAGCGGTAGCTTGTTAACTAATGGGAAAATATTTCGTTATTAACTATTAAACTTTTTTAGCGGTATTTTCACCAAGTTAGTATTTTAAGAGTTCTGCTATACCTACTTTCGCCACATAAACTCATAACTACCGTAAATCAAAAAGAGTTCTAACTTCTTAAACTGAACAAGCATTTAATATTCTCATTATTTGTTATTATTATCCTTAAAATCTGGTTTGTATTCTAGTGGTTTTATCAAATTCTTACACATCTTACCTCTTAATACATTTTACCTTACTTTATGAAAAACTGCGTAGTATATTTTTTTTTAGAACAGCGCTTTAGTCTATTAGTTTATTTAATAATGAGAATAAATAGACAACAAATGTCAATTTTTATTTCAAAGATTCTTTCTAATTAAGAATACATTAGCTGTTCGAGATTTTTATTATGTTTAACATATTTTATATTAAATTTTCCCTAATTACGTGCTAACGCGGTCAATTTTAACTTCTCGAAGATATGATATTAAATTTTGAAACAGGTTTAAAGTTTTTTTTAGAACTTGATATTATAAAAGTACTATAAACAATTAAAATCTATAATATTTGCTGAATTTTAATTCGATATAATAATCTTCCGTTGATATCTTTTAATATTTTGTTTTAATTATGATTATTTTGCTTGTAGAGTATTTTATATTTATTCGTAATTTATTTAGGATTTCGTCCTGAAAGCGATATCATTTTCTTCAATAAATATCAATATTCAAATATTATCTGTGAAAATAAATGCAAATAATTTAGTTTTCATTATTAATAAAGAAGCTCAATTCAAACCTTGTCTGAAACAGTCAATGAAAAATAGATGTATTTCTAAAATTTTGTGGTATTCGATTTCAAGTGAGTAATAAGAAATGTTTAGAATAAGGGATTTTTCCTTAGTTTTTATTTAACAATATGTTTTATTAAATAATACTTTTCTTTTTTCAATTTCTAAAATATCTGAGAATCCTTTGAAATTAGAAAAATTCTTTTAAGTCGACGGGAAAGTCACTTCGTAACCATCGTAGCCCATAAAATATTACAAAAAATACTACAATAAATATTTTCATATTCGCAAAGAAATGTTAGCACACACACACACACACACACCTCCACCCTCCCAGCAACCCAGTTATATTCAACAGAAATATTTATTTTAAATAACGAGGAGTTTCTTTTAACAACAAGTACCATACATGAATTTAATTACGATTAATTGTTGTGACTTTTGTGATAGAGAAAGAATTTTGTAATATTTTGTAGTATTAATTATTTTTATTTAAAGATACATATTTATTAAGTAAAAAGTAATTATAAATCTTTTTAAGTTTTAAAGTAAACGCAATATTTTCATATTGAATATCGATATTTATAAAGCAGAACATAGATACTGGGGTAATTAAAATTATAATTTAATGATTTAAGAAAATGATTTAAAAATGAATTCATGAGCAATGACAATTTAAAAATATTAAATATTTTATACACGTGTACTCTGTCAAATATTTTACTTAAAGCATCGTATTGAAAATTTTCTTAATATTTATGTAATTTTTAAATAATGATAAAAGCATTCATTTCGTTAAACTAAATACATATTACTTTTCAAGTGCTTACTTAATATTTGTAAAGGTATTTCAATTTAATAGCATATTGAATTTTAACAGCAAATGAGAATCTTCCTTAAATACAAGATTCGACAAAATTAACTTGTATTCCATTTTTTCTAAATACACTAGCAAGTATTGAATTTATAAGAATATGCAAATTATATATTTATTAAAATTAAAATTCACAAGTCTATTTAGCATACTGTTAACTTTTTTTGAAGATATGAGATATGAAGCCTTTTTATTTTTAAATTTTCAAACTAAATTTACCGAACATCACTCGTTTGAATAACAGTTACCTAAATCTCCATGTTTATTTTGTCATTATTTTAATAAATAATTTATAGCTCTAGATTTATAAAACATTATTCTCAATAACCATATGATTGTTAATAATATGAAAATGATTTATTTGATGTGATTCATTATTATATAATTCACATAGTTAAATATAAGTCAATAAATATTTTCACGATTCGCGTCATTTCTTTTCATATACTCATTAAATTTTATTGACCAATATAACCAGAAATATGAATTTTGTATAAAAAATATTATCAATATTCATATGCACATTTTAAAAATATTCTTTTTAATGTGCTTAAGCTAAATACGAAACAAACGTTTTACAAGTAAATGTGATTTGAGTGTAAAAAATTCAATCATATAATTTTCTAATTTAATAATTAATTTATTCCCAATTAAGAAGATTATTCGAAAAAACAATTTAATTCGTATAACATTAGCGTGATTTCTGAATTGGACTATCCTTCCTTCAGATAATAGATTTATTGATTGCTAATACTCGTACACATGTTTGGAATTGAAATCTGCGTTGATAACTTAAACAGAATTTTTCTACATGTCTAAGTATTTAATTAATTTTTAATGAAGATTTAAATATATTATTCAAAAATTAAATCAAATTTTTATTTCCTATTTTAATAATTACAATTATAATTTTTGTTATTCTTGGTATTATGTTACCATTAAGGGTCGTGCAAGAAAAATGTCTAAAAGCTGTGCATAAAACTATGCTTGTAAATTTTATTTACACGTCTAGAATTAGAAATCTTTAAGAAGTCAGTGTTAACATGAATATTTCTATTGAAATCGGGTTTTCCTTTCAATTATATGTATCAATCTTTTTTTTTTTATCAAAATCACAAATGCTTTCAACCTAAGTAGTAATTAAATAAAAAAACAATTTAATTAGGTAGTTTTCTAACAAATTATAAAACTTTGGACAAGAATACGGTATTTTCATTTATTAAGTTATTTTTTCTTGATAAACAAGTATTAGAATAAAAATATGAAAAAATCTCTATGAACGACATTTTATGAAGTATTGAGTTCTTTTGATATATATTTTGACGTCAAACAAAACCTCAATTATTTGAGCTACACATTGATAACTGAAAAATAAAATGAATATGCAAAATATTTTTAAAAATTTTTTAAATTTCTGCGTATATTTTAATGTTTTTTAATGAAAAATAACTATAAATCCTATTATACTTAAGCTTAGCCCAAGAAGCATTTTAGTTCTATGATAATTTCATACAATCGTATTCTACTATTAATTATAACTTCAAAAGTTCTACAATATTTATAAAAGTTTATAAACATAATATGTAATATATATATATACACACACACACACACACACACACACACACACACACACACACAAAACGTCATAAATTATGAGTGATTATAATTTTATTAAAACAAATTTTACGAATAAGTAATTATTTGTATCTTACTAGATCTTTCAGTTATATTACTTTAGAATGTTTATGATTATTTGTTTTTTTTTTAATATTGATTATTTATATTTTTTGACGTTGTCTATCATTTTATTTATTATTATTATATTATTAATTCATTAACGTTTTTGTAATAATAATTGTGTTAATAGTTCACATTAATAAATTACAACATAATATTTTTATTCAACCAGCTCATAAAAATGTAATCAAAATTTATTACAATAATTTAAGTGAACTTTAAAAAGCATAATAAATTTTTGTATAATTACGCATTGTTAACGATTGACGTAGGTGGTGAAAAAAAAAATAATTCATTATATTCCTTAAAATAAGTAAGTTGAAATAAAATCATCACAAAAAAGAATAATAGAATGATATATCTAAACATTTGAATCACATGCTATCGCTACTTATACAATTTGATATGTATTTAATGATCAAATTTATAATTTTCACCATTAAATACTACAATTATTTTATTTGACGATCTAGTGAGCAGCATCTAATCTTCCCTTCTCCATTTTTGGAACGAGTTCATTGTTTCAACGGTAAATAATTAAAAATCTGTAATTTTTAAAGAGACAGCATAAATATATACATAGATTATTCGATTTACTTTCACTAATACGGTAATTATAAATGTTTAGTACGCAAGAAATTGATTTTCAAGTAATGCGTAAGGGAGTTAAATTTGTAGTGTTACGTTTCATTATTTATTACCAATCGAAAATACGTTATTTTTATAAGATTAGCGCTCAGTCGATAAAGAACACTTGCAGTGTACGATGTGCTTCATTCTACAATATCAGCTTTTCCGTCATAAGATTTTTATTTCAGATCATCCTTTGTTCAGTTGCATGCTAAATAGTTTCACGAAAGCTATATTGTGTAAATAATAACGAGGGAGAGAAAGAGAGAACAACGGAATATCATGCAATTCAAAATGAACATTAAAGAGCATATTCTAGAATAATCCATGTACACGATTGTTCAGTGCGATGTATTCTGTATCCGGTATTTAAAGGCCATTTGTTGCTAGTCATCTATAATATGTTTCTTACAACAGGCTCCAAGAGACATGAAGCTAACGATCCGCGCAATGTACGACTCTACACTCGCGAATAACGGCGACGAAACAAGCGTCTTCCGGCGCGTGTGAGCATCACCCGGAGGGGCAACATCGTCGCGGTTCACATCCGAAGGTCTAATATCCGCAAAAAAAGCTAACAAAAGCCCCAAGCTACTTTAGCCACGGTCGGCTTTCGTCTCCTCGTCGCAACGTCCGCCTTCTTATCGATTAATCCCATTTTCGGACATCGTGACATATTTGTGACATTGTGACCCGGGTCAGGTCAGGTTGCTCGTAAACTCGTAATCGTGTAAGAGAGGCGGCGCGCAACCGCGATGGCGCGCACCGCGCGATGCATGCCGGGAGAAGATCGGCAACTCCGTTGTAACTCCGCTCTCGTGCACATATACTCAGAGAGCCGGCGCCATCTTGGATGGCATGGCCTCCTCGCTCTCTCTCTCGCTTAGCTTTACGCCGTGGTGCTGCGTGTCTCAACTGTGGAAATTTGCGCGATAATAGGACGCGCGAGCCGATAATACGCGGAGCGTTGCCGTTCGTGAGGTTGAACGAGCTTCGCAAGGGATTGGTAAACCGAGTGCGCGCGTACCGCATACCCCTCTGTCCCTCGACGATACGACCTGGTGTGAGGTGTGCGCGTCCCGTCCTCGTGTATGAAGTGTGGCGGAGGCTCGAGGGCGCCGAGGGAGGCCAAACGCACGGATAGGATAGGTGCCTAGGATACACGAACTACGGAGGAGAATCAAGCGTCGCCCGATGCTCGCCGCGCGCACTCGCGCGACCACGACGACGACGACTACCCAAGCAACGAATCATGGACGCCGTCAAAGCCTTCAACGCCGAGGTAATTGTCCTCTTTACCCTCTTTTTCTTTAACACCATCTACGAGATTTGCTCCTGCATTACTGTTTTCTTCGCAACTTTGAACCTCCTTTTCTCTGGATTCTGGGTTTTTGACAGACTTCGTTCAACTCTCCAAAAACAGCTTTAACTCATTGAGCAGATTTTTCATTTTATATGCATGATGCAGCCAAAGAACATTGAATAATCGCAAAAGTTAACGTACTTACAGCTTCCAAAATATATCTTATTCCTCGTTTGTTAGTCTCTAGATTACAAAATGCATACACTAGCGAGTCCACGGTACTTAATAAATTCTAACTATTTCATTTTGTTTTGCAGCTTTCCGGCCTTTACGACGTAAAGCCACCAATATCAAAGGCCAAGATGAACTCGCTCACTCGTGGTGCTATCAAGGCCATCAAGTTTTACAAACACGTTGTCCAGAGCGTAGAAAAATTTATCCAAAAAGTTAGTTCAGCTTAAAGTTGCCTCCATTCACCAACGATGTACACGGAGTAGTAGCTTTAATGAGAAGTAGTTTTGTAATTAATTTAATAGGCTACTGTTTAGTGCCATTAAATACAAAATGTTTCATTATACGTAGATATTTCTTGGTTTTATAATCGTAAAGTTCAACTTTTAAACATTTAGCATAGGATTTCAAATGTGCCGATACAACAGTTCTTAAAGATTCTTATACGTTTTATTGAAATATAAAATATTTTAATACATTTATAATAGGATAGAAAAAAATTATATATTATTTAAATAGATGTGTAAAGGTATATATATATATATATATATATATATACTTCGTTATATAATACTATTTATCTGACTAAAGTGTAGATATACAAATAGCACTACTAGAGCTTTAATTGTACAATCCAACTTTGGAATGTATATAATTTTTGGAATTCTATTATTTGTTAATACTTTTTGCCCTTCTACTTTACATGGAAATTAGGACTTCAAAATGTTAATTGAATCTATAATTTTTATAGTGCAAGCCAGAGTACAAAGTTCCAGGATTATACGTCATAGATTCAATTGTAAGACAGTCAAGACATCAATTTGGCACAGAAAAAGACGTCTTCGCTCCCAGATTTGCGAAAAACATGCAGACCACATTCTTGAATCTATTGAAATGTCCACCGGAGGATAAGAGCAAAGTTATTAGGGTGCTCAATCTTTGGCAGAAAAACGCTGTTTTTCCACCTGAGGTCATTCAACCATTATTTGATTTAGTTGATCCTAATCATCCTATACATAAAGAACAGTCAAATGGTACGTTTCTAAATTTTTAGTAAACCAAATAGAATAATCCATATATTATTAAAATTTACAGCTTATTTTATTATTTGCAATCAAGGAGTTAATAATTAACTATTGGCTATATCATTGTAGTTGATAATTATGTTAATATCTATTTTAGATGTAATAGAATTGCTAATAACAATAGTGACTTTGATGATAAATATTTAATTACTTGTTAAATGTATAAAATTAAAAAAATATATTACAATGGAAAATTGACACATTTTATTATTTGTTTAAAGCAAGTTTTTCAACATTGACATTGTTCGCATATTCCTATTAAATATTTACAATGATATTATACTAACTCACTTTTGTTAGACTAGTTAAAGACTACGTAATGGCTTACTCTTAATAGGACTTATAAAATTTTAACTTATGTTGATTTTATTTTTAGGAGTTTTAAATGCTTCTGCAGGTAATAACCTAGCCAATTTAAGTGCTGTATCGAAGACCTCGCCATCTACTGCTAAAAATACACCAAAGGACCAAAAACTGTTTACAACAGCAAAACCCATAGATCCAGCATGGTTGGCACAGACAAAGATGGAGACAGCAAATATTGTAAATGCCAACAAATTGTTGGTAAGACTTTCGAATACAATTTTTCACAGGCATGCTAAAATATAAGTACTTTCATCCTATGAGCTTATTACTGAATTTTTTGCTTTATTTAACATAGCTTGGATTATAAAATTAAAGATTTAAATCAAATTTTATCCCTGGCTGCAGATTTTTGAATGATAAAAAGAAAGTATGATATTTGAATTTTAATTCTAATTTTTCAGTTATGCACCCAAATTTTAGGAAGTAAGGTTAAGTATAATACCAAATAGAGAGAATGAAGTTTTTTACTTCCTCATTTAAATTTAAACAAATCTTATTTACTTTTGATAATATTTTAATGTAAGTATAACAAAAAGTAAAATTATCAAAGTACGTATACTGTATAAATCTAAATGAAAATATTATATAAAATTAAAATCAAATGTGATTAATATGAAAAAATAATGTATCGCCTGCTCTTATCTACAATGTTTTTATTGAGGGTATGAAGTCTATAATTCTCACATGAAGTAATATTGATACATGAATATCCACAATTCTACTTCTCCTTAGTAGCTTGACTATTTTATATTTTTCATAATTAATTATTTAGTGATCAAGATCTATTTGCAACAAATATAATTATATCGGTTTTATAAATTAACTTTCGGCATAACATTAAAAATTACTTTGGTTCGTTTTTAAATTATATTATACCGGCTTGCAAGTGATTGATAGATATGAATAATGGACGATGAGTATTGATTGTTAAGTTGTTTAATACTTTTGCTTTGCTTTTTTGCTATCTTATTTATTGTTTAAACCTTTCTCCTACGTGTAATTGTTGTATTCTCTATCATGAAATAATTTAAAACAAAGACAAACTTATCGTTCCAGCTTTAAATTTTTAACCATGTATCAAACTATACCTTTTGTCTACTAGGGGCAGGTCGGTACGAATCAAATGGACGTTTCATTCCTTGATCAATTGCAGCATTTGCAGCAGCTGCTGTTGAAAAAGCAGGAGGCGGCGAACGAGGCAACCCAGAGCTCGGTCAAGTTCGACAAGAAGCTTCTCGATTTCGACTATGGCGAGGAGGAGGATGACGACGTCCAGGTTGCAACCTCGCCAAAGTTAAGCCAGGCGGTCATGAGTCAACACAATGCTGTCACTACGGCCACTAATAATCTTGAGAGTCTAGGCCTACTGCTAACGAATCCAGAGGTAAGCATAGTTTGTAATAACGATTACGGAAACTGAGCAATGCCAACAAGTTGTTGGCACAACAATTATGATATCAGGATTTTATATTTAATAAAAAGTATCGTATTCATTTTTATCTGATACTAACAAATAAAGAATTTTATTTAAGAAAATTTGCATAAGATTTGCTTAATTTTTAATGGAAATTGAAGTTCATTACTATTATTTATTTATTAGTTTTGCAGATTAATCTCAAGACTGATTATTCAAAGCGAAACAAATCAAACATAAAAGTTCAAGTATATTAATAAAACTATATGATGCAATTAATTTATTACATAAGGTATAGTTATTTGTATTTTGAAAATTGAATTTAATAAGTAATTTAATAAACTGAGCATACAAGTAATACGCCCAAAAATATATTATTTTTTTATGGAAATAATTCCTGAGTTTATCTACTTTATATACAAAACATGAAAGAAAATTATATTAAATCGAATATATCATCTACAAGTTAAAATTTTAAATACCATAAAATTTTGTGTTTCGGGCTTTACATGCACCTGTGCATTCATTAACGAGTATCATTGATCCATGATTTTTAAAATATATCATCTTCATTGTGAGCAACTTAGGGATCTATATACTCCGTTTGTCAATGTCATATAGTTACGTTTATAGACGTTGTACTGGTTCTACTTTGAATGTACGATATTCAGATTATGATATATGTTTAACTGTGAAATAATAATTTGCAATTACTATTTTTTTGGTTTTATAAGCTATTATTTAATAAGATATAATTGTAAGTTTTTATAATAAATAATGAAGAGTAAGTTAATTCAAGTTCTTAAAATCTTGTCATTAAAAATCTTTTTCATTAAAAAAGAAAGAGTTGTATATTTTTTATTCCTTCAAAGTTTTAGCATTTAAAAAGGATAAGTTAAGAAAAAATAGTAGATTGAGTTAGAAATGAATAGTAATTTGAAGATTTTTATTCTATTATAAATAAAATTAAATAAATGCCATAAACTTAAATTTATGTACAGTAAATTATAACTGAAAAATTTTTAGACTATATTAAAATAACAAAATCAACAGTATCAATTTTCGTATTATTTATTTCGTATTATTATTTATTTATAACCTTGGTGTATACAAAAATGAAGAACTTTTTCTAGCTTTAAAAAAGTTTCTATTGGTAAAACTGAAATTAAGATTATAAATGTCAAGTGAAACCTTCCAGTACTTTAACAACTAGGGGATTACCTATTTTCTCTAATTTTTGAAACGAGATGTAAAAATAGTAAGATTTAAGTACAAAATTAAATTTCAATATCAAGAAAATGAGATTTTAATTTAATAGCATCAAGTATTTGAAAATATATAACCTATATTTATTGAATTTCATATAGTATTTAAGTAAGTTATTAGAATTTTTTCTGGCTTAATGTCAAATATATCTGTGATTTCGTTAATTAATAAAATTTTATTAAAAAATAAAGAAAATGTTAAACTGAAATTTTAAGAATAATGCATTATGTCAATAAAATAAAACACATTTTTATTGTTTGTCAATAATTCCTCTTGATTTATATTGAATAGAACACATTTTTTACAATTCTATATTTAATAAATTAATTATGATACGATTCAAACTTTACGTCATATATTAACTATTTTTTTTCTTTATAGGTCCTACGGCAATTGCAGACACTACAACAAACAATGCAGAACAGCACTAATACAATACAGCATGAAATGGAAGAGAAAATGCGTAAATTGCAGCAAATGAAGCAACAGGAAGAGGAATTTGATAAACATCTAGCTCAAACTGTACCGGTAAATATATTTTAAAACATTTTTAATAACTTAGAACCAAATTATACAGAAGTTATTGAAATTACTTAATTCATAAAGTAAAGCATAATTACAAAAAAAATCCTAAATATTTATTAGTAACACATTATTGTGGTAACATTTCATATTTATAATTATTACACTATTTTCTTAATTCAACTTTAGTTATTATTGCAAGGCAAGAAATTTATTAATGTTTCATGATACTTTTAAATGAGAAATACTGTTCAATATAATTTAACTACAAACGAAACATTTCGATTGCTTTTTAGTTGAAATTTACACAACTTCTCGAAGTCTGTCGTGTTACAAAGTTTCAAGTAAATATTTTGACAACACCATACAAAATATATGTCCTGCAATTATTGAAGTGTATTTTTTACATCCACCTAAGTTTTTTTTATCATTAAATTATGTAGTGGCGAACTTGTAATGAATAATCATTTACTTACAGACTCTACCATTCGCGTCGGAGTGCGAGCTAAAGCCGGCAGATATAATGAAGCCAGCGCCGCCACCCCCACCTCCACCACCTCCAGTTCCTTATGGAACTGTTGTCATAAACCCCGTGGTCATGCAGCAGGATATGAGCCAACCACCCCCAGGTTATCATCCTCCAGCGATGCCTTTTGTCTCACAGCCACCACCACTACTTAGGCCACAACTGATGGCACCCATCGTCGTACCCCATCAAAGTCCACGTCATGATGATAAGTATGTATCAACGGCCTTTGTTTTAATTCTATGACAAATTTATTTGCCTGACAGTAAGTTGATGCTAGCTGTCCATGAAAGCTTTCATAAATTTGGTAGACTGTGCCAGCAGTTTAAAATTATATCCAATTACATAATTCGACCTTGAAACATAAAATTTATTATTTAAATGGCTCTTTTATCTAATAAATTATAGATCTCTGTTAGAATCACGTTTTTTTTAATAATAAATTTAAATAAAGTAAATAAGAATATTAAATGCGTATTCTAACTTCAGGTTCAAACTCGGTAATATTGAAAATTCTTTGAACATGGAGTAGAAGTAGTTCAAAATAATTTTTATAATTTAAAAAAAAGCATTATTGCACTTCTATGTTTTTTAATTTAACTGTTGATTAGTTTCAGAGGAAGGTTAATTTGAAAAATCCTTTAATTAAAAAAATGAATGAATGTCACTTGAAATGTAATTTAATTACTATTTAGTTTAACAAATTATAATATATAAAATATTATAATATAAGAATAAAAATATTACAATTATATTTGATTTTTATACTTTAATTTTTATATTTTAATATTCTTCTTTTAGTAATGCGCCGAGACGAGAAAACAGCGTTGAAATTGTGAATTGCGAGTCGGCACGATCTCAAAGTAGATCACCGGATCGATTTAGGCGGCACAGTAGATCTAGATCACCTCGGCACCGTGATAGAGATAGAGGTAGAGACAGAGATCGCTCAGACAGAAAATCTCGATCGAGATCAAGATCTAGACGACGAAGGTAATGAAATTTTTTAAATTTTTAAATATCTTATTTCTATTTTTAATTAATTATTATATTGTTATACATTAGTTTCATAAACTTTTTAATAAGAGTAACTTCTTTAAAATTTAATTTTATAGGTTTTAAAGATAAAATAACTTTCTACTGATAAGTAATAGTTTTTTGTTTTAACTCGCGCCTTAGAAAGGAAAAACTAATTGAATGTAATTAAATAGAAAATATTTGCATTAATATTAGACAAATTTTCATTCTTAACAGTGTTTGGGAGTTATGAACATCTAATGGTTGAGTAATTAATCTGACATAGAATAAATATTACTGGATATCTGCATAGACATAACAAATAAATCGAATAAAATTTTCATAAAATCGATGAATATCTAGTATATGAAATTTGGATTTTATATAAGCAAAGTTCATTTAATTAGACCTATTTATTGTGGTACTCTCAGTTGGCCGAATGCTCAATATTTAAATAATATTCTTAAGGAAATAACGGCATTATTTTAGCAAGTTAATCTAATTGATTGCAGAATTTAGCATTCAGCTTTTGAACCAACTCACTAAAGAATACCTAAATTTTTGAGATTTGCCAAATTAAAACCTTTTTGGCATAGTCAAGCAGGTTCCAAACTATAATTTCGAATATCAATTTTTTTTTTTAATATTTATTGCATATTACTTATAAATATTTTGTAACTACGTTTAGATCTCGTTCGAGAGATAGAAACGACAGGAAACGAGATGATAGCCGGGAAAGATTCAATGATGAGGAAAGAGAAAAAGAACGAGAACGTCGAAAAAGAGGTCTTCCTCCATTGATTAGAGATAAACTTAGTGGTACGTTAAAATTTCATAAAGATTTATAATACAATAAAATTATCAGTAACATACAATAGACATGGCAAATGAAAAGAAAATTTTTATTATTAAAGTACATCAAAATATACTATTTTCAAACACAAATTATAGAATTAGCACATTTTTCAATTAAATATATTTTATTTATTGTAAGCACTTTTGCATACAATATGCTTACAATACAACGGCTTTTGTACATCCAATAAATGTCAAGATTCGTATGTTGTTCTACACAACTACTACCATTTTCTGATAGTGAGTCATGTACAAGATGTTGGAACATGCTATAGATGTAAAAAAAATATCTTTGAATACAACAACATATTTTTTTTTAAATATACATTCTTTTTATTAAATTATTAAGTTTAAAAAAGAAAAATTGAATCAATTTTAGTGTGCAGTACAACATTATGGGTAGGCCATTTATCGAAATTAGTTCACCAAGAAGAATTGTCTGACACTTTTGGAGAAATAGGGGACATTGTCAGCATCGATCTAATATCTCCCAGAGGCTGCGCCTTCATTTGTATGAATAGACGGCAAGATGCATACAAAGCTTTGACAAAATTAAAAAATCATAAAATGCAAGGAAAAGCAATAACGGTAAGTTATATTTGAGTTAAAAATACGTTTTTTTTTACTGCAATTCAATTGATTTATTTATTGATCAATTAAGTTTTATTTTATATTCACTTTTCAACTGAAAGTACAATAATATTAAATATTTTATCTATTTATAGTTTAAAAACTTTATTGCGATTAAATTGTTGATTAATTAAATTTTCAGTTGGCATGGGCACCTGGTAAAGGCGTCAAAGGTAAAGAATGGAAAGATTATTGGGAAGTCGAACTTGGCGTCAGTTATATTCCTTGGAACAAATTGAACAATATCACAGACCAAGAACTTGAATTCCTAGAAGAGGGAGGAATGATCGATGAGGATTCAATGCCTCCCAGACTGAAAGGTAAAAAGAAAATTTGAATAAAAAAAATGTAAAAGCAAGTTTGTCTATTGTTTTGCCAATATTTCGAAACATTTAGTTTCAGTTATAAGAATATTATTATGAAGCTAAGGTATATTCAAAATAAATTGAATTGCAAATATAATTTTATTTCTATAGATCTATTTCTTGTAGTGTGCGATATTTTTTACTCTTTAATTTAAAGCAATGAAACTATGATCTCTATTTAAGAAGATATAAAATTTAATAACAATTGTAATCTTGTTTTAGGAAAAAGAAAGCGTATGTCGGATTCAGAGTCAACGCAATCAACGATAACGAATCAGGGTTCGACAATCCCAACGGTCACGGATGGTATAGTCCAGACGTCGTCGACACCTGTGCCTCCACTGGTTGACACGAGTCAACCACCGCCGATCAGACCACCTACACAGGCACCTCTCCTACCACCTCCTAATCAATTACAAATGATGCCACCGGGCTTCACAATGCCGCGTAAGTATTCCTTATCTGTTAACTTTTAAGGAGTTCTAAAGCATCATTTGAAAAGTTTGATTAAATTATTATAATATATAAATAAGTAAACAAAAAGAGAATTATATTTTAAATGTACACGATTTGAATGAGTAATTAATGATTGTATTCCTTATTTTTCAACAATGACAATTATTACTTGGATTTAAATACTTAATGCTAATCTTACTGCTATTTAAAAACACGATACTTGATACACTAGTTAGTAATAGTACGTACTTCTTTGTATTCGATGAATTTCTTAAAAATGTAGATTAACAAGCATAATTTAAAAACTCTGAATATGCGAGCAGAATTTACTGTTTGTTCTTTGTCCCAATTAAATAGCAGGTATGTTGGGACCGATGAGCCTTTCGATGCCACCGGGCCTAATGCCAAATGTGCCTATCGGTGTGCCACCGCCAAACATGCAGGGTCTAATCGGAGCTCCCGGCATGATACAGACAATGATGCAGCAGCCGGTGAATACGCCTTTCGGCGCGGGAGTCGGTGTTGGACTCCTTGCGCAGATACCCATGCCCGCACCTGCTGCCCCTTCGGATAAGCCCAATTCCACTGGTGAGAATATTTTCTTACCTGGGATCTTTAACGTTTATACTGGTCTATAGGGTTATACTTTGATCGGTATTGCATTCATAATGCTAAATGAGTGTAATTTACCGATCTTATTATGTATTGTAAAAGTCTGCACGTATATTTTCACTTTAAAACTAAGAAAATTTTACAAGACTAAATCATTTTTTTCAAAGCTGTTTTAAAATTCATGTAGCAATTCGTTATATTCTTTTGTTTATAAATTCATAATAAAAAATGGGCCTGATTTCAGAAAAGATTGGATTATTAAATAATTATTAAATAATAAAGAGTCTGAAAAACAGATTTCTACAATTTTATTTAATTTTGAAAATACTGATTCTTTACTTAAAATCTTATGCTTTACTTACGTGGTTTAAAAGATTAATCCAATATCTACTAAACACATTTAAAGATTATATTATTAATAAAAATTATTTTTCAACGACAAGATTTCAAAAGCAAGTTGGTATTGTTTTTTGTTATTATACATTTAACTTAAACCATCTTGCTATATTAAACATTGAATATTTGAGCCGCATGAATATACTCCATGTCACAGTGGTCAAGCAAGTTCCAGACAAATTTATATAAAAGTTGCGTTTACGTTATAAATCTCATGCATCAATTAAGTAGATGAGCTGCCCATTTTTTATAAACAACATATTTATCGAGTAAAACTAAGCAAGTTCTATTTAACGAAGTTTCACATATGATATAAAGAAAAGCATCCTAAAGGTTTTACGGTAATTAGACTAATCTAATTCTAACACAGTGATTTTTATAAAATGAATATTTTTCTATTTTCAAAGTCTCTTTACATTAATCGACCTTCTTTTTTTTAAATACGAGGAAATACTAACTTTTTGCTCCTGGCGCCTTTGATCTTTATTGAATTGTAAAATACACGAATAAAAGCTGACTCTTCTGATTCAGGCATGCCGCATAACGTACCACCTCTAGGCGTACCACCACCGAACTCGGAGTCCGGAATGCCGAGCCTACCGATGATGCGTCAATCGTACGGCGTGGGTCCGCCCATGCCAATGCAGCAAATGCCGCCACAACCGCCTTCTCAGCAGCATCAGCAGCGACCTCAGCAGCCACCACTGCCCCATCAGCAACACCCCGATGACATGGACGTAGAGATGGAGGACGCCATGATAATACAGCCCATCAAAGAGTCCGGCAACGGTTCAAACAAGACTCCGAGTCTTAGCGATCAACTGCTCGCGGCAATGAAGGTCAGCAATAGCAGCAGTGGCAACGACCGAATGGACAATGAGCGGGACGGCTTCAGGGAACGTGAACGCGACCGCGATCGAAGGGACAGGTCCGAACGAAGCGGCGGTCTCGGAGATCGAGGTGGTGGTCTCGGAGATCGAGGCGGTGGTCTCGGAGATCGGGGTGGCGGTCTTGGAGATCGAGGTGGTGGTCTTGGAGATCGTGGTGGTGGTCTCGGAGATCGAGGCGGTGGTCTCGGAGATCGAGGTGGTGGTCTCGGAGATCGGGGTGGTGGTCTTGGAGATCGGGGTGGCGGTCTTGGAGATCGTGGAGGTGGCCTTGGTGATCGCGATAGAAACGACAGAAGCGATAGCAGCGACTCCAGGAGCAGAGATAGAGGACGTGGTAGGGATCGAAGTGGAAGAGATAGGGGTAGACGCGATAGCAGAGACAACAGAGACAGGGATGATAGAAGAAGTGACCGAGATCGCGATAGTCGAGATATGAGGTAAATTGTAGTTTACGCACTTTTTTATTTTATTATATATTCTGAAATTTGAAAAATTATCTCCATTATAAAATTTAATGCATTTCCATATTCAATAATTTCTTTATCGTAATTTTTATTTTTTTCGTTTTAAAAATAGTTTCACAAAAATAAAATCCGTCTGTTTAAATCTTAAGTACCTAATAGATTAGAAAGGTTTAAGCAAAATCCAACTAAATCATCAGACTTTTATCATTTTTGTACTTAAGTATCAACATTTTGAGGAATAAAATTCTAATTTAATTAGTATAATGATTAAAAAATTCTTAATTTATAATATATACCGATACAGAGCCTTTTCCGTGAGAATTATTTTCAACAAATATAGACTAAAAAATATTCACGTCTTATACGTAACACATTAACGTGGATTTTGTTTGAAAACGCGAAATTGTTAACGTGAAATTGTTTGGAAACGCTTGTTGACATTTGTACATAGGCTAATCAAAATTATTCTGTAATTTTAAAGACCCTTTAAGAAATATTAAAAAATTTATTAATGCGTGTTGACCTCATTCTGAGCAGATTATTACTTCCTAATCTAATTAAAAATGTAATGCAGGCACTCGCCAATGAGGCAGCAAGACATCATGAGCCAGGACAACGACTCTCTTGTCTCGAAGAAGGACATGGGTCCGAAACCGTCCCTCGCCGATCGGCTTCGTCAGCTTGCGGATGGTACGCTGCCGCTGATGGATGACCGCATGGATAGGGACATGCGCAGCAGAAGCGAACGTGCCGGTGAGAGGCTTGACCGAAAGTACGACGAGCCGTCGTCAAGACGCTCCCAGATGGATGGACCCCCGCCACCACCGTCCCAACAGCAGCAGCCGCCGCCTCAGACTCTAATGTCCAGCGGCAGACGACCGGGCGAAGGACCTCCTTCTCTTTTGGACCTGCCAGCTAAGTTCCCGGGTCCGCCCGATAGGTCAGATTTTGGGGTTCCACGGGACTTTGTATCCAGAGGTGAAAGCCGTGATTTGAGAGACTTCACTCAACGTGTATCCGGTGAGTTTAACTGGATGATGCTGCTTTACTTATTATAACAAACTTGCAGAAGTGTCGAACTATTTATTTTACATTTTAATAAGTCTGATTGATTTCTTATATTCTGTTTTTTTCAAAATCGTTTAAGATACAATTTACATAGTTGTTTGAAATGAAAATGTATTATATTATAACTTAGGTTCAAGAAAATTTGTTTTTATTAAAAGCTCAAAGATCTAAATAATTCTTATTGCAGTAAAAAAAATGCTTATTAAAGCTCATACATCTTCTGATGAAAGATGATTCATCAAAAAGATGACTCATGAAAAAGTTGCACTTAAATAATAATTTTTGGAAACATCAGCTTCGCTCGCAGGTCTCACCGACCGCGACAACCGACCTTTCGGGCCTCGCGTAGGTGGGCCTTTGAGTCGCGGTGGGCCGCTCGACGACTTCCCGGAGCCGCCGCGCAGCCTCTTGGAGCGTAGGTTCGCCCCGCCAGATGACTTCGACGGGCGCATGGGAGTGGGTGCCGGACCGCCCCGTCCCGAGGTCGACTTCGACATGCGCCACGGGCCTCCGCCACCGCCACCACCATCCACATCGCGCGAGGCCGAGTTCGACGCCGTAAGGTCCGAGGTTCGCGGTGTGCCCGGGGTCGCCGGCCCCAGCAGACTCGACGACTTTGAGCGCCAGCAACGCTTCGACTTCGATATGAGACAGAGGAATCCTGGCGAGGGGCCCTTCGACCATCCGCGTGGTATGCCTGATGAGTTCGAGATCAGAGACCATCCCGACTACGACATGCGAGCTAGGAGAGATTTCTTCATGGAACCCAAGTTTGGGCATCCGGGCATGATGGGCCCGAGGGGACCCAGAGGGCCCCATCCGCCGCCTATGATGGGAGGCCCTGATGTCTTTGGACCAAGGGGTGGACGTGGACACGGTAAGTGAATTTTATTTCTTAGAGAATAACGCAGGATTTCTTATATTTCATACTTCGTTTTTTTTTTTACATCCTAAGCCACCGTAATTAAGAGTGCCTTATAGTCACCTTTTCCTTTATACTTTTACACGTATTAATATATTACATTATGATTAAAATGTGTTCGTTAACATTTACTTTTATATTCGTTCTTAGAGGATTTGCAATTGATGTTAATACAAAGATGTAAATATCTGATGAGTCAGTCATAATATGGAGTAGTACAATTTAGATATGAGTTTTTATTTTTAAAAAAGTATATTAAATGTAATGTCGCTCGGCAAGGTAACACTCATTAACAGTTCATTTTTTCGTTTTAATACGAACTTATGAGATTAATGGCTTGCTGAAGTTGGCTTTTAAAGTGGGCTCTGAGTAATATAATTAGATTATAAATGAATACTGCGAAATTTACAATGGCTAATAAAGGAAATATTATATTGCCTATTAAAACGAGCATAAAAAATTTCAGAAGATTTAATAACGGACAATAGTTAACGTAAAATAGCCTTATAAAACATTTCAAGTGGAGTGCAATATCATTAAAGAAGCTTTATTACTCTGTAAGTAATTTGTGCATCGGGTGTATTATATAATAAATATCATTAATCTTCCGAATTATTGGAGAAAATTTATGTTATTTAGTGTAAAGTATTAAAGTGATTAAATTAAGTTTTGTAGTTCAGATTAATATTGTGTGTATAAATTTTCATTACTTTCAATTTATTTTCTTTTTATTGAAAAATTACTTTGTCTTTTAAAAGTTATGGTATTTAAATCATAATATGTGAATTACACATTTTTTACTTATACTTATTGAAATTGATTTTATTTAGCACAAAATAGAAACTTATTGTGGTGAATTGAAAGTTTTTTCAAATTTGATAGTTCATGATTTTCACTCTTTTGTTCAATAGTTTTCGATTACTAAAATTCAACTTTTTATAGAAAATAAAAAGAACTTCGAAATACCTGAAACATGTATAACTATAAATTTGAAAAAAAGCGATAAATAACAGTAATAAAATGTAATCTAATGTATAAAAACTAAAGTGAAAATTTAATGAGGCAGAATTTATTATTAGATTGTATTATATGTACATTAATTTATTGAGTGATTAATTGTTGAAGTAGACACTCATTTTAAAAATAAATCTTTTCAAGTACATAATATTTTTAAATCGTTCATTTCTTTTAAGTCGAACTTTTTGAAGAACAACTTAAATATTCTGCGTAAGGTTATTGAACTTTTAAGTAATTTTTACATTGTATATAACGATTTATAAGAAAGTCTTATTAGTTGTGTTTTTTAATTAATTATCTTTGAAATACTATTGGTACAATAATAAGTATAGGGACTAATGCCTTAGTAAACCTCAATAGAACAATCCTACAATATATTTACGAATCGTCTTAATTCTTAGTGCTTTAAATTTAAAGTATACTTAAATGCTCGTGCATTTTCCTTCAATAACCTTCAACAATCTTTAACATTACGTTAATTAAATATCAGGTACAGCTGATATTATCTAATCGCTTTTTTGAGAAAATTCATTACTAAAATGTAGAAATAATTATTTTTAATCCTGTTAGTTATATAATTTCTTTATACAAGGAAGTAGTTTCTAAATCTTCAAAGTTGTACAAAATATTGTCTTCTATTTGTATTTAATGTTTTTAAGCATTATGTATTTTATAAAGGATTAGGAAAAACTCTTGCTTTGTATAATTTCTTAAAAAATTGACTTAAGAATACTTATCAAGTTTTAAAGGTATTATATCTACATCTTATTATTTATAGAATTGTTTATGAAAAGTAAAACATCATTGCTTCCTAAGCAGCTAGATTTATAATAATGACTCATGGAAGAAACCGGAAATGTCTGCCTTGCAGGTCCACCGATGTTCCATCCGCGTGGAATGGGACCGCGCGGTATGCGTCCACCGGGCATGAGGCCGCCCTTCGGACCCGGAGGTCCGGTTGGACCTAGAGGAGGTCCGCCCTTCGATCCTCGAGATGGGCCCGACTCGCCCTTCTTCCGCCCGGGTGGCTACGACGACGGCCGTGGCGGACCTCCGCCTATGGGACGTCCCGGACTGCCACCATATGGCCTCGGCCCACCTGGGACCCATTCCAGTCCCCACCCACCTCCGTTGATGGGCAGCTTGTCCGGTGACGGTCCTTGGAGGAACGATAATGGACCGCCCCCGCCGCCACCTCCTCTTCCGCAACAGCAGCAGCAACAACCGCAACTACCGCTACATGGGTCACGGTCAGAGGGAGGAGAGGGCGACGACGTGAATGGAGCCAGGGACAAACACAAGAGAGCCACCAGCTCTGATAAAGACAATAGGAGGAGAGAGAATAGAAAATCCAGGTGAACAGAATGGCTTTTTGAAAATATTCTATAGACTGGTAAGGAAACGTTATTTAAATGATTTAACAAATTTTCGTTTTTAACCATTTTAAATGTTAGCATTAAGAACGTAAAGGAATTTTTTCGATAATGTAAAGAGAGTTTGTAAATAATTGTAATCGCGCTGTTGGAATCTTTCTTTTTTTTTCTCCATTCATTCCATTAATACGTAATATAAATATTACGAGATATCATCAATTTTATTAGAACGTGTTTTTTTTTTCTTGTTAATTTCGAAAACTTCAATGTGACGATCAGTTTGAAAATTATATTACCTATCATATTTAAGACATTTATTTTGTAAACAATAATGTCGTTTATTAGACTAATTAGTCCACTAATTACAAAAAGTGATAAATTATGATACACTCATAGGCAGTTGTAACAATTTAATGGTATTAAAATTTATAAATTAATATTAAAAGATTGCAAAATAATTTATATTAAAATTTGTGCAGATATTTATGTTTTTGAAGGGAACAAATTTTTTTAATAGCTTAGAGTTCAAAAATGTTGAGAAAAGAAAAATAAATAATATAAAAAAGTTTTAATTCTGCTTTACTGAGTTATAAAAAGTATTGTAAATGTTCGATGAATGCCACGCTTTAGCAGACTCGAAAGAAATGTTTTTTAATTAAGACAGAAAGAAAAGTAACTTTCAGACTACGAATTTGAATCAAAGTTATAAAGATAATGACTAATGTGTCTTCTGATAAGTCTTAGTTTTAAATCCACTGATATAAATATTAATAATATTTTCAAAATATTTAAGTTAATGCGTTATAATTCATTGTTTAGCTGAAATAAAAAGTATTTATTTAAAAAGTTATGCAAGTTTATATTCAAATTTATCTAACTAAATTGACGTAAACCACAATATCAATTGGTAATTAATTGATAAATTAAGGTTTATGTTCATAATGAAATGCAATTCATAGTTTTTAGTTACTGTTTTTATTTATATTTTTGAAGTACTTTGTCATTTAAGAAATTGTTTTATTTTTATAGAAGCATTTTTTGTTAAATATGTCGGTATTACCAACACATTAGACCAAAGTGCTCTTGCGTGGATGATAAAAAATAATGTGCAATTTGAAAAGAGGAACATTTGATTTAATATTAATAAAAGAAAGATGTTAATAACAAATGTAATTAAATGTACGGCTTTTATCATGGAAGAAGAGTCTTTGAAATAGAATGATTCTTCCTTAGTTCAACATTTCGTGAATTTGGGAAGTGAAAATTTCTTTCGTATCGCGTAAAAAGAACCAAGAAGAAAAAAGTAAAATAATCTTAACGCGTAGTTCATCTTCGAAAATATAATTTCTACAACTCTCAATCTATCAGTTTCATTGTTGCATAAGACGTTCTACTTAACAATATACAGTTTCTGCTGCACGTATACCACCCAAAGTTCTAAAATAATACTAATGTTCTCACGTTTCTCTCAGATTCTAATCAAGATAGGAACAAGTAAATTATTCATTCTCAATCTAATAGAATCTTGCTAACAGGTGCCTTACAAATTGATCTCTTAAAATTCTTAACCAAGATAGTCTGTCTTATGGTGTTGCGATTTGGTGATAGAATACTTTTCCTGGCTTTCAACTGCTTGGAATTGTTCTCTTAATTCGCATTGTTTGCTATTGCAGACCAAAGTAAAAGATATTATTTTTTAGTTGTTTGAGGGGGCTTGACACTTGTCCACTTGTCCACTTGTCCATTATCCATTACATCGAAATGAATTGGTATCTACGATCGAGTGTTGCTATTATTACCTTTTGGTTGCGTATTCCTGCAGCATTACCAATTATCAGTGCTAACGAAAAAGATCTTCAAAGTGTCTATTTAGTTCGATTGGACATGGACATTTCTATTACTGACTCTTTATAAGACCAAAGCTGGCTCAATTAATATTGCCAGAACTTAGCTCTGCAAGGTGATACTTTACAAATTCGCGAACCATTTGGATTCCTGAATCTTAAGCATCCGATTCAGTATAGTATTTATCGTAAAATTTCCCAGCTCCTAAAGAAGCCACTCCTGTCAGATGTAAGAAACCATCTTATAGATAATTGGATTCATCCAGGCGCACAAGACATATTGAGAAAATTACTCAACTTAGCTTAATCTTTGTATAAGACTGAAACCTATACGAATTTACAACGATAATTTTTTCTAACTGTATATCGAACACATGAATTTAACGTCGGTGCCTCTCTTGGCGATTCCGCAGATGGGGCAACGCAAGTCCATCGACCGAGCAAATGGACGAGACACAGCTGCTACATGTACAAGAACCCACGATCAACGCGGAGAGCAGCGATTTAATGAACATCGACATGTCGGATAATACCCAGGGGGCGGACTCTGGCTTAGGTGTAGCTGGTGGTGTAAATCACTCCCCGCCCCAAGATAAATGGAACGAATCCCAGGCGCGCGATGTACCTATTCAACATGCGTCTATGGAGCCTGAGGAACCCGTGCATTCTATGGAACCCATTGAATCTAATCTGCCTATGGAATCCGAGGAACAGGTACTTTCGAGTTTTTCTTATTATTCTTATATGTATTTATTACATTAGAGGTAGTTATTTTGTTTTTTCTTATCATTAAGAATTCTATTGATTAGTACATTTCAGTATTTAATTTCGTTTTATATGTTAAAAAAAAATTAATTATTTGGCTTATTCGTGATTAAACTTGTTTACATAAATTTATAGAATGTAAAGTTTGAAAAATGCGTTTTTCAAATACTTAGTCTTCATAAAAATAGACATTTTTTATTCTCAATTGTTAAGGCATATGTTAATAATGAAATTTAAAGTTTATTTAAATTAATCTTCAACATTAATTTCAAACAAATTTGTATACATTTAGTAAACCATATAAATATTAAAAGTGTATCTTAGCCTTTTATAAATTTATAGGTCGAATACACAATAATGTCCATATTTCTATAAAATGTCTCATCGCTTATTTAATAAAATAGAATACGATCTTCAAGACAATTTGAAAGTAGTAATTTTAGTATGGAACAATTTTACAGATCAAACCTGAATATTAAATTTTATAAACAGTCTTTTATGGTAAATTGAAATTTGCACGTTTTTATCATCGATTTTAACAAATTGATAAAGAAGAAATCCACGATTTTCTTCAGTGTAATATATTATAGGATTTTCTAATTCAATATTAATTAATGCGCGACAATAACATAGTTATTCAATAACACAATTACTAAAACTTCGATATTCTTTAATTTCCAATAGCCACTCAACAACGTATCAGTAGTTTTTGATGTTCTGTTGTATTTGAAGAAATATTACGATTGATAAGAAAGTAACAAGTTATAAAAAATTAATATAATTTTTCAAGAACTTAATTTTGTCTTACAGAAAGTATCTTAACCATTATAAAGATAAATATACAATTAAAGTAAATCAATTTGAAATCCGTTCACTTACAAAATGTATATAATAATTTATTACAACGTACTTACGTAGTCTGCCATTTGTATTATTTTAATGTATTTTTTTATTATTCAAATCATACTAATACGTTGAAAAAAATTTAATAAGTAGTGTAATCCCTTAAAATTTTTTTATACATAGATTGAAAAAAGTTACGTTAATCAATTAATTTTTCAAAATATTTACCATAAATAGTCTCTTTTAAAGAAATATAACAATTATTGTAATTTACACTTCAAGACTTTTTGTTGAAAAACTTTTCTATCTGTAGTCATACATTTTCAAAATTTACATTTATACAAATATACAAAGATAGATACAACTAATGGAAGGAATATCAATGTTGTTGAATGTAGGTCACAATGGCATTTTATTGCTATTTGACAGTAAATGTAAATATTATATAGTACCATGATATTTTTTCTCTGATTAATAGAATACGTAGAAATAGTAATTCGAATAAGCGATAAAAAATGCAGAGTAATATTTAAATACATTCATAATGAAAAAATTCCAAAAATCTTGACGATATAAGTCTAGAAAAAAGTGCTCGGAAACAATGAATACTATAAATTAATAATATGAAGGTGTAAAGGATCAATAAACTAATTGTCGAGAGTATATTGACGGATTATTTACTCTAAACGTACTTTACGTTTTTATTGTACTGCAAAGATACTAACGTTAAAAATGGAAAATGCATCAGAAATTAGTCTATTTGTTTTGGCATTGTGTGCGTTGTATAACTAAAACATAATTTTTCTAAAATTTACTCTAATTGTACTAAATTACGAAAAATTATAGATCTATAAATTTATTTACTTATTTTATTTGAGAATGAAAGACACATTTATCCTTTTGACTGGATTAATGACTGTAGACTTAATACGAATAATAAATAAGTATAGACCTCCTTTGGGTAGATATTATTGATCTTATTTTAAACAAATACTTTAACGGTTCAGAAGAAGACTTAAACGGCATCGATTAAGAAAAAATGCCAACAGTAGTACAATGGTAGTCTTGCCTTCGTAAAAAGAACTTGTATTTTCCCTTATCTGAAAAACTGATTCGAATATAATGAAATATTGAATGATCGATGGGTGACATACTGATCCATAAAAATGGGCCTTTAAAAGCATTCCGTAATTACAGCAATAACCTTGAGAGTCCGCGATACGAGCATCCTCCTTAACCAAATTTTCATCCCCTCGCCCGTAACGTTTTCGTACAAAACACTACAGTCTTAAAAAAAACCCCACAGTCTCAAGGCGCCTTCGAGGCTCAAGAGAGTGCAAAGTTCATTACGACGAGGACAATGAACAGCGTTCGTCCGAGGAGCATCAGTTCGCATCCTTGGTCAAGGATCACGTGGAGCCTTCTCCCCAGAAGCTCTTAGAGGCTCCTCCCCGGGAGAAGTTCGAGGTTCTTCCCGAGGAACACTTTGAATCTCCTCCCCAGGAGCACTTCGAGCCTCAGCCCCCGCCCCAGGAACACTTCGTGGTGGCTCCGGTACTGGAACAGCAACAATACAAGGAGGAGCCCCAGGAGCAGGAAAGCTACGAGCCTGCCGAGCCACAGCAAGTGGTATTCGAGTCTCGGCATCAGGAGCCCGAATACCAACAGGAAATCAGCGAGCCACCCTTGGAACAGGAACCGTCGCCGGTGTCATCATCGTCGCCGCCACAGCAACAACAGGAGCAGGAGCAAGAGCATCAGCAGCAGCCGCTGCCCGAGAGTGTCGAGTCGTAATATAAGATGACAATTGCGACAACAAGCTAAACTGTGTATTATAAGAGAGTGAGAGGAAACGAGAGAGAAAGAGTGTGAGCATGAGCGTTTGAAAGACCCTTCAAACGTGTGTACATAAGGGACATGTCGATATGTCATTTTTCAAAGGGCGACAACTCGCTGTGTTTACTGTGCGAATAATAATTATTAACGAAAGTCAATCGATGCCCTTATTATTCTTTTCTGCGCGATACTAAGGAAGAGAGCGTAAGCGAATGTGTAAGAAAGGAGATAAGCGAAACTCGGAGTGGTGAGAGGGAGCTCGGGTCCTTCTTCGTTTCTTTATGGTTCTAATGTCCGCGTTTTACTTTTGCGCCGCGAAGAAAATTGAACACTAAGTTGAAGGAAGATTATGTTCCTCTTTGTTTCCTTGTTTTTTTTTCTCTTTAATTTTTCATTGTCTTAACGGTGCACCAAGTCGAAAGTTAGCTAGCAAAATTTATCAGTTTCTTTTATTATTTAAGACACGCGAGAGTGTTTTTTTGATTGTGACTCTTTGAACGCATTAACGTAATGTTATCTTTTAAAATATTTTATGAAGATATTCAAAACTACGTTTAATACACATTTGATATGTTTGACAAAGCTCGAACTTGAGGTGATTGACACAAGAGTTCGTTTAGAGAACCGAATGGTCAATGTATTCTCATTGTTTTAATCGTATAATCGGTAAATATTTTCCTCGAGTATTTAAACATCATTTAAAATTGCAAAATCATGCAATTCGCATCGATAAAAATCTGAATACTTCCATTATCACTATTAATTTAAATTCAGATTTCTTAAGTATCGTAAGTTATTCCTATCTCTCTTAAAATTTAGAAACTTAAAGAAAATGAAAATTACGAATTAACGTATTTTTCGTTTTAGAACTGATATACTGTTTCAAATGAAACTGCGACAAGAATCAATGCTTGCTAAACAATTTACGTTCGTGTGTATGTGTGCGAATGTACGTGTGTAAAGGGGAAAGATAAATGCAAGTCGAGAGTTCCTTCTTGCACTGTTAGCTGATGAATCTGCTGCTTGAAGCAAACGACACTGCTGTGATAGTGAACACAGGACTTAATGTCCAAACGTGCGCAAAATATATAAATAAATATATTATATAGAATATTTTATAGGATGAGAGAACTACGGAGGCGAACGGCTAGTCGAATGCTTTAAAGGTAGCCTCGATCTTTCATTAGGTCAATCTACTTTTTTCTCTTTGTTTTTCTTTTTATCATTTTTTTTTTCCTTCAATTTTTGTTGTCTCAAAGATTCTTTGAAAGAAGAAGTTAGCGCGTCGGGTATTGTGTGTTTGCCGACGTACTTTTGAAAGCCTTATTTATTGATAATGTACATAGATTTTTATAATTCCACGGGATGATCAATCAAAATGAAATAATAAATATTTTGTACATATATTACTTTAAAATGCATTTTTCTGGCGTTCTCATTCCAAGCAACTTGACCCATCGTTAGAAATATATTTCAAAGTTGATTTATTCCAAATTGTATCAGTTTATTTTAGATAAAATATTTGAACGTTATTTAATTTAATCGGGGGACGAACAAAAACATTTTTCAGCTTTTTTTTAATATCAATCGTAAATTGTCTTCCATCAAGCGTATTCTTTTTTATATTTTGTATACAAAAGTTGTATTGCATTCTGAGTAATTATATCTATTTTAGTTTTCTTAAATATCTGTATATTTAAAACATACTATAATTTAAATGAAATTTAAACACGCGTTTAAATATATTATAGTAGACAGTTACTTAGTAAAAGTAATATTTTCCACTCTGCATATTTCTGTCCTCGGGCATTTTTATGCTTATTGAAAAAGAAAGAAAACATAATGTGTCTCGTTTTATTACGAAAAAAATGAGAGGCGAGAATATTCAATATACGTCGTACGCATCCTGTGTTCACGCACCGCAACGTCCTTATTTTCTCACGGCGCAGCGATGGAGGACTCGCGCTTGCGCTCAAACTGAGTGACAAGTGCAAGGTACTGTTTTACACATTCACATTCATAAAATTTGCGATGACGGTGGTGTTGCCATTCGTATTTTTCGAATGGTAGCACGATTAAAAGAAAGGAGAGAAGAAAGACACGATGTCTCGCACCACTCTGACGATTCGCGGACTCCGAAAAAAACTTGGCTGAATGAGTGAGAAAGAAAGAACGTATGTCATATGTGTTTAACCGTCGTTTTGATACCTCCTTCGAAACCGATACTTGCAATCCCTATTGACGATTTAGATATTGTAAATTCGTGACTGTACAACAGACATAAGCAAACATTTGCTCTGGTAATACTTAACAAACTTGAGCAGTTTATAGGAAATTAATTATACATACTGGATGATTGAGTAAAATTTTTTTACTATGTGGTAGATTATTAACGTAGCTATTACATGTACAACACAATGACTATTTTTAATATACTGTGACGATTTTTAGTATACTGTATAAAATTGATATGCCATCAAACTTAAAAGTAATTATATTTACTTCTAAGTTTCATAGTAAACTACCATGTTATAAGTGGTATTATATTTTATCATTATGTTTGGGTCACAGTTGCTATAAAATCGGGAATTTAAACCTCATCGTTTGAAAAAATATTGTGTGACATAATTAATGGACACAGAACTATATCTTAACAAAGCAAAAAAAGCAATCCAAGTATAAAAAGTCGCATATTTTAAATCCTACGTACTGAATTTATTCATGGAAAGCAAGGTTTCGAAGAGTATCGCATAAATAATAAAAAAACATCCAGAAAATAAATTTTTCAAATATACATTTTTCATTGTAATTTGTATGATAGATTCAATCTTGTAAGCTAAGACCAGTCTGATACATACTATATTGTTATATTGTTGATGAGTAGGCTTGATGTTTATTTTAAGAATTATAATATTTTAAGTAATTTTATAAGCAGTAAAACTATTTTTACAAAACATCAAAAACTGAATTATTTTCCAAGTGATTTTTTAATAAAGTTTTATTATCGCGATTTTCAAATGATGAAAGTATAAAAATTTTATGTGTCTTATTGTTGCAAACAGCGTACTTTCAAATTACCTTAAAACAATCGTGTAAATTTTATGATCTGAGAAATTATTTGTGAAATAATTCAGTGTTATGCATACCATAAAATTTGGATTCGCTTTAAAGAAGTACTTTATTTAATACTCTGTAATATAAAGATGATTCAAAATTTAGAATTAAGATCGCTAAAAGCTGCTGAATGATTCAAAGCTTCTAAAAAGATTAAATTAAACGATCAGTACATTAAAATAATTTAGGAATTTTACGCGTAAATGTGTATGCTTAAAAAATAATATAAATTTGAAAAATTTAGTTTTATGACGATGTGTAGATTGTATATCCTTAATAGGGATATTTGTGACTTTAAAGATTTTAAGTACATAGGAATTTACGAATGGCTTTACGTTTTGCGTGGTCTTAGGAAAATCTGGTTTTGTACGCGTGCCATTAAGCCTACCATAGTCGCGTTTGAACTTAAAACCTCAAAAGTCATTTGTTGTAAGAGATTAACCTTTTGTTAAATCACAGGTAGACATTCATTAATAAACTGCAATTTTTTTAATTTATAAGGAATACGAAGAACATCTATTGGATAATTAGGTGGCTGAAAAAAAATTGTCTTGATCTTAAAGATTTAATTTAAAATAAACTTACTTATTTCATTGAAAATTATAACAATAAGTAAGTATTGCGTTATTCACTTTATTCTTCTTTTTTTTAATTTTTAATTTAAATTGTCATATTTTCTAAAATTGCTGAATTTAACTAAAAATCATATGTCTATCTCTGAGTATATTAAAAGGAACAGATCTCTATGTTAAATATACTAATAATGATAACGATAATTACAATAATTCTCTTTTATAATCGTAGTTCATCGACTGCAAATGCTCTTAGATAAAAAAAAATGAATAAAATGGGAGAACAAAATTGACAGAGTGTTGCGCGGCATCGTGCTTCTGTTTTTGATTCAGTGACGATTGTGTAAAGCTTAAAAGAGAAAAGGATGCGCTCAGAATTTGAAACTGAAGCTTTTGAACTGATAAAAATTCCAGAAATTGTGATTTTTTAAATAAGCTCTCGCAGAAACGAAAATGAGCGATTTCTTTAGCTTGCGTTTTTGGTCAAAAGAAGTCCAACAAATCCTACTAAGGAATTTGCTCTTTTTTCATTGAAATTTTTTTTATCTTACAGGAAAATATGAAATAGCGAAATTAAGAATGAAAATAAAAAAATTAAAATAATACGAGAAGTGACGTTTTGTACCCTAATAGAGTGATCGATTTGAAACATTTGTTATTGAGTGGCAATGTGACAGAAATTTAATACGTCACTTGGGATTGTACAATTAAGTAAATCTATAAACAAAATAAAATCAATGGCAAAGGAAAGGAAAATGAAGTTAAAGTAATAATATACTGTACAATATTTAGTAAGTCAGTTAAAATGAAAGTCGAATTTTTTTTTATATAAAAGGTGTATAATGTTGCGAAGCGTTAATAACTCTTTTATCGTTAACTCAGAAATTCGATACATACTTTACTAAAAAGTGTAAAAAATATTGTCATGTTAGTACGGATTTACCATTATTTTTCTTCCTTTTTATGATTAACGATAAATATTTCAATAATGTCTTTCGAGAAAACAAAAAAAAATTAATTTTTGAAAATCGTGGACAGAAGTGTATAATGAATTGGAAAAAATAATTGACGTATCATTTTTCCGTTCTCTCTCACTTTTTTTTTTTTTTTTTTTTTTTTACGTAAATGCCGCTCTGCGCTATACGATAACTTAGGTAAGAATGGTATACGATATGTAATCATTGCAGTTACAAAAATAAAAGGATAAAAATCAAATCGTAATAATATCTATACTTAAATAAATTGAAGTATCACGTGTGTTGAATCTTAAAAACTGTAAAATTCCGTGAAAATATATGTTACAATATGTATGAAAATATTCTAATTAATATTAATATTCAATTTCAGTATTTTAACATATTTTCTGTAACATAATTATAGGAATACATTTTTTTTGAAGATTCAGAAAACGTGTAAATAGATCAAAACAAGAAATCGTAAAATTTATTTGATTTTTTAGAGAATCAGAAATGTTTTAATTGTATTTAAGATAATCATTAATTATAAGAGTTGAAATAGTTACAAAGTTATTCTTAATAAAACATACTGTAGTTTATGAAAAATTACATTTTGCAATTTGGATACTTAAATACTTTAGACCTAATATTTTGGTTGAATACACAAAAAAGAAAAACACAGTCATTTTTAACCGAAACCTTTCAAATATCTTAAATATAAATATTTATACTCCAGATTCGATTGCTTGCTAGAAACGCAAATCTTCGCATCAAGTATTATCCATAAATGTATTGATATTGTTTAAACCATAATTCGAATGAAGATACCAAGTACAGCTACCTGAACAGAATTATTAAATTAAAAAACATATTGCTCTTTTTGACCACTACACCACAATAATTAATTTGGAGAAACGCCAAAAAGAGCACCTATTTTTCACAAAATTAGTTACATTTACATTATAATAATTTAAAATACTCACAAGTTTTATTACAGCTTTTACGAAAAAAAAATTTACATTAAAAAAAACTATACCATATGACCTATTTAATGTATTCATATTATTCATGATGATTTACGATTCATGCACATAAATTTATAATCATTTTCCAATTGGAAATATTATAAAGAAATCAATTTGTATAGTAAATTTATACGTGGATAGATTAATATACATTGCATGATAATCAGGGGTAAAAAATAATTCAATGTTTCAATGAAATTTTCATAATAAAAGTGGTATGGTTTCAATAATTTTCGAATGGAAACACGAAATTCTGGGCCCAATCGTTGTTTCATTTTATACTAATACTAATACTAAACCACATCTAAGTTGATCTATTTATTACTCTAATTACAGTTTCAGCCCTAATTAGTATATTTTAAATTCATATATGAATGTATAATTTACCTTCAATTGAAGTTTTTTATTGTTATAAATAAATAGAAAAAATATTTTTATCACAGATTCGTGTACAAATATTTAAAAATTAGATATATTTTATAACTTTATGCAGATAAGTTTAATGTTTTTCTGGAATTATGTTCGAGTAATAAACGGAATTTCATGTAGAACCAGGTTTAATCAATAATGCGCGATATAAAAAAACGTTTAGAGATTTAATATTTGCTACGTACATTTCTTTATTCAACGAGGGAGCCACTTTTTACTTGGGAGAAGTATTTGAGATATATAATGAACCCTGAATAACTAAAATATATTAAATAAATTCCAATGCTTGTTTTAAAATAATGTGCAGATTTACAATTCTCATCATGCGATTTTCTAGTAGAGAAGTTTCGAATTTATTCGTATCCACTCTTTAAAGACTAAATGCGAATTTTTTCTAGGATAGAGATTCAGCAAATTATTTGTGTTTTAACAGAAAATTCTTTTCTCTGCAATCTTTACGGTTGATAGGAAACGACATTTATCCTTCGTTTTCTCATCATTTAATATAATAGCGGAGATCCTTAAATATACATGTATGATAAAATAAGATATAGTTATTTATTTTCATAAAAGTTTCCTTATTATTACCTTAAATGAAATATAGCAATTAGTTCTTTGGATTTTAAACAAATTTTATCTAATAATTATTACGCAATATGTCAGTTTATCTAGTTACCAAAACAGTAATAAAGTAAGCGTTAATTTAATAAAATGTCGAATGCCATTGAGTAAATATTAAATAACTTCGGTAAAATATATTGACCGTCATGAGTTTCATGATTAGCAAACAATGCAAACTTAATACATAAAGAATTACCTTGATATTAATCAATCTAACGCTTGAAAATCATTTTCACAATTTTATTTATTTTAAATGCCTAATAAATTATAAAGATATCGTTAACCTCGTTTGCGTGATTCTCTGTTTTGGTAAAATATTTGTCTAAAATAATAAAAGCAAATAAGAAAATGTACGAAGAATTTTATAAACATCAATTTAAAAAATATAAAGACCAAGTGCAAAAATGTAAATACGCATAAACGTCGTTCGTTATTTTTATTGACTTTCATTTTCCATAATGTTTTCCTTAATATTAATTAAAAAGACAATAATTTGAGATTATCATTTTGTTTTAAAAATTAAGTAAGTAATCGTTAGAACAGTACAAAATTTTGTAAAATAATACATTACTGTTGAAGTACGAAGCACTTTTATTACAAATGTACTTCGTGTATTTCCATATAGGAAATACACGATTTAAAAAATGTTAATATTTTGTAAATTATTTATTTGTTTTACTTGAGTAAATTTAGTTTTTCAGGTGAAACTTAATTTTCATTCTAGAAATAGTTTTTCAAATACTTTTTCAAAAATACTCGGCCTAATGTAAGAATTGTGCAACTCTCTTAACCCATTTCCAGTCGAGTATCTTAAATGACATTCAACGAGAGAAGTTTTTCGCCGTCGAATAAAACTTGTGCCATTATTTAAATGAAAAAAATCATTAAAAGTATTATTAAAAAACATAATAGTCATTGTATCGAACTCCCATCTGCTTTCAATATATTAATAAGTGCTTCGTACGATCTACTTCAAGAATAATTATGCGGATTTCGTACTTTTCTTTCGAAAGCGAAAACAACGTAGGTGATAAATATTCTTGTTCTAAATCAAAAATAATTCTCAGATGGGCGGGATAATTCGATTCGGAAAAAACGAATTCTACTTAAATACTTAACATGCGCGCAAACTATTTCTTTAATAAAGGTAAAATCTTAGAATCGAGGAAACACGTTATTCCGTTATTTTCAACCGAATTACACCGAAAATTGATTAAAAAAATTACTAATTTCAATGAGCGAGCAAAAATGATGTATCGCTAAAATATGTAATTTGAAGAAAACGTAAATCTAGATTTTCCGTTGTTTCTTGTCTTCCTGATGCATGACGCGGCTGCGAAAAACGCACTGGCACAAAAAGTTTTTACGCACGGACAACGGATAACGTTGAAATCATCGAAGGTCGTGTTGGAGAACAAGAAAAAATGATGCCCTGGAAGAGGAGATTGTTCTCCATGATCTGTGAGCCGCTCGACTGATCGTTAACGATGTGCACTTCCTTTCAGGCCAGTTAGTTTTAAGACACCTAACCTCTTTAAATTTGCCGTTGCTCGCGTATTACTTGCGCTTACGTTTAGTTATATTAGTTAAAAAGGAGACGCGTTTGAAATTATAATATTCAATCGAGTTCAATATGTGTTTTCTCTTTCAAAGCAGTGACGCGATTAAACTTGCAAGTATTCGAGAACTAAGACTTGAATTCGGCTCTTAATAAATCTACAATCTCTATTGGTATTTTTAGCGAAATTAAACTAGTTTTCGTTGACACGAATAGATTTTTCATTCGTTTATTATTCGCGTGTACAACTTTATTTAAAACAAAATCCACGTACGGAGATTAATATTTGATTAATATGGCTTTAAACGTCGTTTCTCGACTTCATTAGGCTGCACGAACGCGTACATTTTTTTCATTGCAGTCACGTATTCCTACTTAATGTCAGGACATAAAACGACCTCAGCCATTTCTTGCAGCTGCTTTAAAATTTGGGACGACGCATAGTGATCGTTTTCAGGCTAATTGCAGTTAATCGTACAAGAAATTATGCGCTAATTAAAACAAATTACTTGAGCAATACGCACCGTACATTTCGAGCACTGCTAAGTGTTTTTGTGTGCACAATTCCGCGCTTACATTCAAAGTCACTCGAATATAAAGATCATATTGACGTCAATTATATTAATATTCAACGGAATTATTTATTTTTTTATTTAATTGTTTCACCGACGTGCATTTGTATTCTGCGTACGTGCGCATTGCAATGAACAAAAATGATTTTTCAATGAGCTCGTAGTTATACTTACTACTCAAGTGCAATCTGTAATGCATCTTCCTTAATTTAATTGCATCACATGTGCAATACAAGTGGAAGCTTACTTTCAAGAATTTAAATATTCGAAATATGAATGTACTTGGCTATACTTCAATCGTACTTAAGCATTGCTTAAATAATTTGATTCATTAGCGCAAAACTTTCTGCACATTATGCCCTTCTTCGTGGTCTTATCTGAAGTTTTTATATGGGATTTTTTTCAAATATTCACACTAGGTAATTAATCAGTAGGCAATTTCATAAAGCACAACAATCGATATTTCCACACGAAGTAAACCTTAAAAAAATGATTGAATAATTCGTTCCCTTTAAACTGAAATCAAAAAGTCCTCGATGAATATTTATCATTTCAACTTTTAGTTCATGTAGCGGATTGATAATTTCGAATAGTTCATTTAGCATTCATTTAAAGTCGAAGCAGATATATTTCAGTTCTTAAGAATTTTGAAAAAACGAATGATTAGGATCCTCATTTTGTTCAAAGCCAACCGTTTTATCTATCATACTGTACGAGAGTTGCACGTGGATCAGTTATTTAAATACCTGAACAATAACAAACGTACTCCCTCGATAACGTACAATTTCCCCGTGAGAATACTTTTAATTAAATTTGAATGCATTTAAATTCAATTGAAATGGTAAATATGACCATTTTTTTAAACTTGGATAACCTTTTACAATTTTATTTCAAACCAATAGAACAACAGAATAATTAGTACTTTAGAATATATAATTTAGATGGCAATTTTTTTTCTCAAAGTAAAACGTTGTGAGACTCTTCTAATGACGCGTACAAAGAAAAATCGGATAGTTTTGCCAATTGCAGATTTTACTGGATCATTCGAAAATATCAATTTCAATATATGAAATAATTATTTTTAATTATAATAAATAAATCTGTTGTTGTTGTTATATATTTTTAAGTATTTTTTTTTATAAATATCCAACGTGTACAAATAGCGTAGATTATAAAAATTACAGTTGGACATTTAAGATATAGTATATCTTAAAAGTATTAAAAACAAATATTAACGGAAAAAGAAGATCGATGTTCTCATTAGGAAACTAAGAAATTATCAAAGCTTAGCAGTGAAACGATTTTTCATTCTACTTCCAGAACAAAAATGACATTATATAGGATTATTCTTCTACGAATGAACAATTAAGCCAGGAGTTAATTAGGTCAGCGGTAAAGAAGAACATTTCATTTCAACGGCTCTTATCTATACATTCATCCAGATACTTTCGTGAGTAAATGATTATGAGAATAGACATACGACTCTTGTGAGAAGGTCTATTGCAAAGGTTAGTACCTAATTGCAAAAGTTTTGAATGATATCGTCGACAACGAGAATTCTTCTCATTTAAAACTGGGTTCTCGCCACTAATCGATATTCGACGAAAGCAGGCAATTTTTTGTTGGCAACCGTGATGCAAAATACCTCAGCTTAACGAATACTCGAAGAGATTCTAACGGTCGACTGACTCTTGGCTGTTCGCCAAAGCTCGTTTAATAAGCTAGAGAAATTCTTTTTCCGCGAATTTAAGAGGCACATTTAGTATGAGCAATGAAACCATGCTTTTTAAAAGACTGGCAATTCCTTGCAGCTTTATATTTATAGGGTACTTTGATTATGGCATATATCCCTTAATTTATACTTGAATTAAAAAATACTTTTTCTTACAAATCGTTTATTCCGGTAGAGACACTGCGAATCGCATACGCGCACTAGTTTATGGACAATTTCTTCATAAAAAAGTTTATTTTTTCAAGCTCTATTTATAGCAGGTGATCTTCAAATATAAATTTCTTCTAGCGATTTCTCGCTAAAAGCTGCATTCGATTCATTTCGAATTCTAGATAGAAGACTATAGCCCAATAATAAAATCTGTATAAACGGATTCATTGTTGTCAATTCTTATAAAAATAAGTGAGATAGAGATGTGATTTTCTAGAGTATAAGGTACTGGACAAGATTGGCGAAGGATCGTTCTCTGAGGTATTGAAATGCCAGGACCGGAACACCGGCGTTCTCTACGCTGCAAAACGTCTCAAAAAAATTTACCAAAAGTAATAGCTTTAACATGCAATGAAAAGCAATTACGCGAAAGAATCTTTTGAATAAAGTAACAAATATTATTACAAATTTTAGTGTCAACGAGATCTTGGAGAGCCCAGAGGTGACAGCAATGCGCAAAATTACCCACCACCCGAATGTATTATACATGGTCGAGTCTCATTAGTAAGTACTGCTTCAATGCTTTATTCATAATGGCGTCCACAAAAGATATAAGCTCCTTGACTTAACATTATTTATCATTATTCGTAAGTTCGAGATACGAAAGGAAATTACGTAGATGGAAGTAGATGAATAAATCCAATTTAGCTTAAATCTCTTAATCTTTTTACCTCCATTTATTGCCGTACTAGATTTGAGCCAATTATAAATGAATATTTTAAGTGCCGCGTTGAAATAGATCGTTTAAAATATTCATAAAACGTCAAATTAACAAAATGATGTACGGTAAAACCAATTTTTAATACGTATTCGGATAAATATTTTACTAGATTTTACGAATGTGTCCTCGGAACCATTCGCGTTAAATAAGAATAAAAATGATAAATTATAATCTCTTAGTGATCCACTGCCTGGTAGAGTGACATTGATCTTCGAGCTGATGGAGATGAGCTTGTACGATCTAATGAAAAACAGGAAAGGGTAAAGAATTTACTTCTATCGTCCACGTAAATGATGATAACTACACGTCGAACGATTGTCCGATAAAATAATACGAGTATATTTTCAGGCGCTCGTTACTGGAAGTCCGTGTGAAAAATTACATTTACCAGCTGTTAAAAGGAATAGATCATCTTCATAAACACGGCATTTTTCATCGAGACATTAAGCCAGAAAATATTTTATTGAAGGTTCGCGAGTGCGAAAAAAATCCACATAATTATTACATAATGCAAAAGCAGGAATTTCTAATAATTAAATTCAGTCAATATAATTTCATAAAATCATATACAATTAACAACGAAATACCAAATAAATAACAATAAGAACATATTAAGATTTTACGTTCGAGTTACTCGTAAGTTCGAAACCCGCTATAGAAAATGACTGATACTTTGTTTTCAAATGTACACTCATATTATTCATATTTCCAAGTTAATTTATTTGAATTTTTTCTTCTAAATAAGCGAACACAATTGATATAATCAGTAACCTCTTTCTATAAATTGTAATTCTATGGACAATTGTTTACAATTTACCAATTTGCGATCTGGTACTACAAAAATCTTTGCATACGAATTTTTATGTTGAATTGTCCCTCGAGCGAAAATAATAAACAAAATTTTATTATGCACGTTACCAATATTATTAGCTAAAGATATGAAAATCCTTATTGCTTCTTGTCTAAAAACGCATCTAGTCTCGCTCTTAACTTAAGTACGTCCAGTGCAGCAATCACTCTCTCTCTCTCTCTCTCTCGTCACTTATCGGAATAATCTTATGTGTCGATTAACACTGGGCAGGCCGGTTTGGTGAAGATCGGCGACCTGGGCTCGATCCGCGGCGTCTACAGCAGACCACCCTACACCGAGTACATCTCAACGAGGTGGTACCGCTCACCCGAATGTCTCCTCACCAGTGGTTTTTACGGGCCCAAGATGGACGTCTGGGCTGTGGGCTGCGTCTTCTTCGAGTTACTTACGTTAGTTACTTACCTTCTGTACTTATTTGCGCGCTCGGTTGACCCTTACAAGGAGGATCGCTCCGTTGATCCGAAAGCGTGATACGATGTATCGATTTGGATCAGAGGAGTAGGCGCTTAGTATTCGAGGCAGTGAAAAAGAAGTACTTATTTTTTTACCTGCGTAGTATACGAAAATAATCGAATCAAAGAGGCAAATGTCGTCTTATCGGCGATTTCATTATCATAACCGAAAACGTGACTTTTTTTTATCAGTGTTCGAAATATTGAACGTTCAAGTAACGCATTATTACGAAATAAAGATTTTGAATTTAGTCGTTCTTACGATCTTAAGCATTAAATACCAAACGCTCGTCAATTTCAGTCATCCATAAAACGTAGACAGTAAAAGTTGTGTAATACATGGCGCTGGATGTTGCAAATTTTCGAAATTTCTGAAATATCGTAAATATTTCGATTATAATATTTACGAGGGTGATTTTAAATTATAAATATATTATTGGTTAGTTTCTTATCGATCATACAATAGCTAAGTGCGTGATTTTTTTAAATTCCAAATTAAGGCCTAATACCTATTTTAAAAGCTTCAACATAGGTATACTTATCATTTACGTGTGCAAAGAAACATATTAAACAGATCGTGTTGTTTACGTTCATTCTCAAGTGTATATGAAACGTCAGAAACCGCGTGAAATCTTATATTTTATTAAAAATTTTGTAAAAATATCACTAAGTCAGTTGTTATTTCAAATTTAGGTTGGAGCCACTTTTTCCGGGGGAAAACGAAGTGGACCAAGTCTCAAAAATTCATAGCATTTTGGGCACGCCACACGCTAGACTGGTTGCTAAATTTCGACGAATGTAATAACCTCAATTAGACTTTCTTGTATATTTTATATCTTATATTTTATATTTACATGTGAAAGTTGCGAACTAGATAAATATTTATCTTTTCATTCGAGATTTTTTCTTTATGCGGTTGAAAATTGTAGTATTTCTTAGACTGAACAACATTTATTTGCAAAATATGATTAATACAGGTAATTAATGCATTTTTTACAATTCAAACGTAAAAAGACAGTATAATGTGTACTTATAACATTCTTAGAGATTCTTAAACGGTACCTTTATTATATTCTAGATGTCGTAAAAAAATACTTCAGTTATTAATACATGGGATACATGGGATAGATTGTCCTTCGCTTCGTTGTGGGAATTGTTTGTTTGTTAAAATTTGTTTGTTTGTTTCTTAAAAATCTAATCAAATTTTCTTATCTGACGTTGTTTCCGATTACTTTCGCTAATATCACGTTCTATTATTTTTAATGGTTTTATCATCCGTGTGCACTCATCTGAGTTTTGCTCGGACAGGTGTACAGTGGATACTTTTCTCTTCTACTACTGATAATTCCAAATATTTCCCCCTTCGATACCTGTGAGCGACAAGTACTTTGCTCTCGTAAAATCTTATCTTGGATATAATATTTGTCAAGGAAGTCGAAAGAAATAATTTTACCTGGTAAGTTTCTGCATAAATTTTCAGTGCATTTCGCGGCGCCTGAGGTTATTAGACAGATGTACGCTGAATCACAATAATAGAATTATCAAAGTCAGTGTACTAGATGAAATGAAAAAATACTCATTTGTATAAATATATGTAATGCAGAGCAGAGAAAAGCGATCACTGTGGCTTACGTGAGTTTGGCTTGTTCCTACAAGAGCTTCTTTTGCTCTTTACTACTCGACTTGTCTTCTTCTTACGTTTAATTTTCCAGTTCAACGTTGTCGAACTATTTGGTTGGCGTGAATATGAATAATAATCGTTATTAATTCTAACATCAATTTTTTAAAATGGCTCCATCTCTGACAAGAACTGAAAAACTTTTAATACATTGATAATCGTAATTTATTCTAATTCTCTTTCTTGCTTACGATTCCGCGAAGTTCTCTGTTTATAATAGCTATTTCTAATCGATTTATTATTAGCATTTTAAGCTATCCTGATTCGTAGAACGGCACTCGAACGAATTTCGTGCAATTACCAAAATATTGAAAAATCGATTCTCAGCAATTGCGCGGCAAGTGCAAAAGTTGTATTTAAAGAAAGAAAAAGGACCAAAGGAAGCGAATTCGGCAGCTTTAAGTTCCTTAAGCATCTAATAAATAAATCCTTATAAGCGATCAGATCATTTACGTAAGAAAAACCGTAATGGGAAATTTTTTTATTACAGTATCTTACCCAATATAGTATCCGTTGGTTGTTTCATGAATTCGAAGATGCACCGACCCCTAAGTTACTCAAATCATTAAAAATTTTCGAATATCTAATCTTGACGATAACGACTTATGCCTATTTATACAAACACTGTAATATCATCTTTATCGTAATGCAGAAATTCATCTTCTGTCATTCAACCACATACGCATAAATATTCCTTACGCTAATTCGTCGATAATAATTTTTATCCCGATTGATTTTCAAATCACTGACAAGCACTGCTTTCGTTGTACAGGCTTGCCATGTGAATTAATCATGAACTTATTTCCAGGGTTATTTATAATAAAAGTTATTAGGGAATGTATACAAAATAGATTCGATGTGCACACAAAACTAGATATTATACTAATTTTCACACATAAAACGCAAATAAATAAGTAAAAGTTGTTATTGTTCTTAAATAACGTATTTTAACTTTTTGAAATAAATTTATCTTCCCAACTATCACGTAGTTATCGATTATACCATACAAAAATGTATCAGAAAAATTTACTAAAGTAACGAAAGGTAAAGACTTATCAACCTGTTTTATCGATGGAATAATGAATAATTGGCTTCAATGAAAAAAATACTCCGATTTATGCAAACCCTAAGATTACTTGCGCTCTGTAGCTTTTTATTACCAAAACGTAATATTTCTTGGTTTAATTTAATTTAATGTACAGAGTCGAGTCAGAATGTCAATAGCATCTTTAAACGATAATCTCCAAAAAATATGATTATTTGTAACTTTTAAAAATTTGGTAAATTTATCTTTCGTTGTTCTACGTTTCATTATTAAAGATGTTATTGATCTCTAAAACTTCGGTTTTTTTTCATTCGATTGAATTAATTTAAAATTAATTAATTTAAAATGCATAGTTATAAGAGAGACTTGAAAAAATATTAAAAATAATACGATATGAAATAAAGAAGTCACATTTTAATTAACACTTTAATAAGATAAATATTGAATTTTTTATAGAGTTTAATTCCGAGAATGGAGCATAATTAATATTATATGTCTACCTAAATGTTTAATCACATTTTATAAGATAACTGATATCAAAAGCTGGAGCATGTTATTGCCTTCGTATTTAAGATCGTCGGTGTCATTTTTCTATTTCTCGTTTACGTGTACCCCGTTATAAGACTGTCGTTAAACTTGAAAGATCGAGCAAAATCGTTTCATAGCCCAATAATACCCTTTAAATAAAAGATCATGAAAGCACTAAAGCTGTGAGCGCAAAATTCTCGCGTAGACGCATTTCCATTGGTGCACAACTTAGAACGCTTACCGTTATCCTGTATTTTCCTTCATTATAGCCAATGGTTCATCATTCGTTCGATTAAACAATCGGGGGTGTCGGGGCTCAAACGCGTTCCACCACCCCCTTAACGTCGCGTTTCACCGAATTCGCGCCAGAGAAGCAGTAGGACACGCAATGGAGATTTCTACTTCCCGATGAGACAAGGCCGCGGTCTTGCCAGCCTCTTGCCCCAGCTCTCGAGTCTCGGTCTCGAGGCCCTGAGGATGATGCTCATCTACGACCCGGAGAATCGCGCCACAGCCAAGAAGCTCCTCGAACACCGATACTTCGCCGACATCAGGTGACGCGTGATTTTTTTCCCGATAGTCGCTGTTCTTTCGATTGTTTGCATTTATTTAAACTTACACGGAGGCCAAGAGCTCAAATAATATTTCTGGGACTGTGGTGCACATCTGCGAGGAAAAGGGGCATGTTTTACAACGTCTTTATTCAGAAAAATTATCCTGTACTCAATGCTTACTGTAAATTAACTTTGATTGCAAGCATTGTGGCCTTCGTATTAATTAAACAACATTGATGATAAATATTATTAACGAGGAAAGAAAATACATTAACAAAATTAAATGTTCCTAGACCCTCATCCCACGCGATACATTAATTATTTTTCTACCAAGGCATTCGTGATTTTTATATTAATCGTGTTGTGATTTAGGGAAAGAGAGTCGATAAAACAATCCAGAAACTCATTATTATCAAGTAGCTTACCTAATGATTCCGAACGATGGAAAGACCCTTTAATTCTCGGCTACTTGACATCGGAGAGACATTGCAGATTACGAGTACAGTTATCATATATTATATAAAAAAATTCAGTCACAAATATTACTTGCTCCAGCCTATTCAATTGTTAATTATTTTTTTTTTTAATTATATTTATGATATTTAAATCATTTACATTATCACGTCAAACGTTCAGCGTACGTTCAACACGAATACGAACTAACGAAATAATAATTGCACGAAAACATTACGTTAGATATTGAAATTTAAGTTAAAAATGTACGTCAGTATCGATGAAAAACAGAGAATTCCACGTGTATTCGTGTATTGTAATTACGTTGATGTTCTATTTATTTGTAAGACTGTTTAAGGTATTATAAAATTTTCTGGCTAACCATATTTTTCGAAACAACCTCCTCAATGAAATTATGTAACGTCCCGAGCTTACAAATATTTTTTAAAGTGTGTTATCTACTTTGACTTAAATTCTTTTTTTTTTCTTTGACGAAAATTTGAATTCAATTTTCTATGAAATTGAATATTTGAAGTTAATAAGGAATAAACTAAGCTATTATTTTAAACAGCATTATGTACTTAATTAACCCTTTAAGAACGAAAAAATAGAACTACATCTATTCTTAATTTTACGTACAATATAAAATATTATTTATTTCTTTATTAAACATAAAAGTTTTGATCTTTTATCAAGCAATAGCAATAGAAGGAAAACTAATTCCTTTTCTGTTGAATGCTGATAAAAAAGCAAATGTTAGCTCGCTCTATCTTTTGCGCTTTTAAAAATCACACAATTATTGTAAGAGCTTGAACTTAATATCGATAAAACGTATCGATAAACGGCACTGTCAGTTGGTCAACGAGTGTCAATCGCAACTGCATTGCGTGGACTTGACGAAGACGCCGAGTATCGAGTCGACGCCAGGTAACGGCAGGTCGTCGTCGCTTCTCAAACCCAGGCGCGAGTACTTTGAATCGAAAATACCCCAGTTCGCGGGACTCGATCACCTCAGGCATACGCAGGTCGGCAAGTACTTCCTCAGGAAGCGCCAGAGTATCCAGGATAACGTAAGTAGATCACGATGTCGCATTGGACTAACGTGCATTTTATACTTAATTTTCGCAACAGTCGTTTCGTTCATTCTCTTCTGTAAAATGAAGTCATTCTTTAATATTGTAGACAATTTCTTTTCGTTGGCTTGGTTTTATGCAGCGTCAGATGCATACTATATATAACATAATATAAACTCAATTATTCGTTTTTGACTTCTAAAATGCGTACCAGTTTTTTTTTCTATATTGAATTATCCTAAGATCCGTCACGATTCTACGTCAAAATTACGTCAAAATTGCATTTTTTTTTATTATATAATATTCGTTGAATTAGTTCGTTGAATTCACTCTTATATGTTTAAGATTATTAGCGGTTACGCGAATATTCTTATTATAATTCAAAATTGACCACTTGACTATTAAAAATTGATATATAAAACTTATTAATATTGCAAACAATTAAAAGAAACAAATCTTTACTTTTAGCGCATGAATTTCGAAACGAAAAAATGGTACGAGTCTAACGAAAAGCTGTCGAGATTAAAGTACAACGAGAAAAAAAATCAACAAAGCAAAAATGACGATTCACATTCGTCGAGCATACGACCATCTAACGTGTATCACCAAGGGATTTTCCTTAATGAACAATTACATGCCCAAAAGCAAGGGAAAAATCACGTTACCGAGTACGATTAATTATTAGTTAATTAACTTAAATATTATTTTCCTGCGTACTTAAAAAAAAGCGCACGAGATATTCGGCAAAATTAAAAAGTGCTTTGAGACTTATCCGAATAATGATTTCAGCGAGCACAAAGACTTTATCCTATTAGTATAATAGGATAGATATAAATCCTTAGAGCATTTGCGAAAGTAGTTTTGTTTTATATGTATATTAATATCCTTTGTTACATTCTACAATCAATTTAATCGATGTATAATATTCCTTTTCTTCTCAGATCCAGCAAGCTTCCATCAATTTATCTTAAGCGTAACAGAAACATGACCTACCATAGCAACTCATCAACGTATGTTCCAAATGAGAATGCTTGCAAAATGTGTTCAACAACTACTCGAGAGCGATCAATGCAAGGTAATGACATAACCATGAATTATTATTGTCAAACAAATACTTTATTCACGTGCATTATGTTTAAGTATTACAAATCTTACTTTCTCCTATAGCCATGAAAGGAAAAATTCTTTACATTGTATAGTATATTTTCATGGTTTTTTTTTCGTATCATTAACGATGAATATGAATAAAAAAAAGCGTACGTTTACTAAGATATATTTCAATTATTGTAAAATATTTGTTGAAATCTTCTTTTATAAAACGATAATTTCTTCAAAATTCAGGAAGGACCATTAGCATTGTTAAATTAGAACAGCTAATACTGAAGTATTTTGAATTTAATTTTATGTTTACAAACTTTAGGGATTAATACAAATTCATAAAACAAATGACCTTTTTCTAATAAATTCCCATACCAAACTAATATTTTGCTAACAAAATGTTAGCAAAATAAAAAAAGGTTTAACTTTTTATTGTTTTTTGTAAAAATACATATTTTTAAAATCATAAACACAGATTATACAGGTATAAAGATCATACAATCAACTGCATTATATATCAAGACACTTAAGACTATTGATTTAATTAAATATGAGTAAAATATTAGTTGTCAAATAAGGAAAATTTTTCTTAATTATTTTAAATATATATAAATATAAATTTAGAGATTCACCAGAATGTACAAAGCGTTATTTTGCGTGTGTCCAAGGTTTGCCGGCAAGGAAAACTTCAACGAGCATCGGGTCACCAATGACGAAAATAATTAAACGTGAGATGAATGACTATAATTTCCGATCGACTTCTTTTGACTCATCTAAGTTTGCCTTGAGGAAGTCTTACGAACAGAAATTCAAGTATCATCACGCCAGTTGAAACTTTGGACTAATACATTTTCTCAGAAATTTTTTATTGCAATGAAATTGTTTTTTTTGTAAACACATCCGTATTTATTTTTTTATTTTTTTTACAAAGAATAGTATACAGTACACAATTTCGAGGATACTGATTTTTACTTTTACATTGTTGTTCCGTTACAATGCGTTCGTGTCAAAAATAAAAAATTTAACTTCGTATTATTACTACATAAAATTATAATATTTTAGTAGTGTAATATCAAATCTTAGAGTCATAGTTTAAAACAATAAAAAAAAACAAAAAAACTACTTAATACAAATCTTAAGATGATAATAATTATAACAATGACTACGATAATAAAAATGACAATTTTAATTATAAATGATATTTAAAACTAATATAGTTCAAAATTAATGTAATGATATCGTTTCTTGATTTTCATGGTAATCGCTTTAAAAATAGTTTTTTTATTCATAAATTGCAAAAACTTTAATGCAAAAATTAATTAAATTATTGGCACTTTTACCGTTTTAATTCCGCTATTCAATTTACCAATGACTACTTTCATGCAATAGGTACTTTCACTTTACTACTTATTGATTCTTTGTTTTCAAAAGGAATCCATGGAATATGACATTTTCTCTGATACAAAGATACGAAATCTGCATTCGTTTATACTATACTAAATCTCATAACTTAAAACTTAAAATCAACACATTTCTATCTGCTTTAATGGCAATGAATTTTTGTTCATTTTTATCCGCGATTTTAAGATATACTTAGAAAAAAATCTTATTAAATAATATACTGCACAATATATTTTTAATGTGATCGAATTTTCTTTTAATACTACTATTTTTTGTTTTCTAAATTTTATTCTTCATCATAAATTAAATCTAAATTATGATTATCTAAATTAAGATTTAAATTTGAATGTTGTAATTAATATCAAGTAAATATTTACAGGATAAAAATTAAAATGCATTCTTTTGATATATTGAACCAGTAAATCTACCAAATCTTATATTGAAAGACTTAATATTTGCCAATAAAAATTTACGACATACATCTTATTTTTAAATATTTAAAAGTTTTCTTAATTCGATAAAAAATAAATTTATTTATACTACGTAAATGTGTATCGAATTTATCAACCACAAGTCAAATTATATATCCATGTGCATATCCGTATATACACTCGTACTATCTTATATTACAAGTAATATAAGATATTTTATAAAATGCAGTTTATCTGAAAAATATTTGATAAATATTTTTCAACTGTTAATTCGCTAAAACCTTCAAAAAATCTATTTAAATTCACGAAATTTCATGTAGTATATCATACAACAGATTTAAAATCATTATCGTTCAAGGGAAATATTTCATTGCCATGGATATCCTTCTGATTAAAAACTAACAATAAAAATACAATTAAATAATAATTTCAAATATAAGCTAAAAATCCTTTACATATTCATCAATTCATCACATACTTGAAGGACTTAGCACTTTCTGATTATATCTTTTTAAACGAGCTTCATGTGACGGTAACAATTATTTTTTTCGTAGAAGCGCTTTCAACATTCCAGGGTTGGCTTCTGAGAATCTGGAAATCGAAAAATTTGTACTTAAATAATGTAAAATACTTTACATTTGATTAAAGTAAAATTCTGCATTTTAGATTTATATTCTCTATTGTACACTACACTTTAAATAAATATTTAAAATAACCTGCATGTAAATTATAAAGATAACTTTCTTTTAAGAGAAAAACAATGAACATTTTCTTAGTACATTTTAGATTATAACCTACATTATTATTAAAGAATATTTTTAAACTTTTTGATCGAAATTCCATCGAAAATTCCGTCGACAACCAAACATACGTTATTTAAAAAGTTAAAAACACCATAAGTGATTGTTAATTTTTTTTTTGTAATATTTAAATTTTCAATTTTTATGAAAATATTATACATTAATCATTTATAAATAAATTTATTATTAAATTGAAGTTTTTAAATGTGTCTCTCTTCATTAGAAAAACAATAAGGAATAAATTTTCTTACCTAATGTTTTTGCTATTCAGTTTCCTTACAACGACGGGCTTAATTTTACTCAGGCCATTGGAGCTGCGCGCGCCTCTGCCCGTGATTATAAAAACGTACTTGCGGGCGCCCTTTGCTAGTTGGCTTAGCTGATGTTCAAGGAAGATGTCGAGGGCATGCATTGCCTCCGGGACGTGCAGAAAGTGCAAGTCGAGCGTGTCATCAGCTTCGAGTACGTGTGTTTGGGCAGCAAGGAACGCAGATGCTGCCATTGAGTTCGCAACTTCCATATTTCTTATGTGTAGTTTTGCCTGATATAAAAAAACAATTTTTGTACTTAAAAAATACTATAAAAGAAATAATTAACTTACAATTTCTATTATATAATACGAATTTCTATTATATAGTTTATAACGCACTAAATTTATTATTCAGCACGAATTAAAACAATATTACAGGGAATGTATAAATGAAAAACTGTGTCTTACCTGACGCACAAAGTTTAATTCATGAAAAGGGTACCAAATTATTTTAAATATTTTTGACATTTTTAAAATATTTACAGTTTTCTCGTATTAATAAACTTGTAATTTCATTTTTGAAGATTCGACCAACTATAAATTTTGTTTGAATCTTGTATGAAAATAATTAACTACGAAAATGCTTCAAGTAAATGTAAACGTATAGTATAAATAATAACTATAATATAATCCATACCATATCTGAATAATATGCAGCGACTTCCGGATTTTTCCGACGACAAGCTTCCGATGCTTTCTGATAATTTTCGTTTCTAAGGGAGAGTTGACGACGCGCCTCAGCACGCGAGTGACGAGCAACTTCAACCGCATCTTCGTACGTCTGTAAATTTGCGTAATTCTCGTCGACACCTCCGGAAGCTTCGTCGCGGCTTTCCAGACATTCCTTTAATATAAAAAAAATGATGCATAAATAATAAGTAGAAACATAATCACTAGTACAATTTCTAAATTTCAATAAAATGTCAATGGAATTTTCAAATATTATTTACCATTTTCTTATTGTTCATTATAATTAATAATAAATTAAGTTTTAAAATGTAACTACATGAAAGTTCATAATTTCGTATAATTCTTTTATCCTTAGATCGTTCATAAAAAAAAAACTTATTTTATTTAGAGATTCATTTGAAAAGTTAATAATACCAGTTGGTTGTGTCTGGAGGTTTGGTAGCTGCTCTTTTTTTGTAATTCGTCAATCAGATTTTTGCGCTTTTTTAATACATCCGCCATCGTTATGGTCGATTTTATGGAGCAATTCTCCTCGATAACCTTTACAGTTTCATCGAAATTTCGTTCGTGCGCTTCATAAATTTCGTATAACATCGCAGGATCATAGCCGGGGAACATTTCGTGCAGAGTCTGCTGTGTTACGTAGGACGCTAGATCGTTGTGCGTTTTCTTCAGGAACTTCTGTTTAACCTGTCGGTTTTTAAAGATTTATACAAAACTTATTAATAGCTTATATATTGATACAAGTACGTATATAAAATAAATTTTTTATTTATAGAAAGCGAAAAATTGCCCGAGTCAAGTACTAAAAACAACAATACAGTGCCATGTAACAAAAAAAATAACTCAATTGAAATTCAGTAAATTATTCAATTTCAATAAATTTAACAGAGAATTTCGAAAGCACATGATAAAAAAGTTATATCATTTATAATTTATATATTTTTTACTTACACAATCATTGCTATACGTGGCAAGAGCCATTTCCATATCCATGATCTCTTTCAAGTTGGGAACGTCTGATTCCGGAGCAGCTCTCGCTTCTTCTGCTTCTAAAGATCTAGCAAATTCAGCATCTGAAAATTTATTACAACCTGTTACATTTACTCTTTCAAGACGCATTTCATGTAAAAATATGATTATTTATAAAATACTAACTTGTGAATTTTTCGTAGAAACATGGGATTTTATTTAGAACATTATTTTAGAAAATAACTTTTTAAATTTTAAATATAAACTTGTATTATGAGCAGTAAATGGTATTACGTTGCCAAAGTATAGACTAGACTCTTTTGTAAACCCTGACTGTATTTTCAAATCGATAACAAACTAAACGGGGAAGGCTATACTAATGATGTAACTTACCCTTTGCTATCATGAAGTCTAGCTGCTCTTGCATAACCCAAAGCTGTTGCTGAACACTTTCGATCCAGAGGGCATGCAGTTCCTGAGCCATGGATCTGCGTATCTGGATGACAGGGAAGAGGCCCTCGGGCGCTTGGAAGTTGACACTGCCGAACTCTGACTCTAGCACGCGTATGAACTCGTAACCAAGTCGCAACTCTAACATCTCCTCCTCGACGACTTCATCCTCTAGGCTGTCCTCGTCTTCCGTTAGCTGTTCTTCCTCTTCTTCCTCCATGGCTGGGTGATCTAGGCGTGACGGTTTCCTTGGTTCCAATATTTTGGGAGCTTCAGCCTGTGACATTTCCAAGGATGAATTAACGAATGAGTCGAAAAATGTAACTTGTATTTTATGTATTATTACTTTCGGCTATGTTTATTCAAGACATCAAATTTCACAAATTGTCATTCATAGTATCGTTTTTGTTAGATCTCAATACGCTGGTGTTAGGATATTAAATATCGAACGAAAACGACAAATTTCCAAGAATGATTTATTGCCAGGAGTGGAAAGGGTTTTTGTGCACCTCTGACTTTCCTAAATGCAAAAAGTGTAGACATGTACCGAAGTCCTTTACGTTCAATTGAATTTTCAAGTAAATATATCTTTGAATTTATTTATTTGGTCTTTTCTCCCGCCTCTGCTTTTCATGGAAGTTAACATTTACAATATTTCTTTGATAACATGATACAACGATAAGATTAAGACTTTCAAAAATTAGATTCAATATATTAGAATTTAATTACGACGAAGAAGTGTGGCGACTCACCATGAATGGAAGTTGCTCCTCGAAGCTCATGAGATCATGAGCTTCAATGGCTTCAATGCCCGGCTTCACCTTGTCGAACTCACCCCTTTTCCATCGTTTTACACGCAGCGTGTGGGGAGCGTAGCTCTCCTCGCTCATGACGAATTTTTCCTCGAGCTGCTGCTTAAGGGCAAGCAGGTCACCTGAGGCCCTGTACCTCTCGCGCTTGCTCCGCGAGTGTGTTTGATGCGGTTGGCTTGATTGTCGAGAAAGTTCGGTAGTCTCTGCCAACGACGAGTCGGAATTGCTTGGCTGTTGCATCGTCTCCTCGCTGCCCATCGCCTCCGCCGCTGAACAGAAAGTCTTTCATTAGGGGAGGTATTTTGAGTAGTCGGTTCAATTTTTCTAACAAAATGGATAATCTATTGACGAATCTCGGTCGAAGGAAGTAAAGGAATATTATCAGTACTAAAAAACAAATTGCATTGCAGATAATTATAATAAATATGATAATGATTATAGTAAACTGTGATATGTCAAAGAGCGTATTCATATAATTGTCTTTTCGTACTCAAGGGTAATGTATATTACAATCGAAGTATTATCTTACTGATAAAGAACAGTACAATATCAAGTATCCTTAAGTATTTTAGTATACAGTTTTAAAATTGTTTCAAAATTCTTGCTTTAGGCTTTTAAAAGAAATTAATATTTGATTATATGATATAATTAGTGATTCATTTTTAATGACGAACTTACATTCAATGACTTTTGCATTTTCGTCATGATGATCAAGCGATTCGTACATAATTACGTCGTTGAACTGCATATTATTGAGATAGTCGAAGGCCCATTCATAATTGCGTTTGCACAAGTTCTCGTAGACATCGAGAATACAGGCACGTGGTAAGTGCGGGAAATTTTCAATCAGTTCGTCGCTCTGATCCTCGTTGGTGAAAGTATCGTCAACGTCGAAAAGGAAGATGCTCGTGTTCGTCATCGTGCCCTTGTGTAACATTAACTTCTGCATCGGAGGCTCTTCCACGTCTGTTAAATCAGTTGATTTAATTTTCTTGAATGAGATTGCATCTATTTTTATGAAATCGAACGTCAATTTGATTACTATAGACAATTTTTATTATTTTACGGCTTTGAGTAATCGGGATGATTTTATAGTATCTTGCCACTTATCGCTTTAACGACTTTAACAACTTATCGTGTCATTCTTAAAAAATCCATCAAAAAATGTAACCTAGGCTCGTAACATGAATTATTTCAACATTAACAAAATCTACTTTCAGTTTTTAATATTAACTAATTCAAGTTCATGTAACAGTTATTAAATGATAACAAAAATGTTAATTGGAAGGCTTCACTGAGTTATCTATAAGAAATCAATATCGATGAACCAACTCTTAAAGTTAGAAAGTTAAAAAATTATGTACCAATATAAATTTTTAGAAAAATATAAATTATTTTTATTATAATAAAAAATAATGTTATAGTGGAATGTGTGGTACTAAGATCTTTAAGCAAAAGAAGTTTCAAGTACATATGTTGAATTTAAAATTTAAAATTTAAAATTTTTAAAACTTCAAATTCCTCACCATTTGATAGATGTCGGCTCGCTTCATTGATATTTCTATTTACCGCATTGATGACCTTATACTCGTTGTTGTTGCTCACGTAAGCTATATTGAAGTCATAAGGATCGGTGTATGTTTCGCGATCACACGTTTCTAGCTTATTATCGACAGGCGTAGTTTCCGCTGTTGTAGTTAATGAAGTAACGTCCATTGGAAATGGCGATTCACGCCAATTTATTAAGTGTACATTAGCAACACTGCCATTACTGGTATTGGCACCGGCACCACCACCACCACCACCACTCCCACCTCCACCCCCGGTACCATTGCTACTACTGCTACTCTTAGAGGAATTTGATGTTGGACTGTTGTTTGACTGTGCCTAAATTAAACAATATTTGAATTAATTGAACGTGTTTAAAACGGTAGAGAATTGTAATTTCAATTATCATAGTTTATTCATTTTTAAATTATCTTTAGATTATTCATATTATAAGCAAATATTTACAGATTTTTAAAATAATTATGAGAATGAATGGTAAAGGTAATAATGTTACATAATGAATAATTATTTAAAATTTATAAATTATGCATTTCAAATAATTCAAAATATTTTCATCTTCTATTTTCACATTAAAAATATAAATTAATCGTTATATGATTTTAATTTTATTTTTATTTTTACACTATATAATTGTGTGAATTCGAAATATCGATTAAAATTTTTATTTACTTTTGAAGAAAATCAAACCAATTCATTGGTTTGATATTACTACTACTAATATTATTTTTTGATTTTTATTTGAAAAAATAAAACCAATCAATAAAGTAGGAAAGATAAAAGAACTGAATTAAATAAAATTTTAATAAATATATAATTACATTATAGTATGAAAACTTTCTAAGATCTACTGGAGTCAATTTATTGATAAAATACAAAGTTACCTGCATCTTCTCAGGAAATATGTTCTTGCCTCCAAAGACTAAATGTATGGGTTCTTTTGATACTTTATTTTCATCTTCTTCGGATTTTGCACGTATGTGTAAATTCTAAACATGCAAAATAAATATAATTGAATATAGAGTATGATAGCCTTTGATAAATGTTAAAGAAAATAAATTCACATTAATTTATTCTTTTATAGAAAATGTAATCACAAATATGATTTGATTGAAAATGAGCAAATAAATTAATTACTTTTAATTGAAAGTGGAATTCTTTTAAATTTGTATACATTAAAATTACACGTTATATCAAACAGTTTTTCAAATCATATGCCCGAAACATTTAAAACGAAATTTTTAATAAATTTAATAAATTAAAAGCTCCATTGGCATTACCTCCATCCATTCGCTGAAGTTCTTTTCCAGCTCCTCGTTTTTCGTCGCCGTCCTCCTTTCCGAGAAATCCTGTTCGACTTGCTGTTCAACATCAAAACTGGCTTCCAGAAGCTCCTTAACAACGTTCATTACGCTCTCTTTTTGTGGACTTTCGGGTGCTTCCAAGAAATTATTACTCTCGTTAGAACTAGGGTGAAGCAACGAGTCGTTGATGTGACTATCGGTGTTCATGTTATCAATAGGTGAGGTGTCGTTCTTCGTCTTCTGGATGTCGTTGCTAAGTACTTCAGGCTGGTCTGGTAAGAGTGTCGACGAACACGATGCTTTGGCAGGTGAGTTTTCATTTAAGAGCTTGTCCAATTGATTTGCACAGCTGTCGTTAATCTGTAAACAACAGCCTTGTTTACTTACTTTTATCGCTACTCGAAAATCAAGGATTTGATTGAATAAAAAAAAATTTTATAAATGTATAAATCAAACATTGAAATTCTTAAATGAAATTTAAATTTTACTTTTGTGAGTAAAATTTCAAAAGAATCAATGAGCAAATTGTATTTACATATGTTTTAAGTTATGTATGAAGGATTGTGATCATTCAAATATCCATTGAATTTTGTTTTACTCTATATTATTAGATTAAACGCATTTTTAGTCGATATAAAGATGTGATTAATTAGGATTTAATAATATTATTCTGATTCGATAAGAAATTTAGTTTTTAATTATTAACTTAGTTGTAATAAAAGAAAGTTTCAAAATAGAAACCTCAGGTGTATCATTGGTGTAGCCTTGGTGCTCCAATTGCTTGGGGCACTTTTCTCTATCGTTACCGATGATAGAATTCTTGATGAAGCTAAATAACAATCCTAGACCGCCAGTCGATTGTTTCTCAACGTTCGTATCTTTATGGGTCAGTTCTTTGATTGGTGTTTTAACGTCGTCTACAATTTCTGTATTGCACATTTCAAATTGAGAGATATCAACATCCGAGACTCGCTCTAAACTGCTACTATCGCTGCTGCTTCTCGTCTTCTCACTTGGTGTTGAAATTTCCTCGAGGATGTCGGATGCCGGTTGAACGTCATTGTCCTCTAAATTTAACTCTGTCAAACTAATTATTGCATTTTCAGAAGATGTTCGGGTATCCTGGCTTGACGAATAATCTTTGTCAATTTTCGAAGCTAGAATGCATGATACTTCAGTGTCTTCAGCAAGGCAATCCTTCAGATCGGATTCCTTGGTAAGATTATCAATCGTTGTACTTATCTCGTTCTAAAAGATAAAGGTTTTAAATTAATCAATGACACTTTCTAAAAAGAATGAATAAGTGAAATCTTATAGCTCATTGATAAGGATTATTATTGCTCATAGTTGATCACTTTTCAATATTGATTCTTGATATTTCTTGAATCTTCAATGCATTAAAATCGCTTGGTATATATTACAATCTTATAAAATTTTATAATTGTTGAAGTTTAATTTTTTCTCATATCACAATGCATTTAAAAACGTAAATTGCCAGTAAGTATAAAACATAAGATAATCAAGTTAAGTAACACTTAGTAAGTTTCTGGAAAAATGTCGGTGTTATCAATGATTTACATCGTTCAATTTCAATTAAATCTTTAAAGACGCATTCGCATTTTGTTTCATTGTATAAGTATACAGTCCCTTCAAGGATAAATAATTAATTTTAATAATACATTGACTTATTTTTCGAAAATTAATTTTACTTCTGCTATCATTATGTTCGTTCTAAATTCAATTGCAGGTCAATAAATTTTTTTAAGGAATTTAGTACTTACAATATTATCAAGCTATGATTCCTCTGTTATATAAAGCAACTTGCCTATTTTATTTATCTTTCAGATTTGAAATCTTAAAAAAATTGTTATGGAAAAAATATTAGAAACTTGTGAAAGTTGTTCGGCAGTAAATTACGAAACTGGTTTCTTGTTTGTTTGCGTTTTTTCATTCTTTGTTACTTTTCGAAATTAGGTTACATATAAAATTATTTTCCGAAAATATGGCGATACAATAATAATATCTAATATATATTTATTTTTAAACATAGAAAATATCATTTTATAAAAAAAAGAACCGGAGCCCAATGTTCCTATTAGAAATTAAATATAAAGATTGTATATAAAATTTGTTAGTTCAGCGATAAAAATTAAATAGAATATACAAATAATTAAAACAAAATTTAAATAAAATAAAAAAGACGTATCTAGCATATGTATGCATAAGAATTTAAAAAGTGAAAACAAAGCAGAAACCGGTTTCATTTTTATTACTGTCTATATAAGGAAATAATTGTAAAATATTCGGAAAGAGAAATATGTATTCCGTATTGTAATTTCTAAATTTACAAGTAATTCATAAGTAACGTATTATGTGTTTGTAATGCATATAAATTAAATAAATACTTAATTAAACGTTTTTAAATTTATTTTTATGAAAAAATACCGATTTTTAAATGTATATATGTGCATTAGAAATAGAAAAACGAAATAAACCCCCGTTAATTGAAACATTTCAATTCTCTCTTGTACGTAATTTTGAGGACAATAATTTGTTAATTTATATGTGTTTAAAAAGAAAATATTATTTTTTACAAAAGTCATTTTAATCTTGTTTGATTCCATCATTAAATTAATTTACAGGAACACTAATAACATTATTGATTTTAAATATTTGTATTAAAATACTAAGATAATAAATACTTTGTATTTAAATACTAATTAAAAACATTGCACGAACTTACGTTAAAGGTGTCTTCAAATTTGCTATGTATCTGCATCCCATTCAAGAGTAGCGTAAAGTCCCAGCAATTTGACATCGAGTTCCCCTTCATTATCTTGGGTTTCCTCTCATCCTCATCTCTGCACTCGTCCAAGGAATGCGCGTTGTTCTTCACGTCGGCTCCGGTTGTCCTCGGTCTTGCCAAAGCACCCTCCACCTCCGATACCTCCTGCGAATATTTGTTCTCGTGCTCCGGTTGGTTAACGCCGAGCGCCACTCTCCTCTCTGACCCAATCGCCCCGAGTTTCATCATCTCCGAGAGGAGACTGTCTTCCTTGTAGGAGCTGCCTTCGGTCCAAGATTCGTTGAATGCTTTAATTACGTTGCCACTACTGCTGATACTATTTTCGGCAACGACTTCTGGCTCTGCGTACTCCTTTGCTATCGTGTTCAAATTCTCGTTGTCGATCAGTCTCTGTTTGTCAACGTTACAAGTAATACGAGACAGTTAATATCTTAATCTGAATTATTTACATCTGTAGCCTTAACAGTTATGATTTGTGATACAAAATCAGTCGCATTTTGTTAGTCTTAAAGCTAATGCTTCGATCGTGACAAGACTTCGAAGGCACATGATTTTCTCTTTCGAGAATTATTAAGTAGAAGCTTTGAGTTTTATTTATTTTTATATTATATACATTATCTACTAAATTTCTTCGTTATGAAATGTAAAAAAAGAGTAGCACTTAATTGATTAACTGTATTATTTATAAATAAAATGTGATTTTTTGTATAATATAAAAACAAATTACCATTTATTTCGTTGAAATTAAAATGATTCGCTCGAGAAAGTATCAGCAATTATAAAACATGCCACGTATCAATCTTATTAAAATCGAGAAATTCTTATTTTTATTGAAAATTAGTGAAAATGAAGGTGATTTACAATTAAGAAAAGTTGATGATTTTAATATCAGTTGTGTTGAATGGAAGTTGAACGAAAATTGTTGATTAATTTGACTAATAAGCATATAAAGGCACATTCTTAACGAAGCACAGTGAAAACTCAAAAATTGAAACAGTTTGGAACGCGATAAAAAAATGATTTTTTGTTCAATAATTATTGTTTTTACAGCTTTTATTAGCGAATTTCAGAAATTCCAGCCTCTCTATTATCAATCAGAAGCCAGCGTCGACTATACTAAAATCAATCTCAACGAAAGTGTTAATTCGAAAGTATTCGACTGTGAATAGCACGTATGACTTAAGATTTATTCTAACCTCCGCTCGATCCTCGTTCGTCGGGCTCCGGAACTGGCAGGTGTGACTCTCTGTCGAAATATTGTTCACCGTTATGGTCGTACATTGCTCTGTAGGATAGGGAGGTAATAGGCGAAGCTGAGGCGGTTTGTTATTCGCAGTGTATTTCAACGAAAACATCTTCAGGAGGCGCTCACCGGTTATGTTCGGCTCGTATCGATCAAGCATCGTACGGATTCTGGCTTTCGGCACTCCGTGCGTATTGCGTCTATCCAATTCGCGCACGTTCCCAAACCAGGGCGTGTCGGGCTCCAGAGTTTCCACTATGTAACCGTATTCCACCTGGAAAAAGAAGCGAATTCTTTTTCAATACGCTTTTTTCAGTGAAACTAATGGAGTAATTAATTTTAACAATGAATATAGTAATCATATGACTAACTGTACGTCAAGTGCCTAATTTTGGTACATGATTTATTTTGAAGATTTTTTTTTTTAATTTACATTAATTCATGATTTTAAGGTATGAAAACGTGTGGTGTAAGTACATTAATATAGGCTACATAACAACTCATCAATAGAATTTTATTTTAAAATATTTGTTAGAAAGTAAAACGATTGTATTTGGATTTAAAAAAGATAAGTCATTTTCGTGCATACCATAACTGTAATGATTTTCAATAAATGATTTTCAAGACTAATTATATTTATTATGCTTATAATAAAGCATAAAGATACATAAGACATAAGATATCGAGTAATCTCTCTTATATTAAAATTTGTCCAACTAATTAGGAGTAAGCTAATGGGATGCAATTGTTAAGTTTGTAATAAAAACTTCCAAGCTCGTTCAGAAAACATACAATTTAAATATAAATGGAGTTTCTCTCTTTTGAATCTTATATTAGCTTATTCTATGAAATACAAGAAAGGTTCATAAGTGAATATTAAAAAAGAGAAAATGTTTAAAACAGTTTTTTTTTTCATCAAACAAGAAAAAATATTAATAAAACGTAAATATATTACCGCAATGAAGGCGTAGTTTTGCATTTCCCAGGCTCTGATGTTGGTATTATCAACAAAGATAGGACTTCTGCCCTGCCTCATAGCATTGAGCACCTGTTTATAGTTGAAGCTATGGGCCTCTTGGATCCTGGACGAATCGAATACATAAACACCATTGTTTGTCTTCGTGAAATAGTCGTCGGTGCTGAAGATATGCTCATCGAAATCACCAACCATAGTCCTCGATATGATGCTACGTGCGAGGTATGACTTGCCGCTGCCTGGAGCACCTCGCATAAGAATCAAGATCTTGTAACCCTTATTGATGTCAGTTTCAAGACGACTCGAGACCCTCGGCGAATCTAGCGGTGTTAAAACCTGTACCGTGCGCTGCGATGACGGCGTGTTTATGTAGTTCACCTGCGTACATCGGTCCTTTTTTTTAATAAAAATTAACGTCAATTGTTTTTCAATTTCTCTTCTGTTAATGGTTCATCAAAACTTTCGGAAAATGAGACAATTAGCCACTTTACGAACATATAATGTGCTTATTAATTCGATATTGACCTATTTTTTACATGCTGAAGACGTTTATATTAAAGGGCCAGAGATAAATCGATCTTATGAAATAACATTCTCCTTCGGTATGTAATTTGTCCTTATTTTTTGTTCATAAAATTTTCGATATATTTAAAACGAAACTAATAATTTAATTTAAATGGATTATGTGATCGTATGATTCGTCTCATTTTCTTGAAAAATGAATTATCTCTACGTATTAGGTAACGTTATTAATGAATTAAACTTCAACTCAGAACTTTAAAATAAACATGACTGCGTTAAATTATTAAAATTATTTATTTTTATGAATTACTAACAAACTAGTTTACTAACAAACAAACACAACTTGCAGAGTAATAATATTAAGGAATAATCTTTGATAAAATGAACATTTAGATATTTGAAAATACACATACTTATAAATGAGACATTTAACAACCAATAAACATCTATGACTGATTATTGATTTAACGTTTACCTTTTAAAATCGAACTTTTAAAATTTATAGAAAAAATGAAAATGTAAAATTTTTCTTTACTTTCATGAATCATTGATTTTAAAGAAAGCTTATAACAGTTTTTGTATAACAAAGAGAAACTATAATTATGAACAGTTTTTGTTCATAATTAAATAATTATTCAAATTTCAACACTGTCATAAATCAAAAGACAAAACATTCTAACAATAAATAAGGCAAAATTAAAAACCTTTGGGAATGTGTTTCTTGGTGGACTCTGAGTAGACGCGGACAGGAACTGGCAAACGTTGACGCGTTCCGGTTCAGGAGTTTCGATTCTGTAATCGCTGGATTCCTCCTCGATGACGACGTCAGCGTCATCGTCTGAGTTCTCTGTACCTTTCAATCGATATTGTACTTTTAAGCCGCACAACGACGCGGTACCCACCTTCTGACTGGGCTCACTGTTGTATGTCCCAGAACTAACGCCAATGTCAGTGTACCTCGTCTCCCCGAATGTTTGCAGGTCATTCTGATTCATGTTTTCGAAATTCCCGTTGTTCATATTCGGCAAATCAGTCTGGGTGTAGCTGCAGATGTTAGGAAACTCTTGATTTTGCCATGGATCACATTTAGGCTTTGCTTTTATAAAAGATGAGTTGCTTCGCTGCACTGGGATTTCAACACTTGGCGACAAAGTTAAGAGTGTATCGACTGTTGGCAACACTGTAAACAGATTTCGTAAATGAATGAAAGCATTTTTACAATACAATAGTTTAAAGGCATATGACTTTGTGAATTTCTATTGAGTAAATCTTTCATTATAAAAAACCATTAGAATTAATGTAAATAACATTTAGATTCAACATTTGACTAAAATTGAAAATACATTTACTTTAATGATTCAATATTAAACAAACCTACGTAGTATATACTTATAATAGAATAAAATCTTAACAGAACATTGCAATAATCTACATCTGCAACTAATTTCAGAAAACACTAGTTGTAAAGAAAGTTAAATGCTTTTGACAATTTGATAAAATAACAACCTAATTTTTAATAAAAATTTGTTAATTGAATTGCAACTTTGAATACCATATTGAAAATCTCGTTGTTATACAAAAACTGTTATAAGCTTTCTTTAAAATTAACAATTCATGAAAGTAAAAAAAAATTTTTAGATTTTCATTTTTTTATGTTCAACTATACTTACATTTCCATTTAAAATTTTCTGCAACAGAGATTATAATATCCATATCAATGGTTGAGCCAAACATCTCCTTCAATTTGCGAAGTACCTTAGTTTGATTATCCTTAGTCTTCTTGGCTGAGCCATTTTTTTTTGGTGGTAAAGGAACCCATTCATTGTTTGATGCCATGATTATTTCGATTTATTATTCTTAAAGTATCACTCTCCTGAAACAATTAATCAATACAAATCATATATAGCAGATTAGTTTATCAACTGTTTCAACAATTTTAATATTTATTAAGTTTTATTACATGTTTTAAAACAACATAATTTAATTAAGATATATTTAAAAAAATAGATTTTAATGAGGTAAACAATTTAATTTATTACTAGTATTTTTTAACAATTCAAGAAACTAACATTATCAGCATTTCACAATATTATAATTAAAATATATATTTTAATAATACTTTAAAATGAGAAAAAATTGAAATAAATAATATATATAATTATTTTGAAATATACCTTAGATCTTATTGTGGGACTAGGAGTACAAGGTTATATCTCTGGTAGTATTGATACAAATGACTACAACTGACTGTTCAAATGCAATGGGATCTCATAAATATAACTATACCTAGTAAAAATACTTTGTTTCTTAGGTATAGACCTGCAATGTTTTCTGAGAATTACTTAATTAGGATTTAACATTAAAGCTTATTTATCCAAAACCTTTCATCTTTTCTGGCATTAATTTGAGCATACAGATATTATTCAAAGTAACAACACAATTGAATATTCAGTTAAAGTGCAGGTTTAAATATTTAATAATAATGATGATGTTAACTAGAACTGGAAATTAAATCTGGTAACAATAAAAATATAGGCCTAAGTTTGACTGTGTAATATTTTTATAATAAGGAATATAAATTAAGAGGTTTTTTTTATTTTTGTTTGATATTTATGAATCTTGGAATTTTTCTCAAAATTATTGTCTTCAAAATAAAATGTGAAATTAGTAAATGATAAAAAATGAATTTTTACATGTATATTTAAATATTGGTCTAAATTAATTACATAATAGTAAAAAGAATAAAAATAAGAATAAGTTTTTGAAAAATAAAATTAGTTATTTTAAAATACTCTTAAACTTTACTTAATATCATTACAAATGAATATTCAGATGTAATTCAAATTTGAATTAATATTTGATGAAATTGATCTCAATTTTTAAAATGTACACCATATAAATCATTATTTGAATGAATGTCCATCAGATTTATAACGAGAATTTATTTTCAATAAAAAATTTGGAATTTAGATAAAAATTATTACATGATTTATGTTTACAGAGCCTATTAAAAGTATTTTGAAATATGTATATTTAGGATCATCTTATGGAAAAAAAAGATAAAAATAAAAAATTTTATAAATTACAAATGAAAGCATAAACCCTTTGTAAATTTTAAAAACAAATTTCGAATTTAAATAATGTCACGATAAACTTCATATTTTTTATTATTTTTAAAAAGCACTTTGTAAATTAATTTATAAAAATACATATTTTATACTGGATTAATATTTTTGAAATAAATAATTTGCCTTAAACTGTTCTCTTATTTGTTTGAAAATTTATATTTTATTTATTTATATAAAATTAAATTATGTAAAAATACTTACACTTTAATAAATAATTACTCTATAAAAGAAAAATCCTATATTGGTTGTCTTGTAGTGCAATCAAGGAAGAATACTTTCACACAAGAAATTTTTTCTTATTGAAGCATATAGATACGCACGCACGCACGCACACACATCAAACATGCACATGATAAATATACACATATGCACATATTTATTCAATTTATATAATTCATTAATAAAATATTTAATAATTGTTATGGATATATTTTTGCTCTTAGGCTCATAACAAGCACAGCAAGTTTTAAAATTTCAAAACCTTCACAATCTAACAGAAAATGTGTGAAAATATGTTATACAACAAAAGTAACTCACAAAGAAAATTTCGTTTTTTTTATTAACATCATTTACGAATATAAAATATTACTGTATTTATAAGCTGTTGAAAAGTTAAACACAAAGGCAAATTATTTTGTCTGTAAAGACAATTAAAATAAGCTATGCATTATCTTTATTTCAAGAGAATCATATGTAGTGATGACGTTATACGCAGTATGAATCAAATATAACTTCCTCACATTTATTTTTATGGTTGTTAACTTTCCATGCAATAAATACTCGATAATTCGTTTCAAATGGTAAAAAATAACAAGCACTGACGAATTTTCTGCATAATTGATTAATTTTAGTCGACTTTTGTCGCAGATAAAAACGATACACGAAATAAAAGACAAACAATACGCGATAAAAGTGAACACGAGATGGACGACAACAAAGTCAACGTGTATGTGTTTCGAGACCAGCTGACAAAATGCATCAGAAGAGTGAATGCTTCGATCTTTTCACGAATCCGAATAGTACTTTAAAATATAATGTTATACCTCTTGCATCACTCGTTAACTCTTGGAACTCTTATCCTTGCTTCGATTGTTAGAGTTATTTAGAAAGTTTAGACGTCTAATTAGAAGCTCAACTCTAAGAAATAAGTGTGTCTTATCTGGGCACAAGAAATGAGATGATATTTTCTGACTTATCAGCTGAGTTACGTAAAATACTTGCTACCTTGCTGTATATTACAACAATGATCCACATGTATATAATCTAAATGCAAAACATGCTTCGACTATGTTTAACTTTATAACCTTGATAGCTGAATAACATTTTTACGTTAATCAATAACATTATTTAATACTTTATAAATATTGCCTTATTTCAAGTGTCTTTATTACTAAGTTATCCATTCAACTTTAATTGCTTTTCATTAGATACGCGTGCTTTACTTTCAATGTTATTTTTTTATACGATATCCAAGTATAAGAACGTTCTCGAAAAACTCAATATTCATTTATATGAATTACATGTCATTTTTATTTATGGTAAATGTATCGATGTCATTGAATATTGTAAGCTAATTGATACTATTTATTTCATTAGAATTTAAAACTGCTTATAAGATACTCATTAAGTCAACGTGCATCATTATTGTGTATAGCTCTGATCGATAAATAAATACACATTGAAATGTCTTAACGCTTGTAAAATTTATAAAAACTTTGAGATTACTATGCTTTGTTACATATGTAAAAGTTTTAAACGCGTAATGAATAAGTTGTATATTTCTACCTTAAATAAGATGATGAAACAATATTATTGAGCGATTGGAGGCAAACAGTCTAACTGACAACAGTTTCGTCAAGTATTTACATATAATACAAAATATAAATTTATCTTCTTTCCCTCCAATTACCCGACCCCGAATCGCCACTTTCAAAGTCGCAATAATTCAGGTTATGTGCTGATATGTATATATATATATATATATCCTCATTATCGTACCGCTACACATTCACACGAGAGCCTCCGTATATATAAATTGTTGCCGCATATAAAGCAAAAGAGAGACGTTGCACCCGGGCGGGGGTGTAGAGCAAAGCAACGATCCATTTCGTTTTTCGGTAATCTAGGAAAAATGGCCTACTTATCGAACGAAAAGCAAATTGGTACCGGATTGGAATTACCGCCTTTGAGGAGTCTCAACGACTTTATCCTGGATTCAGCTCGTTTTCAGATACCCAACATAAGGGACTTGGACAAGTGGGGAAATCGCGTGTTTAATAATTTACTTTACTATCAGACGAATTACTTCTTTACTGCTGTTATCATTTTTATTTCGGTTGGGTGAGTCACTGGAGAATATATTTTCTCATACGAAATTGTATTTATATTTATAAAAAATGCATAATCTACGAGCTTGCTCATTTTATTTTGTGAAGGGAGATTTAGAGACTCGTCGATGTACGTCCTACTTTTCTCGCTATTTTTTCAAGCTTTCCACTTTTCATACAATTTATCTAAATTTATCAGCACTTGAAAATTGTTGTGTAATTGTCATGTAAATTCATTTGTAAAAAGTTAATTAAATAATATACAATTGTAGAAGAAACAAAATATTTCTTAAATTATTATTTTCATTTATTACATATGCATATGCATATAAAAAGTATCTGTACACATTTTTACAATAAATAACATTTCTAAGTAAATATTTTATTGTTGTACTTAACATTTAAAATAATAATAACTCATATTTTTATTATATAAATACAATTGAAATGCACACACACGCACACACATATATACATAAAGCTTTCATTCTGTAGGTTGATTCATCCTGGGAAGATGTTTGTTGGAATGTTAGCTACTAGTGTTATCCTACTGGTCTTTGCTTACATTTCTACAGAAGGAAGAGCAGTACACAATTTTAAAAAACGGTATCCAGGTGCTGGAATTTTATTCATACTAATTGCTGGCTGCTTTTTAACTTATACACTGGGTTCCTTATTGGTATTTTTGGTAGGCTTTTTATTACCATTTTCAGGTAACTAAATTTTTTAGTAGCTATGATTTTACTATTTTAATGCAATTATTAATACATGTTAAAAAAAATTTTTTATTTGTATTCTATTAAGTGATATTCGTACACGCATCTTTGAGATTAAGAAACTTAAAGAACAAACTCATCAACAAGATAGAAGGAGTTGGTTTAAAACGAAGTCCAATGGGTTATTTTTTGGAACAACTTGGTATGGAGCCCGATCTCTTTGATTAAGTGAACTTCTGTAAATTTGCTCTTAATTGCTTATTCGAGTACATTTACCTCAAAAATCAGAATTAACAAGTAATTTTCTCATTGGTGGTTATTTATTTGACTTTTGTATTACTATTATATTTGTATTATTAACTTGTAAATTTATCTATTTTTATATTGCATGTATACTTCTTACAAATGTTAGTGGTTTGAGGTGACGTCTATAGTTTGATATTCTAGAATTAATTTATAATGAAATTCAAACTTCTCCATCATTTCTATTAAAAAAGCTCTTTAATAATACATTAAATTAAATTTTGTAAAATATTTAAATGAAACATATATAGTATTAATATTGATATTTATTGTCTTAAACAAACGTTAAATTTTAATATGAAGTAATTCATTTAGAATTAATTTACATCACATAGCATAATTTTTATTCAAGTTTTGTTTTCTTATGCTATTGGTTAAAAATAAAGTTTTAAAGTTACTAAAAAATATAACATTTATAAAATGATTTAAATGTGACATACATTATGAGAAAGTATAGTTTTACAACTACATTAACATATTTTTTATAATATTTAATTCGCATTATATAAGAAAAACATTTATATTTGCATTTTTAACCTAAGCCTGGTGATACAATTTTTAAATTCTATAATACTCATACTATTAATGCTACATTTTCTTCTAATTTTCAAGGGTAAACCACTAAATTTACTGTTTTATCTTGCACATATAGCTAACATCATTTAATGTACTTGCCATTATTACTATTATTTTTATGTAAATAATAAATTGCTTTTGGTAGAGTAGCGTTAATAAAGATTACAAATTTATTAAAGCACAAGAATAGTGTTATAACATAAATGAGATATTTAATTATTGTTAATAAACGCAATAAACTGTAATAATATTTATTCTTTACAAAAACATATTATGTCTTATTTTGAATCTAATTGAATTTATTTCCTGTTTCGGCTTTCTCGGACTGTTTTTTATAGAGGACATAACTGGTATGGCATTGTACGCACAAATCTCTCCCATTCATAAAATTCACTAATTTATCTCAAAGGAATGAGACATTTAAAAGGTGAAGGAATGCCGTACCTGCCTCGCAGCTCGATATCCAGGAATAACTAAAGAGTAATGACTAAAAACAAAAAAAATTACTTCGTTTTTTGTTTGATCTTAGAAATTTAAAATTTCTAATAATTTTCTTAAGACTTGTGGTTCTTCACAAAGTCAATATTTAAAATACTATTTTTTTTTTAGCAATATTTTTATGTATATTTATATATCTTAAAATCTACAAAATTGTTTTTGCATTTTTCGTAATATGTTAGAAGTTAAAAGTTTCTTAACTTATATTATTTTGTTTTACAATCTGAACTTTTAAGATTTTATGTGCATTAAAATATAATTGTTAAAGAGGGTATGTGATGAAGTTGTTACAAGTATTTTACAGAAATATCAGATTTTTATATACAAAATTATTGACAAAAGTAATTTGAATACAAATTTTGTAATTTTGTTCAGAATTTGTTTACTTTCATTACTTGAAATTAACCCTGCCACTAATGAAATTCCTACTAAAATTACTTTACAATCCTAAAAGAAAATCCTTAAGAGAATAACTTAGTTTACAATCATTTTTTTGCTGCAGCAAGTGATGATTTTTCATTAATACATCATTTATTTTAAGTATTCTTGCACAATGGTTTGTGCCACTATAAATTGTTGAGTATTCAATTATAAACTTTGTTTTGTTCTAAGCGACAATTTTATCGGAAATTGACTATTACATCTGTGTAATAAATGTTATGTTCACAGGAAGGGAAGAAACGTAGTACGAATCTTGAATTGGCAGTATTTTGGAATAATGAAAGGGAAAATTCCGAAAATTAATTTATATGCAATTGCTATCATCAATTTTAATTGCCTGGAGGGGTTGGGGGGGGAGGCAGGTACAGAAAAATCATTCAGAAATTAGAAATTGACTTCACGTTTTTTAATGTTCTGATTTTTATTAATACAGATCTTCTGATATTAAATATGTCAAGATGTTTTCTTTTAATAAATTCAATTGATATTGTTTATTTTTCTCAATATATTTATGCCATAAAGAGTAACATGTTTTACATAGTCAACTTCTGAATGATTTTATTCCGTAATTTCTTTTTAAATGTATTATTAAAATTGATTGAATTTTGTAAGTATCAATAAGAATCAAACATATGTTCAGCACACACTACAATTCAATACACCTCAAGTCTTTATTTAGTCGATTTTTGTTATTTCCCATATGTCGATTTTCAAATGGTAACGACTAAATTTTCGTTATGAATACTGTATTGGAAGGATATAGGATAGTCTCTGATAATCGTAAATTCATCGAGAGTTCACCAATATTCGTTTTTGGAAATGGTATAAGGTATGTATATTCAGATGAATAATATCCCAAATCTTCCATTTTTTTAATAAAATCCTGTAAGCATAAAATTGTATACGTAATTTCATTTAAATTAAAATTATAAAAAGTGAATATAAGTATTTAAATAATATATTCTTATAATACCTATTCATCATTATCAATTACGTAATTTTTATGTTTTATTAATTAAAATTACTTTTTCTTATTTGTGTTTACCAATTCAACATAAAAAAGTTGTGTAAGGTGCATTGAGCATCAATTATAATTCAGAAGAAAGTTAATAATTTTTATTCATTGTAAAAAAATGTACGATAAGGGTGCTTTTAGTAATGTTAATCATAAGAATTTTATTGTAATACTTTACTTCGATAACAACAATTTTAAGTATATTTAAAAAGATATTTAAAGAAATTATTAAATAAAGAAATTGATATTTTACTTTTTACAGGATAGAAATGAAAGTAAAATTTTTATTTAATAATAAAAATAATAATCTTACCAACACAGTATTATTGGCCATTATAGATATAGTTTCTTTACTACCATTTGGTAAACGTAGACAAAGTTTTATTGTTGGTGCATCAACATCTACTGAAGGCTTTGATTCGTTATTTTTCTGCATTTGTTGCTCTTTTGAACCCATCTCATCTATTCTAGATCTTTTACTGATAAAATTAGATGTGCTGTTTGTTGTACTTATAACACTTGTACTAGGCTTCATGTCTCTATAATCTTTGAACATTAAATAAGTAAAAATTAAAAATTTAATTATTATTAATTATAACATCAACTATTTTTCACTAAATTACCTGAGTTTGAACTACTAGGTCCTGCATTTTTATCTAATCCTCGCGATCTTTTCGTATTTGAAGGTATATTCTGCAATACGAAAATAAACACTCAATTTATTTATTATTTCAAGTAATAAAAGATTGCTTAATGTAAATACTTTAAAGAAGAAGATTCTAAAAGATATAGGACAAATTTAAATATACAAGTTCAAGTGTCCTGTATAATATTTTACACCATTAAATATTTTTCTTTTTGTACATTGGAAAAGTATCTAACTTTTATAACAAGTATCTTCAATTTCATTAATATTATATTTAGAAACATAAGTTGTTATTTCAGCTAATTAATAATAAGCTTAATAAAATTCTTGATCTAAATTAGTATTTAAATAATTTCATTTTATTTAATTTATTATTACCGAATTAGAAATGGCATCACTTTGCAAATTTTCTGCAAAAGTTGATTCTGAAGTAACAGATTTTTTCTTAGTAGGCGCAGATTCAACATTTTCAGGAGATGCATGTGTACTAAGCATATCATTTAATCCAAATACTAAAGTATCAACTGTTATGTGATTATATGATCTCATACATTCCCCAGTTCTAGGATCAATAATAGCTAAATAAGGGTAGCTGGAAACATTATAAAAGTCAATATAACGCTTTCCATCAACTGAATTGGATAAAACCTGTTAAAAAAATTGTATTATTAGTTAGTTATCTAAAATTGCAAAATTTTCTCTATAATATAATATACATAAAAATTGAATTACTAACCTGCCATAAAACAAAATGATCACTTATAATTTCTCGTATTTGTTGATTTGGCCAAACATCTCGATTTAATATTTGGCAAGCAAATTCTTGTTGATTTTGTACATTAACAAGTAGCCAGCGGTTAATACTTTTAGCATGTTCTCTGGCTTCATTAAATGTACCTAGAAATAGTATATCACAGGGTGGTCTGAATAAATCTTCCAAACGCTTTGACTTACGGTGAGATGATTTTCTAGCACCAGATGCTCTTTGTGTCATTTCTTCTTCTTGTCTTCCTGCAAATAAAAGCAATCATTAAAAATACATGTATCTATAATTGCACTATTTGCATATGTATTTTAAATATATATTTAAAATTTATTTTCCATACAAAGTTATGGAATATAATAGAATGCTGCATAGATTTAATTTTTAGAAATTACTTTTACGGTTTAAAAAAATTTTTATAACTTTGATTAGTCTGAAAGCAAAAAAGTCATGAGACTTTTGTTTTCATACGAATAGTTTCACTGTCACTGTATAACTATGATTATAATAGCTCATAGCACATCAATTTACAAAAATAATACTTTTAGAAATTTGCATTGGATACTTTTTACGTATTTTGTTTATTTTCTCATAATGTATATTCATAATGCATATTATGTTCAAATATCCATATAGAAGACATGTTAGCATTTTTCAAATTTATAAATAATGCTGTGTATATAGTCTCATGAATTTTTAAATTTTGGACTTTTTAAGAAAGTAATATAGGGATTGAAATACTGTTTTTCTTAAAAATTATACATAAGATTTAAATTTAAATTGAATATTGAATTAGATATCTATATTTGATTTTAATAATTAAAAATAATGAGCAATATGTATGAGAATATAGAATTTTTAAACAAACACTTAATATAGATAATTTAAAAATAATAAATGAATTAAAACATTGTACTTACTTGTTTCAACTGCAAAATCTCTAAATCTGTCAAATATGCTATTAGAAGCTCTTGGAAAAGAACATGTGACATCAGGCGGGACAAGAACTTCTTGAGTCGGAAGGATAGGCGCCCGAATCTCAGTATCATCTTCAATGTTTACAATTGGTCTTTGTTCTACACTTGGTAATGAACTTCCAGCTTCGAATAGAAGACTTATAGCAGATTCTAGGTTACCATCAGCAAGAGCCAAGTATTGTGCCGCTGTTGTTTCACCTTCACCTATGAATTAGCAAAATTTTTAAATTCTAAAAAATATTTAGTAAGGAAATCAAAGTATTTTTATAATTACTCAACTAATTAATTAGAAATTGAAAAATCAATGAATTATTTGCTTAAAATTTTCTTATTGCAGTTGAATATTTATTTATGAATTAATACTATTTCAAATTCTATCTATTTCAAAAGACTGAGAAAATTAAAATTTTTAACGATCTAACAAATACTAAATAACGCATTAATAAAACGAAAAATTTGAAATATGTACACAATCAATATTTTAATTCATCATGATTGTTTCAAACGTTAAAAGAAAGAAATGAATAATCTTCAACTGTAAATACTGGAATGAGAATTTTTATAATATTCAATTTTAGAGAATTAAAATAGCATTAAATATAACCAGAAAACTTTTTTAATTTAAATCGAAAATGAATAAAACGTTTCTTTAAAATATATAATAAACATAACCTAAAACTAGAACGTTATTTTATATGTAAGAAAACAATTTCAAAAAGTTTATTTAAAAGAACTTACCAGTGACCTCAATAAACTTTTCGATGAGCTCGCGATCCATAATCGCACGTAACTTTTTATCCCGAGCTTCGTCACCTTCAGGACGATTTTTTCAGGATCATGCGACGCTACTAAACACACACACACATACACACATAAATACATATAAACACTTGATGAACGCACGTACGCAAGAAAGAAGAAAAATATTCTGTTCTCGTTCCTTTCACTTTTATCTTTTTTCTATTAGATAAATTTTGGCGTCTGCGTGGAAAAACTGTCAAGTGAGGTTAGTTTTATTTTCTTTCTTTGTCTCTTATCGTTTTTGTTTACTGTTTATTCTAAAGTTTTCTATAGATACGTTGTATTATTATATAGTTCTACTTATAGCGAGTGGTATATTCTCAGAATTCCTTGATTTCTAGCTACGAAATGTAACATATTTAATTGTATGTAAAAAATATTGAGATATGGAATGTTTATTAAAATTATCTTATTAAAAATTCATTAATAATAATCCATTATGTATTTTAGTACATTGTAAGCTTATTAAATAATCATTATGTTGTTTCTAGGTCTTTGAAAATAAAAACTCAAATAAAAAATTTTTATCATCGAATACAAATAAATAATTTTAAAATGTCAATAAATAGGAGCACTTGCGATGTTTTACTATCTGTTATAGATGATATTGAAATAATAGCCAAAGAATTGATAGAAAATATAATTGCTCAAAAACATTTAAAACTTTCTACTATTGAACATACACATCTTATTGAACTTCTTGTAAGTAAAGACAATGAATTAAAAACAATTTTAACTAAGGCTGATGAGCAAGCCAAAATAAATTTAAAAATGGAAGCTCTGAAAGCTGAAGTAGATCGTCAAGATCAAGATATTCAACAGTTGCAACGACAGCTCAAAGAAGCTGAACAAATTTTAGCAACAGCTATTTATCAAGCTAAGCAGAAACTTCAATCTATCGCAAAAGCAAATAAAAGACCTGTGTCTTCTGAAGAACTGATTAAATTTGCTCACAGGATAAGTGCGTCAAATGCTATATGTGCTCCACTTACATGGCAACAGGGTGATCCCAGAAGACCCTATCCAACAGATATTGAAATGAGGCTAGGCTGCTTAGGCCGTTTGAGCGATCTCCCTTTGAATGGTCAAATGCTTGGAACACATTCTAATATTTCTTCTGATTTGCATAGAACTGGACCAACAACAGAACCTCTTGCTGCTCATGCTACTCATTTTGCGTGGCACCCATCGGGTGAAATTCACATGTCTGTTGCTGGTCAAGGAACTGTTCCCATCAATACTCATAAACAAGAATCTGAAGATGTAGAAGTTATGTCAACAGATTCTTCCAGCAGCTCATCCAGTGATTCCCAATAAATAAATAGGTTATTATATTTCTTTGTATTATTCGTATTTAATAAAGCATTATTTCTTTTTTAGTACTACATAATATGGTTTTTGTTTATTTAAGTTAAATGTAATAGAAATGTCTTTTTACTCACTTAATATTAAATTTAATTAATAAAAGGAATTATATTAAACCAATTTAATTAGAATTTGCAGGGTAATGAATAATTATATGTACTAAAATATTAAATAAATTTACTACTGCAGTTTTAAAGAGAAATACTACTACGTGTGCATAATTTGTACGTCATTCATGCATCTGTATTTAGCTTAATTTTATATAAGACATTTGAATATCATATTTTTCAAGCATGTACAGTAGATTTATTAAATATTATTGAAATATAGCAAAGGGGTGCAGTCATAATAGCGTAAAAAACGCTTAAAATCGATTTAATCCAACGAATTTCTATAGGAAATAACGTAGAATTTCACAGTAGAAAAAAATTATAATTCCGTATAGGAGCTTTGATCCCCACTCCTCTTTTGTATAATTCAAATTACTTTCGTCTAACCTAACCTTAGTTTTGCGCAGGCGCGCGCAAAACCGGAGCCAAAGGCAGCAGCAGCTTCTTGTTCTAAAGAAGCCGCATATTTTTGTTTATATGCATAACTACACGAAGCCGCTACAACTTTCGCAAAAGTGTTTTTGTTATCACCTGTCGATTCATTTGGGCTGATGTCGTACAAGCAAATACATAAAAATTGAGGGGCATTCGGGGAAAATGTGAAGAGAGCGGCATTCAAGGAAATAAGATAATTATCCGTCGTCGTATCGTAGTAAAGAAAGAAAGAGACTAAGCGTTATACCGAGAGGGGGGAGAGCAAAAGGAGACAGGGGAGGAAAGATGACGGAAAGGGCGAGGATCACGCTAATCCTGGGGGACATTCGATTCCACGTCGACAAGAAGAGGATCATCGAAAGAAGTCGTTACTTCGAGTCGTTGTTCAATCACAACTTCAGCGATTCCAAGGATAATGAGCAGACAGTCAATTACAAAGTCGCGCCCTCAGTTTTGCAGGTGATTAAGAAGAATTTCTCTAATGAAGACGATTTATCTATACTTTTAATGGCTCGATTATTCTTCGATCTTCGATCTTTCATTATTATTTTTAAATGCACATAAAATTTCAGTATTAAACTCATTTTATGATCGTGTGTTTTAATGCTTAAGCGGCTTCTCTTTGTATTCACATGAAGTGCAGTCATCCTTGTTTACTGCTATGTAATAACTGAAAAATTGTTTTATTACTTTGGGAGAAAAGGCTATAATGATCATTTAATTTCTGTTATATTATTTCCGTTAAAATGACTCGTTCTAGGAATTTCCGCATTGCAAATTTTTTTCTACATTATTTTAAGCAACTATTACTCGTAACAATACATGTGTATTACATGTGTATTAATTAAAAAATATATTCATTCTACTTGTTGAAATCTATATTAATTATTTTATTACTATTCTGAAACATTCTTTTTATTTTTACGTTTTATGAGTGCTGTAGGTTTTATTTGAATTGTTACAGTCATAATAAAGCACATCTTACGCATTCATTTTTTTTTTATTAAAAAAAAGAAACTTTTTTTCATTGAATCTAATCATAAATCATAAATTATTAAACATAATTTGCATTTTTAATCGATATTTTATAAAATTTTTCTATTTTTATAATTTCATGAACAAAAACATTTGAACGTGTATTAATGATTTAATAAAAAGCATGCTCGGCACAATTGCTTGATAAAAGTTTGAATAATTGCATTTTATAAAATTAGATTTAAACGAAGTTCGATTTGAATGTGAAAATGAAAATGGCGGCTTATATTGTGTAAACAAAACTTTAAATTTTCATCCAATTAAATTTGATTATGTCGTATTTTGTTTTCTTCCTTTGAGTTATTTTATAAAAACATTTTGTAAAATTATGAAAGTTTAAATAATTTTAAGTTATTTTTTTATCCTTCTCATTACGAGCAGTACATTTATTACACTCAAATTTAAAAAATAAAATGTTTTTAAAATATATATCGATGGACATATAAGTTTAATCCTCTTTACCCTTATGGAATATTATGATTATAAAAAATTAATAATTTTCGGGTGTTCCAGTTATCGCAGGCCAATACAGTTTCTAAAAAAAAAAAAAAAAAAAAAAAAAAAAAAAAAAACAATACAACCATTTTGCAGATAAGAAACGCTCGGAATGAATAGTACAACGCATGTTGTCAAATTTACTAATGTTCTTTTTCGCTATTTTATAATTAATCTTTAAGTGCACAGTTTACTAAAACACATATACACACACATTAGAAAATACTTCTATTATTTAGACTTTAGTAAAATATGTTTTGTCACAAAAATAAAATTTCTATAGTTTTTATTATATTATTTTAATTCTATTGTATGAATAGGTTAGGTTCTTATCTAAGTTAGCAACTTACGATATGTTTTGTTTGATACCTGCAACGATTATTACATAATTTTGACTTATTCATGGATTTGGAAAATTTTATCATTCAAATTTGATAGAATTTGACAATTTGTAAAAATTTGATGTAATTTTCCCACAGATAATGATTATTTTATATAACTTTGTTTAAATTTCATTTTATAAAATGCAATTTGTTCGTAGAGTTATTAGGATAAAAATCTTTTGTAAAACTTTGATTGAAGTCACGAATTGTATTTAATTAAATTAATGAATAAATTTAAATAAATGTAAAGAAATTTTCAGTATATTAATAAAATCATTAATAGGTTTCAGGAAGCAGAATGAACATGTTTTTTAAACTAAAAATAATATATATATATTTATTTACTTGTTGTTACGAATAATAATTTGTATATATTTTGTACTTTTAAAATTCCTTCCTCCAACATAAGTTCGTCAGTTTTTACTTTTACTGATAGGTGGTATACACAAGTTGTAAAATTATCAATTTATTTAATTTTTACATTGCTCAGTTTTTACGTACTCGTTTTCATAATGGTTTCTGTTATAAATGAATTGAAAAGTACTTAACACTTTTTACATTACTTTCGAAAGTATATAGCTCACTAATCACTTACGTGTCCATTCTTTCATGTTGTTCTTTGTCTTATATTACTGAATAAATAATGAAAATCTTCGTCGTCTTAGATATTTTCATTTGTATTTTTTAAGAATTTCATGAAGTCTTGTAATGAGCTCGACTTTTCATAAATCATTTTGAGCTCATAATAATTTTTTTAATAAATTTCGTTATTGTCATACGAATTTAAAAATTTCATATTAAAATTCATTAAATTAAAAATTCATGGAATCAGTTGATAAATTTTTTTGTATAGGTAAGTAGATTTCCTAGCCGATTTTACGACTCTTTAATTTTATAAGTAAACCATTTAACACGTATTATTCAGTTTGCTTCTTTATCTGTTAGCACATATTTCTTCGAAAATCGTTTAAAAATAACTCAGTCTCTTTTAGTTTAGAATTTTGATGATTGCGCCGTAATTTTATCTCCAACGTTATTTTTCAACTCGTGAAGAAAATTAAATTTATTTTTAAGCGCTGATCGATTATTTATTACGTACAGCATTGTATCATACCTCTTTAAAAAAGATTAGCATATTTATATTACTTTTAACATGCTAGTCGTGCGTTTTTACTACTTTCATTTAAAACATCCGTCCGTGAGAAATTACTAATAATCCTTATGATTTTTAGATAATCTTAAATAAATGATCATAAATTAAATAGATAATCATAAATGTATCCGGTTGAAAGTTTTCTTTATTTCGGTAAAAAGTTTTTTATAGAAAAAAATAACATTCAATATAAAATATATAAATATTATTTAGTAATGAATTAGACATCAAACTAAGCTCATACTCTAAAGACTTTCAGACTTCAGACTCTCAAGACTTACTCTTGAGCAAACATTTATTAAAATCTTGTTAAAATATTATTCATTACTGTAGTAATTGACTTAAAAATAAGTTAAGTGAAATTTTTAAGAATAATGTTATTAATGATCAGCTATTTACGATTCTACAACGTTGACATTTTTAGTTTCATGTTTTAAATCGATATAATCAGTTTAATTTTTAAAAAGCTAAAATAATACATATTTGAAATATTACTTGGATATAAAGTTAAAATAAACTTTGACCATAAATAATAAAAATAATAATTATTAGATAATTAATAAGTTTTCAGAGATGTGTAAATTAATTTAATTTAATGTCTATACTAAAAATTTATGAAGTATAATATATTTAATAACTTTATTAATTACCAATTATCACTGGACATACTTAATATTTATATTTCTTGTACGATAATTTCATTATATAATTGTATAATTTATTGTATATTTTATTACATTATTTATTATGTTTATAAGCTAATATAATTTTTAATACTGACGAGTAATTTCTTGAATTGATTGGTCAAAAAGTGTATAATAGCTAACTTATTTTTCAAACATTATGTCTATTCTTAAAATTAATTATTTTGTAGATAAAGAGCATAATAATTATCAAGTTAATAAATTTTTAATATTTATTATACGGTATTACCAAGTTATAATACTATCATCAATATGATTATTTTGTTTATAAAAGAAAGGAAATTCGAAGTCGTTCGTCATAATATAATAATTACTATAACAATGTTTCGATAATTTTTTTCTCAATAGTACATTATTACTCTATAGCAACGTAATGAATTTTTATGGCTTATAAATACTTAAACATAGCCTTTTTCTAATTAGACTGCAACTGATAAGAAATTTTATATTTTGAAGATTAATATTTTTCTATCTACTACAGTTACAATTTTTTTAAAAGACTATGAAAATAATTTAAAATGAATGAAATTGATTATTGCATCAAAGCCAATTTTACTTCAGCTCTTAATTACTTCGGTTTATTAACGATATTTTTATTTCAGGACTTTTGTGATTGGATAGAAGAGGACCCTCCCCGCGTACGCCCCAATGAATCGCACCAAATCAAAATATCGCTACAAAAATTTCTTTCCGATAGTTTCGATTACCTCAAGCAGTTACTCGAACTCAGCATCATTTACACGGTTGAAGAACTGAGTCTCGAGTTGAGCGATATAATCATCCAACACTGGTTAAAGCCTGAGCTTCTCTTGGACATTTGGAAATTGTCAAGAGAATTAAGTCTAACCGCACTTATAGATGTAACTTATTCCGCTTGCCTTGAAAGATTCATGGAAATACTAATCGACGAGTTATTGAATCTTTCAAATACCGATTTTCTACAATTGGTGCGCAATGTTAACATCAAATCTTCCATAGATTATTTAACGTACACGATAAATGAAAGACTGAAGAAAGAAACTTCCTGTGTCGAGAGTAATGATACACAAATGAAGTTACAATTGCTCAACCTGATGGAGACGCTGGACAGTCCAGAGAGAAAACCATCATTGATGCACTGCTTTTTCGCCGAGACTGTCAAATCGGAAAATGATGAAGATTACAATACACGTGTGGTTTACGCGTTTCAGCAAAAAGTCCCTGCTAAGTTTGGGGAACTCATCGAAGTCTGGAGAATGGAAGAGCCTGGAAAAGATCTCGCTGGAATGGGATTAATTGGACGTGGTAAAGCTTTTTTAAAATATACATAAGGCAGAGAGATTTAATGGGAGAAAATTCGTCAATCGAATTGTAATTTAAATAAAAATAGTAATAATTAAAAATTATGAAATTAATACATCTATCAAAAAATTGATAACACTTCTCTAGGATTCTGTATTTCCATTAAATTATATAGCAATGTTTTTATATTACGTTCTTACTTTTCTTGTAGGCGATAAAAAAAAGGATGAAATGATTTCGTTATAAATCACCTCCTTGTTTATAAAAGAATTTATCACATGTAACCAAATTAAGTACTAGAAAGGTAAAATTTTAATCAATCTTATTTTTTACAATATTTTCTTCAAATATTTGTAGTATTTTCTACAAACGTGTCAAAAAGTTATTGTTTTTTATTATGAGATAAATACAAAATATTGTTAATTACAAAATAAGACCAATTAGCAGAAAGTGATTTATTATTTTAAGCGTTGGAACTTTGAAACAAAGTTTGATAAACAAAATATTTCTATGTGTTTACTATTTTTAGATAATTTCTAAAACTTCAATATAAAAAAGAGAAAAAAGTAATACAACTATGTTTAAAACACATCTATAATGTATAAAAATAAAACGTAAAAATCTTTTATTGTTACATATACCATCTTTCTATTAAAAGTATAAGATACAATAGCTCTTGAAAAGTATTTTAAGCACTCTTATTTAAGTTTCTCAAACAACAATAAATTATAATCAAATTTCACTGCGAATGCAAATTGGTAGTTCTTAGATAAATAAATTGTTGTTTAAATTTCTTACTAACGTCTTTAACGTATTAAATTTCATATTTTGAAATTCAAACGAAAAAGGATCATTAAATTTAGGTTTCAGCATTTATAAAATTGGAGGTGAAATACGCCTCGGCTCGTGTAAATTCAACATGAACGTTTGGCGGTACTGTTTGATCTCAAAGAAGTGGTATTACCTCGCAAGGTAAGGCAAACATTAACTCCCGTTATATTGAGTGTGAACGTGCCTTTCTGAATGCAACGAAAGAAAATGTGTGTTGACAGGCTGCGAAAGGCCCGGAGGCACATGGCCGTGGCCCTAGTCGACGACAAGCTGATAATCATCGGTGGTGTAGGTCGCTATCGCCTCAAGCTATCCTCCGTCGAGATGCTCAACTTGAACACCGGCCTCTGGATCAACGCGCCCAACATCCCGGAGACGTTCACCGACGTGCCTCCCGCTTGCGTCATTAATGGCATCGTCGCGCTCTGCGTATCCAACATATACATGTTCAATCCGAACTCGAACTCATGGATCAAGGTTGACCACGTTTTCGACTCGAGCGAGTTCTGCGGTGTCAAGTGCTTGGCGTCTTACAAGAATACTTTGTACCTTGGTAAGTGAAATTCTAACTTTAATCATTCTTTCATTGTTTTGTATTTTGTATTGAATTAATGTACAATGTGGTTGAATAAATATGCTTTGACCAGAAGAGTTGCTCCGATAGCATAGAAATAGTTAAATAATTGTTTGCAGTTTTCTACGATGCTGGACTTCTTATGAGGGAAGGCTATTTTGGTGTCTAATTTACGTAATTTACGTAAACTAAGTATTGAATTAATTTGAGTCGATTATCAAATACTCGATCGTTTGATAAATATTTTATGATGCTAGAATCGCGACAATTACGTTTGACAGTTCTTTCTTTTATTATACTGGATCTTGATTTTACGGTTCGAAGGTTGAAATTTCTTTTTGGTTATTTAAAAAAAAATCTGGATTTCGATAGCGAATTAACCAACAAATTGATCTTTTAAAATATCTTCTTTAATCTTTATTTAATCATTACAGAAACACTGTTATTGTTGCCAGGAGAATTTTAATATTTAGCTGAATTTCACATAAACGATAAGTGAAAGTATTAAAAATGATATCGCCAATAAAGTTTATTTCCATCGAAATAAAGATTCCTTTTTTTCAATTATTAGTTCAAGCCATCGAACAGTAGTTTTATTATTCTTTTACCACGTATTGTAGCACTTTATTTTTATAAAATCCAACAATCCTCAGTGATTTACGAATGTTACAGACTCGTAAAAAGGTCTTTAAAACGTCAAAGCGATTGATCTGTTGTCCAGGTAAGGAGGGCGGCTCGTTCGTTGGCTACGACGTCACTTGGGATTTGAGGAAGTCACACAGTCAGACGACGGTTCGCGGTGCTCACATAATGCGTTCCGAGCATAAGCAGTTCCAAAGCCCCTGCGAGAAAATTCTCATTGGCGAGGACGCACGCGCCATTGGCATCGTCTACGCGTTCGAGAGGGTCACCGTCGAGTGCGGATGGCTGGATGAGGCAACCGGACGGTTGAACTCCCGTATGCATAACTTCGCATTGCCCCTTGCGTCGCTCGTTCCCGTCAACTGCTTCAATCTCGTTGATCCTGCTACATTGTATAAGCAAATATTGCCGTGAACGTCTAGAGGAGTCTGTCCGTGTTTGGCGATTAAAAAGTACTTCATGGCTCGTGACGAATGACGGGCTCTGCGTCCTTAACGATGGATGATCTCTTAAAGCAACGGTTGACTTTTGAACTTCTGAGTTCAGAAGGTTTGAGCATTTCACTCTGAATTCGTAGGAGTAATAACAGTGTTCTAATAATAGTTTGGGTGGAATAATGGAATAATTCAAATATGGATATTTTCTCTTTCGACTTAGACCAAAATATTAGATTCGAGAAGGCTAGGAAGTATTATTTTATCCTTATCGATACGAAATCATTAGCTTTTCAAAATTAATCGTAGTTTAAGGTAATCAATAAGCGTAAAAAGAGGAGATGAAAAGAAACGAGATGAAGAATATTAAGTGAAATGTTTATACACATTTTTACAATGAGCAGCTGACATTTTAATGTTTAGTATGCTTATTTACTGAGAAATATCGAAGGAAGATTAAAATAAAAACAAAATATAAAAGCGATAGTTCTTTTATATTTACTCATAAATAAATACATTAGGTATTGCACAAAATATTGATTAGTGCATGAGAAACTCATAAATGTTTCTGAATAAATAATAGAAAGATGCTGAACCTCGAGTTATTTTTTTGAATAATATACATTCTAAATTAGAGGATCACATACTTGTTCAATTTTTTATGCGATAAATCATGTACAGGGTGACCAATGACTGAGATATCTGAAAATCATTTCCGAATATTGCAGAATCAAAGAAAGTAGGAATTTTCGAATTAGCCCTTTTATGTAAGAATAAAATATGATAAGTATAAATAATTTAACGTGTTATACGTTAAATTGCAGAAAGCATTAAAATAGTAATAAATAATAACATTATTTTCCCTCTAGTTCAAAATGTAAATACTAGGAGTATAAATTTACCTTGCAATTATGCAGGAAATGGGTTGATCGTAAGTTAACATCATTTTTCATGTGATTTTAGCAATTTAGCAAACAAAAATCATGAACTTATCATATTTAGCATTTTACATAAATATTGAGTCACGTTCAAGGTAATTTATATTACTTTTTATATCTTACTAATGCAAATTTGTAGCTGACGAGGCAAACTTAAGAAGAACACACTTTTGGATTGGTATCTTTCTACCAATTGTATTAGTTCTTCAAACTGAAATAACCAAAGCTTTTATTACGCAACATACTGAATTTTCCTTTGTATAACGATCGTAATCTTTATAGTTTCAAAATGAAGATGATTTTATAAATATTATTGGAATACTTTGCACATACTTTTTGAGATTACAAAGTATAAGTGATTGTAAAATATAAAGATTATTTCGACTCGTCATGTACGAGTAACTTCATTCATTTCTACATGATACTCTTATGAAATGATCCTTTTGTCCATGTGCTTAATTTTATTTTAATGTTTATTATTATCCTTATTCATTTTTAGGCGTTTTTGGACATTTTAAGTAATAATAAGCATATAAAAATCATCTTAATTTTTCTCATTACATAATAGGTTTAATAAAAAGAGTCGTTTTTCAGAATAAATGTAATTAAATTGACATCGGTAATTCCTTATTTATAATATAAATATAAGCATTATTTTTACTTATTTTATAATTTTTAAAATGTTGAAAAGTCCATCCATTGCTTATAATAATTTCATACCATCTTTTATAAATTAGATAATTTTTACTTTAGATTTAACGCGATTAATACCAATAAATAATGAACAAGGGTTCATTAAAAATAGCCTACCAAAAATGACAAATGTCATTAGAAAGAGTAAATATATTTTTTTTACTTAACGATAGGGAACAAGAGGTCCACTTAAAATAGAAAAACGTGTTCAAGAATAAATTTACCAATGACTAGATACTTCCTAAAATCTAGCAAATCGCTTGTTAATTCATTTTTATTGAGTTTAATATTTTATACAATTGAAATTTACTTTATTACTATCTATTATTATCTCATTGCATTAATATTATTAGAAAACATTGATACAATTTAGACGTGCTGCTGCTTAAACATGTGCAGTACCGACGTGTCGTTCATTGTTAATAAAGATTTCTAGTATATTAGTACACATTTCTAACGTAACTTTGTCATAGTATGACGTCTCATTAGGCCATGAAGAATTTCTTTCTTTTCAATTTCATACAGTCAAGTGTACGTTTTATATCCAAAATTTCTTCTTTGCTTCATATGGTATTCGCAATCGATTAGCTTAAGTTACTTGTTATTTATTTTATTATTGTAATTACAATATGTGGTAAATTTTTTTTATACTTTCGGGATGATCTTTGAAGTGGTATTTAGTGAATTCTATATCTTTGAACGGTTATTTTGCGCTTTTTACCATAATAGATTCTTCACTTTTCATTTTTAAGTATTCATTCTGAAATTTGTATTTGACGTCGGAATAAAAAGTACAACCAAAAATATTGTTGCTTTATCTACAGACTTAGAATATGTGCCAAAAATGAAGCTTTTCATTGATTATTTTTGGATATTTTAGGATCTACTTATTTTCAACGCAAAAAAGAGTTTGCTATACTAGAACTACAATTAATACCTTATTCACTGCTAATTAGTCTATAATCGTCCAAGTATTTATTTATTCTTGTAGCGTTGTTTGTTTTATTTGCTTCTCTCGTGCATCTGTGACCGTTACGATCATATCATTAAATGTAACTATAATTAATATATAATCAAATATAATTAGTATATCGAATCGCTTGCAAATTTTATAAATTACAAGTTATTTCTGACGATTAGCATTACAAACATACAGACTTCTCTAGTTTAGTAATATTCTTTTGGGGTTCTTCCATGTTCAGGAAAAAGTTTTTGTAGCTCATCTATTGTTTATATATCTTTGCGGATTTTTGCGGATCTTTGCGGAATTTAGCTAGTAAGTAGTTTTTAGGTAGAGAACCTGCAACTACAGAGAACCAAGCAAATAGAATTATACATATTTTATTAACTATAACCGAGTATAGACATCATATATTATATATATATGTGATAGGCATAATAATCTGCGATGTGACCATTGACTGCGCGTGTTCACTTGATCATGTAAATAAGAAATACTATTTCGTAACTCCAATAAAGTAAAACTGTTGTGGCATTGTTGATAAATAGTAGAAAATAATCGTTAAACACATCAGCACAGGCCTTCTTAATGTTACACTAATTTATTATCTTGTTTTCATCGTATGTACTTCATGATTATCCACATTCTGAAGCTCACAGTATTAAAAATTTTCCAATATTTATTTGACACTGAATTTTTCCATAATTCTAATATTAATTTTCACCTCAGCTAATAAATATGAAACTATATATGTGAGGTTCTATTCTAATAATAATCGGTATTACTTATTTAAATTCGATATCAATAACAGTTACTTTAAAATGCAAAACGTGCAAAAAAGTAAACTAATTCCTTAGCAGCTGTAATTCTTTTTTTCGTGTCTAATTTATTTCACGATCATTTTCCATAGTATTAGAAAAAGGAATTAGATAAAGATACATATATAAAATAATTATTGCATTCAAACAAAAAATTGTAACTAGCTACGATCGCACATATTAATTGTTATCATGTTAAGCATATTGTTCTGTGAAAACTATTTCTGTACTACATTCCTAATTAAAAAACCTAAGAGTTGTTATTTATAATTTTTCCATGAAATATTTCTATTTTTGTAATGTTTAAATAGTAAACTAGTTATTATATTTAGTTATAATATGCATTATTTAAGTAGATAATAAAAATAAATTTGTCATCGTTGAATCTTAAAGATTCAGATATTAACACTTGTACCCTAATTATGTATTAAGGTTTAAACTGACGTTGTTTAAAAAATATTATTAATATAGAATCTAAAATTCTTTTAAAACTTCAAGTATATTATTTGAAATTTAATATTACTCATATGGATTGTCAGTCAGAAGAAACAATTTAACAGGAACGTTTTTTCATTAAATTGTACTTTTATAATTGCAATTCATTATTTTTACAATACAATAATCTACAAAAAATTATAAATGGAAAATTTTTTTGTATTGAAAGCATAAAGTATTCGTAAATAATATGACATTTGGTAATAATCGCAGTGAGATTATACATATAATTGAGATCTTCTACTGCGAAGACTGTGTTTTTTCTTTGAATATCACATTTTCTTTTACATTGGTTATTATTGCTCTATTTTTGTTTATTTGCATCAAAAGTAAACAATTTTAAAATAAACTAAAATTTTTTGTAAATGATTAAATGGTCACCCTGTTTGTAACATACCTAGGTTTAGCAATGGTTTCTTTTATAAACTCTCAAATAATCTGAAGTTAAACATTATTTTTTTAATCAAAGAAAAAATATTGCAAATAAAAATGAACAAAAAACAATAACTTCAATTTTATTATGAAATTTACCGTGCATAAAGAATAAAAATCGAATAATATATAAAACTAAGCATTTTTTTTTATAGCAATTCTTTTTTTGAATGCCATAAATATTGTGACAAAATAAGATTGTACTATATTAAATCACGTATTTATTGTTTATGAACTCCAAAAAATTGTTCATTTTCTCCAAAAATTTTCACGAGCCAAGAAACCTTGCATTTAATAAGTGATCAGCAATTCATGTATTTTTTAATTATTTATGCGTGTATATAGATTTATGAGAGCAGCTATTAAAATCGATTAAGCTCTCGGAACAATATTTTAGTTCAATTCTTGTTCCTAGCTGAGTTTTATTTTATAAAAAGATGCGAAAGTCATATTCGACTAAATCCATACCTGATTGAATAAGGATACCGTGATAATTGATTCTAACTCGAAAAAGACGTAAATTTCCGAAAGACTAACATCGGTTACTCTCTGTAAAGGATGAATTTACTATTATGAAAAAATTCGAATAACTATTTCAGCGATTCTATGAATACGTTTCTAGATATGTTTTTTTAAAGTAGCCTGTAAATCTATCATCGGATATTAAACATCGGTCATTAAACAATCGCTGAAAAAATTTATTTCAAAATTTATAAAATAGTAGATTATGCAGTAAAAGTGACCAAAAGTTTTTTTACATCAAGTATATTTTTAGTTCGAAAACATTCCCGAATTAAAGAACGAAACCCAGATGTCCTTGTATCGAAGAGTATAATAATGTCGGTTGGTCGGTAATGACGATAACTCGATTCTTACTGAGGCATAAAAAATATTAATTATTAAAAAATTCATTCGGGTGCTTTCAATTAGTAAGATATTTTTCATATTCTATGTCGAATTATGTAAGATAATAATTATTAAAGCTTTAAAATATACATTTTAAAAATATTAGTATACACGTATTATTATTTTATGTGCTCTATTATTTGATATTATCGGAGGAAAATGTATATACTAGAGAATATCGTGCAATTGAATATATATCTTTGAGAGAAATAATATAAGACAGCTTACATAAATATTATTTTAATTTTTATTTCTGTATAATTGCAAAGTACTTTTTGTATTTTTATAAGATAAAGTTAGTTATCATCATTATATGACAGAACTAACTGTAATAACTTTTTAACTTAAAGGGCTAACTTTTTCGTGCAGTTTTTGTATAAATAATGATCCTTGAGGAATTGAAAATTATGCATATTTTGATAATTTTACAAATTTTGTTATATACCAAATTAGTTGTTTACTTTTTATGATTCCAATGTAATTCAATATTCTATTTCATTGTTCAAAGCTTAAAAATATTCTTTTAGTTTTCGTCATGATTTATGGAGCAAATTAGATTTACTATTGTTATTATGTAATAATAACATTCTTCTGTGCTCTTGGGACAGAATTCTTATATTGACAAAACTGTCGTGCATTATGAGATCGTAATGAAAATAATTAGGAAAAATATGTTAGTTGGGATCAAATTGTAGCGCAAATAAAAGTAGCTTTTGGAGTGCCTTTATAGATACCAACATAAGTGTGAAGCGTAATATAGATATAATTTTCTTCATAATTCTTATTATCAGTATTTTTGGTAAGAACGTTGAAATAGTATATTTGTACATAAGAAATCGAAAGATCTTTGTAACTGTAGTACCGATTACAAAAATATCTTTATAAATATATAATGTAAGTACATAAATAGTATTGTTCATTTTTTTACATTAAAATACGAAATATGCTACGGACCATATTACTTGAGTTTTCATAAAAATCATTGGAAATTTGTGATGCATCATACATTTTTCACACAAAACAATTAGCTCATGAAGAAATCGCCATGTCAATAACAAAGTACACGCACTAAATATGAAATTGCAAAATTCAAGTAAAACTTTGATTAATAAAATTATAAAATATCGATTGCTTGTTTTTAGTCTAAAAATTATTCTTAAACCTGAAACCAAGCTAATTTAATGTAAATTACTAAATAACTGAGAGTAATTTATTTTAATACCTCAAAATGGCTATTTTTATATTAATGAATTAAGGTCGCACTTAACTTCTATATTTTATAATTTTAAGAGAACATAAATGTTTGCTTAGTATTTTCCAAATTCTAGATTTTAATTCATTTTTCTTATTCTTTAGATTTTCATAAAATTTTAATAGCTTTTATATATCTCGAATTGAAGATGTAGATGCATGCTCTATTCGTTCTTTTTCTGTCGACATTTTTGTTGAAAAAGTTCTCTTTATCACGCTTCGAAACATAACTTTTGTAGAGTACTTTTTTACAAGCAACAGTAAAAAAATCGCTCCTGTTTTAGACGATTGTAACTGTTATTTGAGATTAAAAATGTTATTAAAGACTGTGATTTTGTTACTGAACAAGTGCCTTTCTCATTCCTCATATCTCTTCCTCTATGTGGTCAATTAAAAATCTTTACAAAAAAATTTATGATTGAAAATATGTAATCTTATGAAAACAAATACTTGATACTATTAGCTAATAAATATGGAACATATTTATTAATTTTTTAATTAGTTCTTTAATTATTACCTTATATTTATTGCTAAAATATTTTAAAAATTGTATGTTCAACTAATATTTTCTTTAAGAAATATTGATTTTTATATATCAGAAATCTTTTTATTTATCTCTGATTGAATACAAAGTCATAATGTAGTAATTATTGATGATTGTCATCGTCATTATTGTCGTCATTTAATGCAGTCATAATGCTGAATGATAAATATTTGCGATCAATTTTAATTTTACTTAATAATTAAATTATCATTTATGGTAAAAAAAAGTTCTTTGACCGTTTTATTAACTGTCATTATTTGAAATATGTAAATTTAGGAAGAAGATAGGAAATTGCATAAACCATATCATGTAGCTAATCAATATTGAAAATAAATGAATTACAAGCATTAAAAATCATGTTAGCTTATTTTAGAGAATGAGATTACTGAAAATCCATTAGAGCCTAAGAAAATGTTCACTGTGAATGTAACGCACATTATCTGTAGCGAAATATAATTAAGCATCATTTTGGGAAAGTAATATTTCAGGTAGACGTTAAAAAATTATAAAGAAAATGTTTATTGGACATTTTAACCTTTTAATATTAAATAATGAAATATTTATTGAAAGTATGTTTATTTATTGCAGAAATGAAGCGAAACTACAAAACAACTGTAATCAGATTTTTTCAATCGATTATGATAATTAATGAAATTATAACACCGATCATATGAAAAGTAGAATTAAATAAGCTGATAAGCGGAATAAATATTATATAATTGTATATGTTGATAAAAATATATAAAAATAAATTATATCAAATCAAATGAGTAGTTAAAAAAAAATATATATATATATATATATATATATATATATATAATTACAATAATGCAATCAGGAATGGTATATAAGATAAGGTATATGTACATAATTTATATCAATGCTAAAATATGTTATATTTAAAAAAAATTTTTTAAATTACTCGTAGGATACAAGCTTTACAAAGTTAATACTGAAAAAAAGAATAAATAAATCATATTAAGAAATAACAATGTTAATATTAACGTAAATTACGGTATTAATAAAATTTTAATAAATTTGAACAAAATTAATTCGCGTGTAATCGAGTGACAATTTTAATAGATAATAATGCTTATCATTTTTTCATATATTTATTTTACTATACTATATATGTAAGTATTGTTACATTGTTACAAAGACTACGATTTGCAAAATATTTTTCAAGGTGATGCAGAATTAAAATTACGAAGTGTTGCTGAACTTGTTGGATATGTAGAAGTGTAGAAACGAATCGAAAGAAAGCCTATCGATATAAAACAACAAAAACCTGTGTTTATATTACATTATAAATACATTATAAATTATATCATGAGAGTTATACGATCGAATAATATTTTTACAATCTCGTACTTGTAATGGTCCGTGCTTCGGTGAACGAATTACACTTGAAACTTAACGCCAATTAACCTGAGCTTCAACCACTGTCTTCGCGTGAACTTTAAGGTCTAAGTTCACAATAAACTTGTAAAAAATGATCCAGCAAAACGTTGTACCAAGAGATAAGGTAAAGGAGAATCCAAAAGATTTTTTAACTCGAAGAAAGATTGATTGAAAAATAATGTGTTTTATTGAAAAGAAAATTTGTCGAATAAGTAAGTACAATAAATTGTTTAAATTATAACAATGATGTTAATATTAATAAATGACTTTATTGGCTTTTATTTTCTTGTTAAAATGCATATTTAAAGTGAGATTTTTTTTAGTATTGAGAATTTGCTAAATCTGTTGATCAAGTTCAAAATAAAAAGATATTCTAGTTATAAGTATGTACTATGTCGTATCTAACCTATTACTTTTTTAACTGACAGTACCAAAGAAATTTCATATACGTTTACCTTATATAAATTTTATTAAAATAAAGATTCGGTGTAATTAAGCTATTTATTATATCATTTACTCTTTTAAAGTTAAGCCTGATTTTTGTACATCACGGTTCGTTAAAAATACAAAACGGACTTATAATAAATAAAAACTATTATTTAGTAATAAAATATAATATATAATACTTAGACGTATATTTTTAAATGCAATTTAAAGGTTCCAATTACGAAATTAAAGCTAGTTCCAGGCAATCATTTGCTAGCACTGCACACGTACCGAGCAAGATTATCGGACGATTGACTTTTTAAATCTGTATTTGTTTACTAAATCACTATGCATGTGTAACATTGATTTTCAACATTACAGGCAATAATGCTAATAATATTATTAAAGACCAATGTTTTTATATGTACTGATTGCATCTTAATTTTCCCGAGCGGCTGTATCTCTCCTCGATCTTTAAGCGCAAAAGCTCATTCATCCTTCTCTTACGATAATATTAGACCTAAAAGGGAGAGGCACTCGCTCACCCTGTGTACGCGACACAAGCATTCGCTGGTCTCTTGGGTTCAGACGTTGATCTTGGGGAAGTCGTCGGTGAGGTCGTGGACGAGCTGCCGGAGAATGAGGGGATTCGCGTTTTTTGTCAGCTGGCGTAGTAGGAACCAGTCGCCGAAGCTCAGGCTGCGCACGAGCCTAACCGCCGTCGTCCGCGACAATCCAGGTACACTAGCGCGCACCAGGAGAATACGCGCCCAGGGCTGCGTTAGTACCGTCAGTCTGAAATGGTTTGTTTCGGTAAATAAGAAAAGTGCGTTTGTCGATCGAATGGAATTTTAACTTAGAGAAAAAGCAGATAGAAATAGTACAGTAGGAATTGGAATGCTTTTTTAATATAATTTGCTTATACGAGTTTTGGAATAATACAATGAATATCGTTAAAATTTGTTAGAATTCCGTACAGAATTGATCTGGCTGTTTGAACAACTTAATTGTAAATTAATAAGGATCGATACCCAGCGAAAGCGAGATAAATTTTATGTATGCGCTACTTAGATTGATATTTTCATAATTGTTTTAGTCTTTCAGTTTTGCCGGTTACAGAATTCATGATTACATTGTTACCGTCTCTTCTTATTAATTCTATGAGAATTTCGTATTTTAAATATACTTTATAATGAAATCTGTCCGACTGAAATTTTATACATTTGCAGTGAAGTTCTTGTAACAACGGTTTAGATAATGTACTTTTTTATCCGCACTAATTCGAAATAAGAACGTAAACACGTAACGAAATCGATCTATGTTAAAATAAGGTCTTGCCCTTTCAACTCGTATTTATCTATTCCGGGTTACCTATAAATGATGGCCAGGACACCGACCCCGGCAAGAAAAATAAGCCAGAACCAGAGGAGCACGAAGATCTTCTCGTTGACGACATTGAGTGGTAGTACGCAGAGGGTATCGTGAGTCTGGCTGGAACCGCTCGGGCCGAATGTGTGGATCGTGCACTTGGTGAGCTTCGGGAAAAGCCGCGCCATCGGGTCGACGCGCTCGAATGGATTCGCCTCGGAAGTGAGGCCCAGCACCGCAAGCCCGTATTGCGAGAATTGGCCCTCCAGCAAAAGATTCAGCATATACATCTGGCTCAACTGCCAAAGCGTTGCTGGATCAATGATTGTGGATTCGAGCTCGCCACGTGTATTAACGTTGTTTTCGGTTCAAATGTGTCGCGCGCAATGTAACGGAAGAAAGTGCCGTTAATGAAAAACTTTAATAAAAGAATGTAATTGCATCGATTATTATAACGCGAAAAATATCCTTAAAATTCGTGTCTATATTGTCTCTATTAAACTAAAATTCTCTCTATTATGTATTGCATGTGGAAACTATAAGGTTACCGATGATCGATAAAGAAGTACTCTTCTTTAGTGAAAAAATGTGAATCCCCCTGTTCTCCACTACGCAACACTACCACCCAGTGTAAATGCAGTTTCATGCGAAACAAGTGTTTTAATATCTTCAACTTGCTGGCATTCGCTGATGAATTGCAACAGACGAAAACAGTACAACAAATGCACTTACCGTATTGAGAAGGTTTAGGATCTCGCAAGCGAAAAACCTGAGGGCATAGATGTTGTGCCCATGCGTAAGACTTTCGGCAAAGTAGCTCAAAAGCCGGTGTCGGTGTTCGTTCGCCCAGGAATCTCGAGCGAATGGTGAGGCGAGATCCTGCGCGAGAAAGCCTATGATACCGCCTTCCCACACCTGCCACAGGGCTCGAGGCGCATAGAACGTTGTTGCCTGCAGTGCCAGCACGATGCATACCTGCGTTTAAAGTAGGAGCTCGTGTAATACCTTCGCTCGAGGGTATTTTTATTAAATATTCGTGCAAAGGCAATCGATCATTTATTTTGTAGTTTAATAACCAGATACAAAATTGTTAGTGTTCTCTAACGTTATTTTATGTATTATTTGTATTATTAAATCATTTAAAAGGATAATTCTTGTAGATCTTCTTTCATCATCTCTAAATATTAATAAACTAATATATCACTATCATTGTAGATTTTACATTTTAATCATTTCATGGGTTTATTAATAACAGTTGGGTTTAAAAATATATTTCATACAGAATCAGTACATGTACTTAAGTTTCGTCAAAATTGTTTACAATTACAGATCACGAAGTCTAATATAATTGAATTATTTTTAATATGAATAATATTATTTACGTAGTATTCATTGGATTAACTATTTTTACGAAATAAATTCATTAGTGTACCGTTACAAATATAATTCTTATTTTTGAAGAATATTTTATACGAAATTTGTACTACATCCCTCCCTCTAATGTACGAGCGTAAAGATTTCACAATTTTATTCGAAATTTATGAAAATGAATTGGAAAAAACTAAGTAATTTTATATAATTCAGGCGGTGTGTTTAATTTCTTTGAACTTTAGAAAACAAAATAAACTTAATTAATATTGTATGTATACAGATACATCATAATAATTAAAGAAATTATTATTTAAAACTATTTCTTATTCGTCAATAATTAAATTTTTTAAATCTGTTTCAAAATAAGTGTTCTTTAAGTGATTAAACTTTAAATTTTACGATCGGTTAATTATACTTTCCAATACATTTCGTTGTGTTTTTGAAAACTAGAAAATACCCAATAAAATTAAAAGTATTAACAACATAAAAACTGAAATTAATGCAATCGATTGAAATGCATTGAAATTTTAAGAGTACAAGCAAGTTGTATATACTCTAAAAGTAGTGAAAACAAAGTATTGTCAGGCATCAATTTGCTAAATATTTTTATAGCACTTTTTATACTTATTATGTCTTAAAGCCAATACAAGTTAATAATAAAATAGTATTCATAGTAATAAAAATAATAACAATTCTCTAGAACGAACCCACTGATAATACCGATGGCGAAGAATCTCATCTTTCTCCAATGCTTGAGCGACTCCAGGAGCAATTACATCACGACCAGGAATTCCGCGTAGATGTCTTTTTACGGTAAAAGTGCTGTAGATCCAGCAATAAGCATTTACTGGTTCCGATTCTGTTATTTTTTCAAGTAATTTTATTACATTTTTGACAAAATTCGAATAGAATAAATCACGTTGGTAGTACAAATAATTTTGATGATAAGCTCGCTAAATAATAATTTGTTTTATTAAATTAGAATTTTATAAAAATTAGAATCTTGTAATATGAAGAAATTTTTACAGATTATTTTTGTAGAAGTTTGATAATTCATAAGAAAAGGTTGCGCGATCACAATTACATTTAATAATTATACTTGTGTGAATATTCGAATTCAACAAATATAGAAAGATGAATTAAATATAGTTAATGTGAATTCGCTGTGCTTATTATTAATTCAAAACTATAGCTTGTTGAATGGGTAAGGACTTTAATAAATAAAAAGGTATTAAACAATTATTAGTATTAACGAAAAAATTATATTAAAAAATAGCCTCGTTTGTCGTATCTGTCGCATATATTTACAAATAATATGCCAACAAAGTGCGACAGTTACAGATGAATTTACAAATGCTATTGTACAAGCTCTGTCGCATCTTATATTTTTCCACTGCAGAGAAAACTGTCAATTGCTCAACTATCAGTGCATTTTAACTGAAAAACTGTTTAGAAATACTCGAATGTTAGCTTTCAAATTTCGAATACTATACATAAAATATATATACATACATACTCATACACATGTATATATATATATACCCCTGAGCGAAATCAATGTTAATTCTAGTATGCATCGACTTCCTGTCGAGTATTTTCTAACACGATTGTGATAAAACATCAGCATTTAGCCGAACGTATTGCACCAGAGGAATTTCAACTCAGGACAATTTCAGATAAGCTCTGAGAAACATTTATCGCTGGTCTCACCGAGGCCGCTGCCGTTGGTGATACAGGAGATCGGCTCGCCAACGAGTTGATTGGCAGTGACGAGGATGGCGCAGATACTCAACAGGAGTACCGTAAGCCGCGAGTGTAACCGGAACACGAGGTTATCGATACGCACAGACTCAACGAGCAAAAGCTCCTTTACAGGCGCGAAAAGTTCCAGCATCCTCTCTTGGCGCTACTCCTATTAGCTCGCCTTCCTTGTCGCGCTCAGGATGTTGTCGGTTAGTTATTTATTTCGTACACTTTTCTCTTTTCGACTCCTTAGCTAACAGTTGACAACGTCGTGGGATAAATTGATGACAGCGCTAGAGATAAGATCTGGCGGTCGATTGCCAAACTGTCGTCGAATTATTTTTGAAATTTAAGATAAACCCGCTCTTATTAGTTGTGGATTATTTACATTATTTAATCGGAGAAATTATGTTCGCGCAGTTGTATTTGTTCCGTATACTTGATCATCATTGTTGGTAACGTTTGCCTTAATTCGTCACAAAATAAGTACATTTTATTATTAATTTTAGAAAACAGGACAAGAATTTTAATCGTTTTCTTAAAAAAAATAAATACGAAAATACAATGATTAGACTGCAAAATTTACAACTTTTATGGTTTTCTTTATTTTAGATAATTTAAATAAAAAAACGCATTAATAGAGTGCACAGAAATAATAAGATGCATAGTACCGAATGGTACTAACTAACTTTTAAATTTTAACCATAAACTGTGAATATTTAATTATTATGCTGTATAAATTGAATTTCTTGTATTTAGATTGTATACCATTTTTTGAAGGTAAAATACGATTATGTACATTCATTTTCTCAAGGTTTCTTCTGAAACATTCCATTTGTTGAATAAATAAAGATTATTTATTAAAAGTAAAATAACGAAAATTTGTAGTCGAAAACATTGAGTTGTAAATTTTTTTTAAAGGTTCATTATTTATTACATTTCGATCTATAGGACATTACCTTATTTTATTAAACAAAAAATATATCATATATTTTAACGTATATTATTTTTAATAAATGCTTTTGGAACAATGTAATTTTATTTGTCAGCTTAAAAATATTTAAAGAACATTTCTTAGTCACCAATATCTTTCTAAAATATGCAAGAGCTTCTTTTTCAAAAATAGCTCCTTTATTTCTTAATCTGTAATCATTGATGAATGATGAAATTTTATTCAGTAATAAATTTATCGTAAATTTAATAAATCTGATATTATATACGTACCGTTTCTTAAAAAAGGACTACAGTATTTCAAAATTTGATTTCATCTAGTAAATTGTGATTTATTTTATTTTGTATCTTTTGTATCTTCCATACCTTACATATTTTAATTAACAAATTTCATTAATTGTTGCGTTTGCTCAACATAGCATGAATATATAAGAACTTTGCAGAAACTAGAAAGGCAAAAATATCGATTGGACATTCAAAATATATAAGAAAAACTCAATATTGCACTTAATACTATAATGGTTAATGCTTATGCAAGTGTTTAGCTTGAGACACGATTGAACACTTGAGAACTAAAAAAGCTGAAGTAATGTGCCTTAAGTGGTGAGTTTACATTTAACCCCGTCGAAGCACTTGCAAATTTTCCGAAGAGCGATCCGATCTTTATCAAGTTGGGGCACGGCGAAGCAAAAGTTTTCGCACCGGCCGTTATCCTTGACACAGGGATTGTGATTGCTCTTGGAACTAAAGAGTTTAGAACTGTGGAGTCTAAGACTCGTCGACATGTTGCGATCGTAAGGGAAAATATCGAGTTCGCCAAGGTGTTCGCCGCTCGTCTTGTTGAATCGGTGGATGCTGGTTAGATTCTTTACGTAGATGAGCTTATCATGCACGAGAAAGCCAGTGACGTTTCGAATGCTAATGGTATCGGTGATATTTACGACTCCACGCCCATATAAATCGGAGTTCGCGATTGTCGAGCCATTCGCGTTCAAGACATAGAGTTTGTCTTCTAGATGATCAAGCGACAAGAACTTCGTTTCATCAAGCGTTGGCAGAACCTAAATTAATAATTGATAACAACTTTGTTAATTTTTCTGGAACTATATTATAATTATTAAACTTATTAAACTATAAATAATATTAATTTAAAATTATGAACGCAGAAACGCAGAAAGTTTTCTTTATTGTTATAGACAATAATACAATAACGTTAGTACGATACTAACCGCTTCAAAAATTGTTAAACTATTTGTTAAACGTACGTACCGTTAAGTTCTTTGCGTCCATGTCAAGTCTAAACAAACGATATTTCTTTATTTTATTGTCAATGGCCGAAACGAAGAGATAACCTCGATTAGGGTGCACTGCCAGTGAATGAATCCTGCCGAATTCCCAAAGCAAAGATGTCGATTCCTGGATACGCTTAGGATCATCTGTGTTTACCAACATCACCTTAAGAACGTAGAAAGTTACGTTACCCCGCCACTCGATCTCCGTATAGTAGAGATTTTTGGTGATCCAGTCGAGTGCCATAGGACCAAAGAAAACGCCTTTTTGATAAAGTAACCGCGTGCTCATCACTGTATCAATGTCCACGCGATAGATCGAATCCTTGCCACCGTAATACAGTTTCCTGAGAAATTGTTGAACTTGGTAGTTCATATTGTAGAAATGTCAATCTCTATTTGTATGAAATTTATACCTCGTTGTCGAATCGTAGATAAAGCCGGTCCGTTCATTCTTTTTTAATTGCAACTTAGCTTCGAAGGGCTCGATTGCTTGACACCTTCCTTTCTGCTGACTCTTAAGGCATACGCTACGGATGATTCTGTTATCTTCGTAGATCAAGAATTCATCGATGCGTATGCAGCTCTTCAAATCATTTGCCAATTGCCAGCCAATCTCACAGGCACAGTAACCACCCAGACGTAGCTGTTCGCAAACTTGAGAACCACCGTAGTTATTGTTCCAAGCTTCCGGATTTTGACTCGCAGGTTCCAAAACTTTTAGGGCTATCACACGATTGCCAGGGTAGCTATTGTACAGTACACGAATCGAATCTTTGCGACAGCCTTTGCCATCTTCATAGCTGCACTTGTACACACTTCCATCAACGAAATTTGTGCCATAACTATCTTCGCCATATCGATCGTGATCGTTATATTACAATTGCTGTTTCAACGATTTGCATAGATAGACTAAATCTTGCAATATCTGGAATTGCACCCTCGTGTTGTTTTTTCCAATATACTGAAAGGAAAGTCTATACTGGACCTCGTGAAGGATTCCACGTACATATTCTTGTGCAATTAATACGACACTAGACATGGTAAAAAACTATGTGCAACGATCTCGAGTTAAATTTTAAAAGGATTGGTTTAAGATAAGATTTAAATAAGATTTAAAAGGGAAGTACGAATATTAGTTTTTCGTTTTTATTATTTCTGCATCTTTAAATAAGTTTGAATACGAATATTCAACTAATTAATATATATATATATATATATTACCAGACTTTCGCATACGATTGTTAAATTATTATTGTTTACGCGTGCGTTTTCAGTGTTACGAGAGTAAAGCAGTAGAGAGAATATAGACATTAGGATTTTTAATTTAACTAGTTAAATTACTCACTAACGAGCCTTGAAACTATAAGAAATAATGAAATGAAATGGAATGTTGAAAGATGAGGACTAGAAAGTTGATAGACTAGACATTTTTTCCTTATTTATTCTATTAGAATAAATGCACAGAGAGAAGCATTTACACTCTACATCTGTAATAAATTATTCATATTTAAATCCTGGCGTAATTTTTAACTTTCTCCATAAAATGATATTACATGATAAAACATTAGTCAGATGTAGGAAAAAAGATTATTCTACGAATGATGACACAAGCAAATTCAATAACATTAAAAGGCTCTTTATAAGACAAAGAAAAGGATATTCAAAAAACGGCCTTAATTCTTAAATGAAAGCATATTTTATGTACGGAATCAAACACGAGGTTTCATGTGTCGTAATCTCTTTTGATAAAATATTTTTGTTTCTTTTTTTTGAAAGGGTTCGCAAAATGTTCGATATTGCTCGATTATGTCGTAAATATGCCAACGTTTTCACTTTAGTGCAATTATTCAACATTCTTGATTAATGATTTTTTTCCTTATAAACGCGAATGAGAATAAGATTGAAAGCATTTAAAAATGAATAACACCGAAAAAAATTTCAGTCTGCTTTAAAAGAACATTTAACAAAATACTCGTTTAAGTATTTGTCAACAATTATGACATTCTTTGTTTATCCAACTGATAAGGCATTACTATATGAAAATATATAGCCTACACAAAATTACATGTATAAGAAATGTTATTATTTTAAAATGTTGAGCTCTTCCACTATTTCAAAGTGTATAATAAATGATATAATTTGAAACTCACAATAAACTGCATTGACCCAGAATAGTTCTTTTTTTGTAGTACTCATACTCAATACGCCATTTTGCGGTTGTAATATCGTATTTAAAATTTTTCCATTGTAATCGATGCTAAAGATTTTATGTTGAATTTTGGAGGATACGAGAATATTTTTATTGATACGGTCTACTGTAATTTTTCCAACTTGACTCTCCATTTTTAACGAAGGTGGGTCAATTATTTTCGATTTAGATCCGTCCATATTCATACGCAGTAGCTAAAATACACGTTACAGTTTACAATTCAAAAACATGTTTCTTAATTAATGCAGTTACAATCATATTTATTCTATCTGCACATAATTTACTCCATCAATTAATCCATGAATACAAGAAACACTTTTATCATGCTGAAGAAAAAATGGTTAATAAAAGCTATTACAATTTATAAATATTATTGTAATATAGACAAATTATTCTTCGGGTAAAATAAACACGAATAAAAGAAAAATGTAATTTCAACCTCAAAAGTGTACTTTGCATTGTTTTACAAGGCCGAAGTTCATAAGCTGCTAGTTTGCTTTAGTATTTATGATTTATATATTTAACGTATTAAATTTAAATTTAACGTACAAACGGATGCTACGACCTTTCAAGCAAATGACTGATCAGCAAAATTGAATAGTTTGATCTTGAGTTTTCAATTGAGCAAGCATAAGGATGTAAGGTTATTTTTACAAAAGGCAGTCCGTCATACTCCCTGATCTATAATATTTTCCTAGCTTACGTGGCCACGTGGATTATTGTCGTCAAGTAAGAAGATGTAACCCTCGCGTGGATCCAGTTCCACGTGAGTCGGACGGTAATTTCTTGCACCCATGACCAGGACGACGGGATGCTCGCCGTCGAGATCCAGAATGCGCAGGGTGTTGGTTCTCGCGTCGATGACATAGAGACGATCGTCGAGGTAGTCGACGGCTAGGGCGATGGGCCGCCACTTTTTCTCCTCGTGGACCAGTCTGACATTCCGGGACTGCCTCAGTGAGCAGGAGTATATGGCGCCGGTTGACGTTGTCCAGAAGAGGAGGTTCCTGGGATGGTGGTAATCGACTGCTGTGGCACTTTCTCCGTGCTGCAATCGAGCCACGATCTGGGATCCGATACTCGACACTTGCACAAGTCCTAAATCCTCCTGGATGTAAAATAGTCGCGGCTCCGGGACGTCCACCGCATCCACGATAACTTCGCGTCATAGTAAAAAAGCCTTTGAGATCTTTTAAGTTGATGGGTCAATGGGCTTAGTAATTTAGAAGCAAAGATCGCTTCTCTATCATTGTACGATGCGACTAAACTTCTGAGTTGTAAATGAAATATTCTTGCGTCAGACTAGTTCGATTGTTTAAAATGGTTTTCATTAGAAATAAATGATAAATTTGTTATTAGCACGTAATAAGTTTGAATGTAAAGCTACAAAAACAAATGAAAACTACAAAATGTTTATATAAATACTTTTAATAATTAAATATTATGGGTCGTATTGTTATCATAATTGATTAATTGTTATTGAAAAGTAATGATGCAAAAAGCTACTTTAAATAGTATAAAATTTTTTAATGAAAAGAAGTATATAAATGTAAATAAATACTCTTTTCATAAGTTAGATAATAGACATTAGAGAACTACAATCAAAGTAAATATTTACCTTTTTGATTTATTTGACTAATTACAGTTGCTTCGATACACATATTCATCACATTCAACAATATGAAAAACGTAAAATACCTTCTCAACATTTCAGATAATGTTTTCACTAATCGCTTATTCAAAAACTTGAGGAGTTAAATATTAGACCTCTTCGCGGTAGTGAGAATGGAATTTTCTCTGTATTTTGCGTTTATGCGTAGCTCACGAACCTTAATATAGCGATAAAAGAAGAAGTAAACGAGCGAAACAGGTTTTACATCATCCTTTTAATTTTCTTTATTGAAAGTAAAAAAAAGTTGGAATGCTGAATTAATATTGTCCTAGAAAAATCAACGTATAGGTAATTGTAATTAATAATTAATAATAATAATTTTTTAAATTAGAATAATAGATTTATATTGAAAAACTTTTGTTGTATTTTATTTTAACATAAATTCACATAAACACAATTTTACACTGCATATCCTTTTGTGCTTTTCTTAATGGGTCTAATTCTTTATCTCCTTTTTTTCACTTAACACATTGTAAAAACACCTTAAATATATGCGTATTGTTAAAATATTACTAAAAAACAATTGTAAAATATTTATAATAATGATATACAATACCAACCATGAACTCATAATTCACTACATGTATTAATCATCAATAAATGGATTTTAAAAATATATATTTCACTTCGTATCAAATTCAGATGTTAATTCATACCAATTAAAGCTTCATTTATCTTTGAACAAAATTTACTTTAATTACCGCTTGCCAATAACCACAATGACGACTTGTACCCCTATAAAACGGAAGTTCGTTGACTTGTTCCAATATGATGTATCATGGAATATTTTGTTAGAATTTTTAAACAAAACTTTGTGCGTTACATACATATTCGTTAAGTTAAAAGCTCTGTTAATATTTGACAACGTTAACATATCATGAAATGTACACTTATTTAGTATCGTTTTATAATGTAAAGAATAGTTATATGACTATGATAGAATTAAGCGCTTACATTCAATATAATGAAATTAAACACGATGCTATTAAACAATAGAAGGAATGATCTTCAGTTTTTGGCTACTTTACAATGACAAACGTTTTTCTCGTGGTTCTTCTTTTTCTTCTTCTTAATTTCTAAAGATTTTTTAAGAGCTTCTTTCTTAAAGTACAGTAGTGCTAAAATTATAGTAAACATTAATTTAGTATTCTAAAGTGCAAGGAGCATTACTTTAAAATAAATGTAAATTGTATAAAATAAAATTGAAATAAATTATCAAAACCTTGCAATTTTCTTTGACTTTCTTCTAATCGTCTTTGGTATTTCCTTATGAATGCTTCTTTTGCCTTTTCAGCACATTCTTTCGCCAATAACTCAGTCTCTATCTGTTCTTCTTGCATACATTTCTTTTGTTCAAATCTAAATAATAAATCGTGGCATTATAGGCAATATATAATTTATAAAATAAAAAATAGTTTCCATTAGATTATTTCAAAGAAATTCACCTATTTACAGAAGCTGTAAGTTTTTCTTGCTGCTTATTCAATAAATATTGTTCTTTGGTTTTTCGAAAAAGACAGTCACGTTCGTGCCACTTATGGAGAGTATTCAATATTTTTTGCTCTTCCTTCTTTGCCATAATGGCGCGTTTTTGTTTAATGTAATCCCTTTTCTTTATGGATTCCATTTTTTTCCTCTGAGTAATTTGGTATTTTATTTTGTTTATAGCTTCAACCCTTTCGTCTTTTTCTCTATCCTTTCTAAATATTTCTTGTAATTTATTTTTCTCTTTTAATTGCAATTCTTTCAGCAGTTTTTCTCTTATTTCGTCCTTTTTTAATCTTTTTGATAGGAAAATAATAGACAATATAAATGACATTTGTTTTGTATTTTTTCACTAAAGCGATTGATTAGAGATAATTAAAGTTTATATTCGTTTATATTAAAAGTTAATGTTTGCATGTCTACTGGAAATATAGTTTTATATTCCACTTTAATTTCAATAATACTTTAGTCTTGACCGTAGTTTTGTAAATACTTTAACTTATTCTTTGTTACAAAAACTTACAAATAATAAATGAAATCGAGGGAGTACGTCTGTTAAAATATGATAATTAAAGGTAAATATTTTTTCAGTCAATTTGTAATTATTTTTAATAACTTTTTAATGATGTGAATTTTTTTTCTTTAGGCTTACTTCACGATTAACTTTTCATCAAAATTTTTACAATGTAAGAAATTAAAACATTTTAGTACCAAATGCTTGTTATTTATTCGTGTTTGGACTTAATGTGGAAATCGCATGTGTCTAGTAAAATTAAAGAAAATTGAAGTTAAAATGTGATATTTTGTAATTCAAACTTATCAACTGTGCGTTTGAATAGAAAGTAAACTTATATGAGCATACAAGTACAGTACTGCACTAGTTGATAATATTCTGAAAAATTGAGTCTAAAATATTACGCATACGATTGCAATATTATATGTAGTACTTCAAATTTCAATTGATTAGTATTGTATATTTTATTCTGTTTCTCATCAATGTTCAGAAAAACAGCGTTGATCGACTTTAGTAAAGAATGGACTTTAAAATTGACTTTAGTATACTTTTTGCGACATAAGTTATATTTAAGTATAAATCGTTGACATAAATTGCTTTTGAAAGTTGAATAATGTAATTTGGGATATTTTCTAATTAACAGTAAACATTGATTTGTGAAGATCGATATTTTGATAAATTGTTCTTTCTTTTCGCATAAACCGAAAGAAAGGTCATAAATGTAATTTATAATACGCATAAAAACGCAAAATAAATTGTTCTTGAGGTAAAACAGCTTGAAAAATTTTGAAAAATTTATGCAACAATATTAAATCAAACCATTCTATGTAACATTGTTAAAATTGCGTTAATTCGTGAACGTCACGAATTTTCAGTCAATTTAAATTGAAAATATTTTCCTTTTCGAGGTTCGCTTCATTTTACAAATGCTTCTCTTACAAAGTATCGGTATTCGTCACCTTTCAATTTTCTTCAAAGTTTGATTTTCCGCAACATTTAACAACGTTTTTTCCCTGAGAATTTTATCTCTTTTTTCCAATTCTTCTGTAAGCAACTTTCCATACATAACCCTTAAATAATTTCTATAATTGTTGTATTCCTTTAAACTGCATCTGACGTCCAATTTGGGTGTTATTAATCCCACCTTAAATTAGATTTATTGCATAAGTCTTTTTTGGCGTTAAATGGAAATAAAATACTTAAAATATCAAAGGATTTTAGCGCTTATAAACTTGAAAATGTTCTAGTGCAAGTTTGTACCAACATTTTTAAAAACTTGTGTACTTTAGATCTGCAGAGGCTCTTGATTAATTAAGCTATTAAAGTGCGTCAGTGTACATTGTTAGAGAACATCTAATTTATCTAATACATCATCGACATTTTATAATATGAATGCAAAATATTAGTTTCGGTGAAAATAATTAAAAGTCAGACTTATCAAAAAAATTGTATCAAATTTGAAAGGAATCGAACTTTATCGTTGTACTTTTACGTTTCAAAATAAGAAACATTTCTCACGGTGCAAGATGAAAATTGGACGTAAATCAAAAACTTTGCGATGAAAAGATCGACTGATCTTAAACTACTCGGGTATGAATATCCAACACAATTACCTTGATCATTGACTCTCGCACGTGATGCGACTTGCGGAAGTAGTGATTTAGATGCTCATCGTGCATACCCTCGTAGGGCAATTGTATCTCGTAATTATAGGGATCACTCATGTCGAAGGGTTTCCGCTTGGCCAAGTGGAGGCGTAGAGATTCGCCGAGTTTACAGCGTGTAAACGCGTAAACGCTCTCTTGCAGACCAGGAATCATCGGGATCTTCGATTCCAAGGGCATGTGCTTCCATTTTGGCAAACCAAAGTTCGGTGTAGCCCCCTTCGGCTTAGGAACCAATTCCTTCAATTTATTCAAGTATCTAGCGCGTAAATCCACGTTTCAAGATGTATTTTTCATGAGTGAACAATAATTAAATGCAATATTATATAATGTTGTGGGGAAAATGTCTGATTTGCTGAAAATTTCACGTTTCGATGTACTTTTTATGTATGCTAACATTACTTATCGCGTAATCTATATTTCTATTTTCTTTTCATGATAACTCTTTCAATTTTCACTTTAAATTACTTGTTTTTTTCATACTTTTTTCTTTAACTTTATCCTCTCTATTAATTTAAAAGTAATATATTCTTACCCTTCCTAATGAAGGGTAATGTATTCGGATATTTTAAACTCCTTTAAAACTCAACAATGGCATTAATTTAATTGTTTTTGCAAAAAGAAACATTTTATGTACATGTATATTTGTATTACCCACGTTCAGCGATTACTAAGAAAACTGTATTATACTGCAAGAAATTGGTCTATCGAGTGGATATTTCTTATTTATTTATTTTTAATTTTAGGCAAAAACATCATTTATAAATAATTTTATGTGACAAAAAATTAAATACAATAATAAACTTTGAATGCTCATTTTACTTATTTAATATCAATTTCAACATATTATATGAAAATTCCATTTTTATATTTTACGTTGTTGTGAATGTAAACTGATTACGCACAATTATTTAATATGAATGTAATTAAGTGTTATACTAAGATACAATTATAGTTTTGAATCTGTTCTTGATATAATTGGTTATAATAATATTAAGAGGTACTTATGGATATATGATTATTTTTGAAAATGTCGATAATAGGACAAACATACGTAGATTTTTTCAATGTAATTAGATTTAAAGCAGTAGATTTTGTTTCACACATTATTATATATTTTTAATGATAATTGTCGATTACTAATTCAACCAATAATTTTGACATTCGTAAATAGAGAAGACTGACTAAAATAAAAGAAAATCTAACAAAATTTACTGATTATCTTAGTGACTTTCGCATTTATTTGGAATTGTTAAAATTTTCTGTATTAGAGAAAATTTTCACATGAAATGTCGTACGGGAAAACAGATTGATTTTTAAAGTAGATAGAAAATTACTTTATGAACTTTAATCGTTATTTTTCTGGAATGAAGGTGTTATTTACAACATGCACAAACAACATCATTTTTTCTAAACTAAAACATAAAAAAATCTCAATGATGATTTTTATTGTTTAAAATTTCTGAAAGATCTTAATACTATACATTGAATATAACTGCTATTATCATATACAATCAAATTTTTCATAATTTTCAAATTATTTTCATCTATCTCTTTACAATTTTTTTTTTATATAAAGTTAAATTCGCGAAATAATATACTTATCTATCATCGAATGTAATATAAAATATTGATGGTTAAGTATTTTTTTAAATGCCTCGTGACTTTAGATTTTAGGGCAGATTATTTCATGTGAATAGGTGATATTTCATTAAAATATTATAAATAGAAACAATCGTCTTACATATTGATTTAAAATGTTCTTAAAAATATGATTCTTAATATACATAAAATTTATACGAAAAATAATTTCATAATTTAAAAGCACTTAGCATACAATGATAATCCATGTATAAATAATTACAATATATAATTATAATTAAATATTTTGATAATTTCATGTACTTAAAAAAATGCTAAATAAAGTTGCATAACTCTTAGATATATTTAAATTTAGCTTTAGTAAGATTATGTCAGACCTTGCAAAAAGAATGTCCCTAATAAAACCATCACCTACGATTGCTATGACCGATAAGACAAATAAATTAAAAAGCGAGGGGCAAAAATCGTTTTCATTGGAAAATTATAAATCATGTACATACAACGTATTCGATCCAATGATAAGCATAAAAAAATTAATTCCACTTAATTACTATAAATAATAAATGTTCAAGAATATTTCACTTTTTTCATACGTAGAGCATAAAAAAGTATCAAAAATAAAATCAGGACGTATAAAAATAAAATAAAATCTCTACCTATATGAATTCAAAAATCACGGGCCATACTTTTACAAAAATAGCGTTTTATTGTGTCATAATTTTAAAAAGCACTTGTCAAAAGAAAAGTAAACATGTTAGCATACAGTGAGCCTACTGACGATATGTAACGTTGTAATACCTCAGATGAAATATAGAATACTGGAATGCGAGCTACAAAAAAAAATAACGTATTTCTAAAAACTTATTAAGAAAAATTGTAAGAGAATGTTAAGAGACGGAAAATTTTAATTTACTAAACAGTGACTGTCTGCTGCGTGAAAAGTTCTCCTCGCTTCTTATGTGCTTAAAGAAGCAAACTTCCGTTATTTTATGTACGCGCTGATCTTTTCAGAAATCCATACTGTACATGTCGGTTTTTGGACAAAACTTACTGATAGATATTCGAATAAATCCAACTGCTTTATTTTTTATAACGAAACTACTTACGGTGCGATTTAAAATTTTATACGCTTCTATCCTTACAAGACGCAATACTCACCGGATGTGGTCACGTATTCGTATCTTACGTCACAATTAAAATGCGTATTCTTCCTAGAATTTGAATTCTCGTAATTTGAAGTTGAATAAAAGAAGAAATTTGTTTAAAATAGTAAAGCAAAGTAATTATTTACAACGGAATCTGTAAAATATACTTATTAGGAAAGTGTAAGTACAAACATTTAATAAAATCAATTGGTATACATTATTAAGCGAGTGGCGAAAACATAGAGCCTTGTGTAAAAATATAGTAACAAATAACGTCCTTTTTAGTAAATTGATTATTCGATAGAAAAAATTCAAACTTTTTATTTTATGAAATATTGGTAAACGATGGATCTTGAAGAAAACTTAATTAGTAAGCAGTTATTAAATCTAAATTTTGAAGAATTTATTGCAAAAACAAGAATTAAGCACATTGGTAAAAATTCTAAGCTTTCTGCTAAGGCAAGGGAAAAGGGAAATCAACTTTACATTGGAAAAGATCACAACGCTGTTATACATAAAGAAATTTTCAATTTGTATTCTATGAGCATTGCTTATGCTCCAGAATCAACAGAAGAGTTAGCTTTAGCATATGGAAATAGATCTGCTTTATTATTACATTTTAAAAAATACAAAGAAAGCCTTGAAGATTTAAATAGAGCACTCAATATCACTGTCTCCAATTTTGTAAAAGTAAAGTTGCTTTGCCGCAAAATTGAGTGTTTAACTATATTAGGCTTATCTAACAATGAAATTATCTTTGATGAAGTAATTAAATATTTTAATAAAATTGAAAATAATGATGAAAAGAAAAGTCTTGCTGCTAAAATTAACAAAATCAAATTTCTTTTGGAACATAAAAAATCAAAAATTAAAGTCAAAAAGGAAAACAAGGAAAATGCATTACTCAAAAGCTTATTAGAGAAGGAAAAAGATGCTTTCAATTTTGTTGATATAAAATACTCTGAAAAATATGGCAGATATTTAGTTGCTACTAAAGAATTTAAACCAGGACAAATAATTTATATTGAGAAACCTTATGTAATTTGTTCTAATAATAGAAGTTCCTATATTTATTGTTGTCATTGCTTAGTTGTATCTTGGACAGGAATTCCATGCAAGTTTTGCAATTGGTGCATTTTTTGCTCAGTAGAATGTAGAGAAAAAGCTTGGAAAAAATATCATAATATTGAATGCTCTATTTTTCCATATATAAAAAAACTGAATAAAAATTTTCTACATAGTTTCCGACTTAGTATAAAAATACTGATAATGGGAATAAAAGAATTTGGTGGCATTGATAAGCTTAAAACAGAAATGGAACGCATTGATAAATGTATAGGTATAGTAGTACTATGTTTCTTATAAATACTCAATTTTACTATAAACATTTTAACTTTGTAAAAGAGTTGTGAGTATATTGTTATTTGTCAAATTTAATAATTTAGTAAAAAATTTTTTTAGATAAGCATACTAAATGCTTTCCAAAAGATGAAATATTTATTAATAATAAGTTTAAATGTATTTACAATTTATCACACAATGTATCAAAGGAACAATTTAAAATAAATGTTCAAAATACAGCTATAGCCTTAATCACTATAGCCAAATACACATCTTTTTTTAAATCAAATTTCTTAAAGAATCAAGAACTTAAAAATTTAGTTCAAAATAAAGAAGTTCTTTTTGTAGGAGCTTTACTTTTGAGATTTACTAATATTAGTTGTGCTAATAGACACAGAGTAAGTGTGACATTTATATAATTATCACTTGAACTGATTAGAAGAGAAGGTGATTTCTTCAATATTTTATATTGTAGATTTTAAATTCATTACAAGCTTGTAGAGATTCTACTCAACCATTCAAATGTATAATAAGTGAATGTTGTAGTAAAGGAACATGTTTGGCACCAGTTACTAGTTTAATCAATAATAGTTGCATTCCCAATGTAAGAAAATGTTTTACAGAGGATCAAAAGATCATTATTTATGCTGTAGAACCTATTGAAAAAAATTCTCAAGTAAGAAAAAAGAAATAAGTCTTTGCTATTAGTAGTTCCATGTTGTGTATAATTATACAGAAAAAAGTAAATTTTAATGTTTTAATTTTTAATTAATCTTCTCATTAATTATAAGATTAGTTCATAGTATTTTATTAATAATTGATTGGTTTTATCATTCTGCATTATAAAATTGGTTGTCTAATTTACACTATATTTGCTAAGGACTTATAATATCTTTTAGATATTTGATAGTTATTTTTGCAATTTTTATGACATATCAAATAAATACAGAAGTGCTATATTAAAGCAGTATTTTTATTTGACGTGCAATTGTGTGGCTTGTGAAAGAAATTGGCCTCCTTTATTTGATTCAATACAAGTTGAGGTAAATATACAGTCTTCGTGTATAAAATTCAAACAATCAAATGAATAAATATTTAAGAAAATGATGATATTCTAAAATAGTAATATTTTTATTTTAATACATTGCAGAAGAAATTTATTGATACACCAAGAAGTTTTTTAGAAAATAAATTTATCGAAGAATATAAAGAAATATTAATATCAGTTCATAATAAAAATACTAAGTATGATCAGAAAACAATACAAAATTTGGTGAAAGGAATCGAAAAAGCCACTAAAATTTTACCTCAACCTTGTTCAATAAGATGTATACTATCTTTTTCTTTGCAGAAAGTTTTTGAAAAGTTATATGGCAATAATATTCAAATATTTGACACTTGTCAAAAACATACTTGAATTCCAAAAATGATCAGACAATTGTTGATCAAAGATTTGTTTCAGTTAATTTTATTACTTAGATTATAAATGTTTTGATTATTCAATTAATTTAAAAAATGAAAATAATATTTTTGATAAATATTTTAAATTTTCTTTTAAATAGATAATAAAAAATTTGTTATATAAACAGCAATGTTAAATTTTAACGATATTTAATTATATAAAGATTATTTGTATTACTCGTTGAAAAATACTTTATTATATTCTTAAAATTTTAATTAATTTTATAAAATTTAATTAATATTATAAAATTTAATTAATATTATAAAATTTAATTAATATTATTTATTAATATTGTGTGTACATTACGAACACAATTTTTTTATTATTGAATATTTGGTTTGTTTTAGTTTTTTGTTTTCTACATTTAATTTGAATAACATTAATGTCACAAATGAACAAAACTTAGAATTTGTTTCAAATGAAAGAAAAAAATTAGTAATAAATACGTATTTTTATATTTAAAATTATTAAAAATTGTATTTTCATTTATTTTTGCTTATATGTAGTTTATTTCAATTACATAAATCTTCATTTTTTTAGACCTTCCATCCTTTTAAAACTTAAATAAACTATTGCTATAAAAATAATAATTATAAACAAATTTGTTTAATATACTTCTTTAGCAATATTATATTTCAATAATTTGAAACTACTAATATTTTTTAAGTAATAGTTTATTAGATAACTTCAGTACGTAGAGAATAGATATGTGCATGAAAGAATATGACAAATTATACTTGTTTGCAGCTATGCAAATTTTATTGCGACAATACTTTAACAAATGCATGTATCGAAGTAATCGAAATTATTACGGGATCGCAAGGGAAGATTTTTGAAAAATTATTATATAAGATACTAAAATATCAACGTACACCGGGAATATAAAATCCAAGCGTACGTTATTCCAATTTCACGTCGTACATATCTTTACGCACTTGCATATGCAAACCTGTTGTTTGCATGGCAGAAACTAACACCAACAATTTAGGAAAAGTGGGGAGAGAGCCGCAGTAGTATTATTTTAATAAGAATTTTAGTCGTCGGTATCATATATAAAAAAAAATAAATAAATAAAATATTGTTTTAACGAGAACGTCCTGAAATCCTTACATGAATTTAAGTATTGCTCAATGATTTTAAATTTTATTTAGTGCTAGCATCAGCTTCACTAATATATATAAAGTTTTATTATTTAAAATGATATTAAAAATGACCAAAAAATCATTTGAACTAGGAAATCGTGGTTATGTTATATTGAATTTTTATTCAAAATGCCTGCTTAAGTATTTATCAAGAAATATACAAATCTATGGTAACATTGTAGAAAAGAAACTACGTTATATCTTCGTTAAGTGTTTATTATCAAATTACATAGAAGGAATGATGTATATTATTGAATCATATACGTACAAAATACAATAGTCTTCGATGATTTAAATTACAAAAAAGTCCAATTAGTTTCTAATAAATATTTATGAAATCATCACTGAAAGACAATTTTTTCTCCTCGTGTGCAGTAATATTCTCAATTATGAGAAACTTAACAATTATTTAACTTGATTATTTCGTCTTACTGCAAAAATGTCATCTAATTTTTACGTAAAAAAGCCCTGTTGTTTTTTGTCTATATTCTAAAATACCTACATTCGGAAACTCACTTCATACAAAACATTTACAAAACGCCGAAACGAGAATCAAAATCAACGGCGAGTCCTCCGGAAATACTTTTCTAGCGCATAAAACACGATACGATACAGGAATATTGTCGCAAATCACGGAAGCTCGATAAGTGCACTAGTTCGTTTCAACTCGCACTTTACATTCTCTAGTTATCATCATCATCATCATCATCATCATCATCATCATTATCATCATTATTATTATTATTATCGTTGTCGCGTTTGCTCGAGTGTGAGGAATATCCGAGTTTCTAAAAATTGCGAAGATAATATTTACAATAAGCATCTTATCACTCGCTGGCTTAAGCACCCGCCGAACTCGTGACCTTGTTCTTGGCGTATTCCTCTAGTTCCGCATCGAGCTCCTCGGCGGTAGGTGGTTGCTTTTTGATAAGACGGCTGCCCCCAGACCTGGCACCGCGTCTACTGTACGATCCCCGTGACCGGCTGGCAGTGCCTCCTCGCGAGACTCGAATGCGATTTACCGAGCCACGTGATTTGAAACTTCCTCTAAAGCGGTAACCACCGCGATTTCCGCGGATAGGTTTGATCCCCGGTATCTCCGAGGTCGCTAACTGTATGTTCATTTCGCGTCCGTCCAGGGGAACGCCGTTATACTGTGTCATTGCCTGTAAGTGTAAAATTATCATTTTTTCACAACTCTTATTTTCTATATTATTCAGGCTTGCGAAATAAACGAAATAAGTTGAGAAATAAACAAATTTCATTTTAGTTGCACCTACAGTACGGATTTAATATTGAACGATAGGTCAAGTTAACCAATACAAATCTGGAAGAATAATAACTTTTACTATTTGTATTTTTCTCATGGATTAATCGTTGACTCAAATTTATGATCGGTAGTAATTTTCAAGATATATTTGTTATTTCTGTAAAAACTCGTACTGCATTTCTAATACAAATGTTTATTCTTGCAAAACCTGAGTACCGGGACGGTATGGACTATTATGGACCCAAGGATTTACCTTAATAGCGTCCGCTCGCCTCTCGAAGATGAGGTCTGCCGACCCCAGCGATCGCCCGGACCTGTCGTAGTGCACACCAGCAGACTTTAGAGGACCGAATTCGCTGAAGAGTTCGAGGATGTCGGAGTCTGTGACGCCAAAGTCGAGATTCGATACGATGAGCTTTGTTACGTCCGAGCTCGAGCTGTACTTGCGCAAGGGGCCACTGTTGTTGCTACCCAGAAAGGACTCGCGCCTCAGACTCGTTCGCCTTCGGCCGAAGCTCGAGGAATTCCTGGAGATGCCTCCGCGACTGCGACCACGCATCACTCCGCCTCCGGGTTTACGGGTACCGCGAATGGATCCGGCAGACCTCGGTAAGCCGGATCTGCTACCGGCTCTAGTGATCCTGGACCTGGGACCCCCACGCCTTACACCTCCCCTTGGTCTTCTGCCTTTGCTCTGCTTGATGATGTCGTCTAAACTCATTTCCATTTTGTCGCTCACTTGGCACGGCTTTTGGACTCAGGATATCCGATTTTCGTCCACGAACTACTGCAGTCCACCTTGGCCTGAAAATAAAAAGAGATTTTGTTTTAGGCTTTCGAACTGCAATATTATAGGTTCGCAAATACATCTTGTAAATTTAGAATTCTATCGAGCAAAGTATATGATTTGCTGAATTAAAACACATACTGAGACAGTTTCATCAAGTTCACAAACGACGCGCTTTTATTAGAAAGCATAGAAATATATTACTCAGAGCGCAATTTCATTCATCTTTAATTTTATTCTCTAGAAAAATATGGAATAGAATTTTATCTTCAGGCTAATACGTTTTACTTTAGGACTCTTCTTTGAAAAGCTTCTTGTGTCCGAATGAAATGTACCGCTAGTTAGTTAAAAACTACAATCTAACATTCAAATATTAAAATACATTCTGACTTCAGTTAATAAAATTTGTATTTTAATAATTGACTACAATTATTAATTAAACAATATTTGCACATTTGCATCAATTATACCGTCACTTCAATAACTGCGAACGTTAATTGCACAATTATGCCTTCAATATTATTCTTTTATAATTTTCGGAAAACTTCACAGCTTTACATAAATTGCTTTATACGCTCTAGTTCTTAAGACTGTATTTATAAAATTTTAATATACGTAATAATCTATTAAAATATTTTGTTGAAATATATATTACTGCAAGATCGAAAGAGGATTCTTTAAAGATATCGTTAATTAGATAGTTTTAATAATCGTTTTGTAAGTATTCATTATTAAAGTAATTTTAAATCAATTATTGATAAATAATTAAGAATCCGTTGAAACTTTCGAGAAAAACATGTAATACCTATTCTCGTTCAGTTATTAATAAATTCTAAACGTGTATATTAATAGCAAAACGTGCAACGTACCCACTCATCTAGTTTTATATAGTTTATATTCTTTGCAGAATGTAATAGACATTTGTTTTGAAGTCAATTATAATTTTGTGACTTGTACATGAGAAACATGTAACAAGACAAACTTCATCTTATTTATAAAACCAGTTTGTTTTCGAAAGTAATTATATAACCTGCTGTCCTAGTTTCTATACCAACTGCCAATTTAAAAGATGATCTTTTAATACTTAAAAAATTTTTTTTAAACAAACATTATCAACAGAATTTAATGTTTGCATATTTAATAATATTAATTAATAAACAAATCTTTAATAAAATTTTAATAACATAAGATTTTAACATCATTCGTGATTTAGTATTAAATATGAAGTTTAATTTAGTTTTAATTAGTTAGTTTTAACTAAAGAAATTTTATCACATAAGATAAACTTGCGTAATTGTACCATTTACGTACATAGTGTGTTGCAGTGTAACGAATTACAAAATATTTTATTTATTTTTTCATAATTAATTTTAATAAATAATTTATAACTACGAGTTTCGAAGAAAATATTTCGATGATACAAATCCATTCCAAAGTAAAAACTATAAAATCGAGATTTTTAAATTATTGATTTCTATAACCAGTGTGTGAAAGGCTTATAGAATACACATTTAACACTTTTTACTAAAAGTATTTTTTATTGCTTTTTTACTTATATATTATTGCATTTATCATATATTTATCATTTTTTAATTTTACATTTTATAACAATAATCTAGTATTAATTAATGCAAAGTAAATAATTTCTTAAATTTCTATTACATTTTAAGATTATATCTAAGATTTTCTGTTGGAAGATATGAATGAAAAAGTGACGTTATACATAGGTAGTTCTTATACAGATAACGTTTTATCAAAGTAACATGTTAAAATGTCTGAATCTAAAGAACATTATTTAACAAGCAATGAAAAAATAAAGTAATTAAATAGAGGAATCCAGTAGCTTATTTTGACGTGAATATGGCGCCATAAATTAAAGTGTTAGTTTAAACACTTAATATAAAATATATCTATCTTTTTCAAAAACTATTACTTTAATAAATAGAGCTTTATTTTTACGTAACTTTTTAACATATTAAATTACTGTAGTAACCGTGTATGTAAAAAACACTACACTTTCAAGATAAGGAAATTTGCTTTCGTATAATAATCATGAACATATTTAAAATTTTCTCATGAATACTTTATCAAACATTTCTTTTACAAATGAAACTACGATTACTTTCGATCCTTTTTAATTTTTTCCAATGTCAATCCGGTTTTCAAAGTGATACCTGTAAAGCTAAGATTAAAGTAGAATGGAATTATACATCTTCTAAATATTATAAACTTTTTACAATTGTACCTGTCAAAGTATGAATTATATTTACGTTCACCATAATAAAATTTCTGTAATAATATAACGGACTCATTATAAATAATTGCTTTTATTCACATATAATTTATGAGTTTTAATCTCATTAATATTATTTTGATAAATAATTTTCCCTTAAAAGTTCGATCAGGCTTAAGTAAAGTCGATATTACACTAAACTTCAGTGAATATCTTCAATTTTATCTTCTTGATTATTTCAATAATATAATATAAACCTATTCTTATCGATACTTTCTCACTTTATGTAATGAACGATCATTCGCAATTTGAAAAAAAAATGCTAGAACTAATAAAATAAGCTAGATCCTATTGTTAGGTCAACAGTGACGCTTACTTGACAATCCCAAGTTATGTAGGGACAAAGGGCGAATTTATCATCGTGGAAAAGTCCGCCAAACGAATGATTTTTTCAAATCTGATGAAATCCTACGCTTCACCTTGATTAACTTTCAGTGCAATACGTGGTTTTTATGGATAAATTCGAAGTTAGCAAGCTTACGTTTTCAAGAGTCAGAAGAAGAAATTATACATCTTAAGCCAGAGTGTTCAATTTAATGTGATTTCAAAGAATTAGAAATTCAGTTACGTGGATGTGCATCATTATTCTGAAATTCGGTATTTTACATCTGAGAAACAGAATGTGTTGTGTCTTAGAAAATAACTATTTTCTATAAATTGTAAACAAAGTTAACTAGCAGTTAACGAATATTCTTTTTGTCTATAAAATATGTATAGAAATTAATTATGAGATTTTTTATGTTGCTAAGTTATTGTTTATGTTATTTTGGTAAATTAAATAGTATAAAATTTAATAATTTATGTGTGATTTTGTTTTATTTGAGGAAATATTTATAATTCTGAATCATTTTGATAAATAAAAAATTCTTTTGACTTGTATATTTATTTAGTTACATTATTAAAGATATATTAATATTGAAAAAAATGACGTTAAATCATACAAAATGTAATTACCATTTATTTATTTAAGTTTAAAGTAATTTGTAATTTTTATATATCTCAAAAACATAGAAAAATATTTTTAGTAACAATAAGAATAAATTAGATTTTACATACAATCCGTTTTCTAATATATTTTCTTATTCTAATTTATAAATTACAAAATTTATGTACAATAACAATATGTTAGGTTACCAAAGCTTATCATAAATATATTTTTCCAGGTATTTTAGATATAAATTATTTTTTATTATATTACATTCGTGTACAAATTAAACTATCATTATAATTTTGATTTGCTCAAGACTTAAAAATGGACAAAAGTTTTACTGAAACAATAACATTATTTTTATGATTTTTTATTCTACTATACAATACTTACTATTCTTAATATTCAATTAAATTCAAATATAAGCTAGAAGCATATTCTTCTGCGTGATTTCTATATTAAAACACACAGGTTATTGAACTCTTTAATTAAAAATATACATTTTTCTCTTTTTTACAAAATCACATGGTAATATAATTAATATTTTTATGGAAAGATTGGAGCATATATGTTCACTAAATATTTTAAAATCTAAATATTATATTAAATTATTTTGCCTTTTGGTTAATATCAAACTATATATATAAGGTTGAAATATTAGGTAAATGATTATCCAAAGATATTTTTTTCTGTTCTTTTTTTTACTTGATGATAGTTCCCATTACTGATGGTCATATAGAAGCAAAAATAAAAATAACGTTTATAGTTCACACAACTGGTTAATCCCGTCGAGCCAGATGTTACTTCCCTTCTTTAATAAGGGATAATTTGTATTAAGTAGATGTTAATACAAATAAAACTTGGTTTATTGTAGTTTACTTTAATTATAATGCAAGAGTTACATATTCATACATGCGTGCACGTACGAACGTTGCGTAAACTTTATAGAAAGTAGATTATACGAACGTAATATTTATTGTTCCTCGTTACGAGATTATAACTAATGTAAATGGATTATTAAAAAATATATGCCGTGAAATATAGAATAAGGAACCATTAAATAGTTGTAAAAATAACAAAGTTACGACGCTCGAACGTTACTTGGTCGTTATGCGGGATCATGAACGATACGTTCTCAAATAGAATAAAATTACATCGAGAAATATTTCAATCGGTAAAACGCATCGGATGCCAACGTTTTTTTCGTAGAAATTCAGCAAACGGACGCTTTTGCAGTGATTTAAGGTTATGTTTTATCTACGAATCATCGCCTTGAAGTTATACTTATTACGAATTACAAACGATACTGAGATATTAACGTCAATAGCAACTAGCTTGGTTGGTAAATTTTACAAAAAAATAATATTTGATTACTTACGTAAAAGCTTCTAAAACAGTACCACCGTCCCGTAACCGGCAAAAATCGCAGGCGACTGACCATCAATTCTCTCAAGTCAATGTTGCAACACTGCGCATGTGCAACTTCCGAACTATGGAACAGCTGATACGTGCTAAATTATTTAGAACATCGAATCTTTTATGTTATATAGATTTAACTATCTCATATGATGTTTCTGTAGAGAGGCAGATTTTTGTCGCTCTTAATCTCGGATAAGTGATCATAAGCAATCTAACGCCACATTTTTCTTAAAGTTTCTAATAATACATGCGTACGTATTATACTATTTACCAGACTCGATTAAACATATTTTTTTATTTTAAATTTTTACATTATCACGTGGCAAACCAATGTCATTTGATTTTTAATTTTTATGTAGCTTCATATTCGTAAAACTGTAGAATATTTTTAAATACATTCACGTAAGATAGTTAGGTTATTGAAAAGCGTACAAACTAAAATGATAAAAATCAATTGATATGATTGATTTTTATCGACATTTGAATGATTCCTGAAATAGTTAAATTAATCAATTAATTTGTTTATTTTTAACACAATATGAAAGGAATATTTTTTATATTAATCAAATATTTTTCAGGAGTCGGATGTACTGATGCAAATTTTTTGAGTCATAAAAGTAGCCTGTAAAAGTCTGATAATAAGTAAGTATAATTGAAAAAAATGAATTAGAAAAGAAAGTACATTATTGAGTATATTAATTTTTAACGTTATAAACTTACTTGGAATTTACATTTTAAAAGGTGTGTAGATATCAATATAGTTTTTTTATATAATTATGAAAAATTTCAAGAAACCGTATAAACGGAGTATAAAAAGACTTACCAATCCTTATAAAAGTAAGTCTAATATCAAAGTTTTGTTTATCATAGTCTGAATATCTTTCTAAAAGAATTTGTACAATTACTAAAACTTATATTTAAATATAATTATAAATAAATTCTTTTGTATAAAAATAAGTTCATTATAATATAATGAAAAATAATGCTTCTTCAGAAGTTTATCTACATATTGATTAAATAAGTTATTATAAAATTGCAACTAATTGGTTGAGCTGTACTCTCTCAGTTTTATTACTGTTTTTCTTTCGACTTAAAATATGTATTAATGTGTTGCTAATTATTTTACCCACAGAAAACATTATTATATAAGTTAATTGTGGTTTGCTGATTTAGTCAATTGTATAGAATAAAATCATATTATACAATATAAAATAAGTTTACTTTTTTTATTTTCAACATGACATTTATTTATAATAATTTTTTATACAAATTCATTGTTTTTTAACATTGTTAATATATATAATTTCTTTGAAAAAGTTATATATTAATATACCAAATACAAATGATAGTATATTAAATAAATTTAATCGACTAATATGAATTAAGCTGTTACACAAATAAAAAATTAAAAAAAATTAATTTATATTGCTTCTTTATTATTTAAGCTATGTCTGATATAAATATATGTTATCTTTATAATAAAAAACAATTAGAAAATAAAAAAATTTAATCTTCAAGGTATGGTAAAGCAATATTTAATACAATATCAGATTTGTTAGTTTTATATATTTATAGTATATATAGTTTATGTTTATGGTATACCTAAATAGTAATACTTTTATGAAATAAAAATGAGATAAAATGCATAATGGTGAGTTTTTGTTTGAAAAAAAAGTATATTTCGTTTGATTTAGTTAAATTGAAATATTTTTAAGTCCAGGAAACATTTACTTTTAGTCAATATTTCAAATTTAAGTCAATTTAAAAGTTAAATACGTAACATAGGGAAACAAGATAATATTTTTTTTAAGTTCTTTATCTGTGATCAAATTTTCAATTCAATAACATTCACTTCCTTGAAAAATTTTGGTCATAAAAATATGAAATTTTATAAAGATATAAAATTACAAAATAGGCGTAAAAATGTGTTAAGAATTGTATTAATGATACATAGCTTTCGAAATTTTAAAATAAAAATATTTAGACAAATATTGGAGAAAATAATATATTACGAGGATACTATATATTTATATTCATTCCCATTTTATTGGTATCTTATTACTATTATTTTAAATCTTGATATCTTATCTCGCAACTTTTTTAATATTTAATTTTAAATCAACTATTTTTTCGTTAAACACATATTTAATTATTCTCTATTAATTTTTTATTTCTAATTAAGATTAATTTTTCTTTATAATAAATTACAAAAAAAAATTGGAAATATTTAATAAACAAATTGGGAACAGATACTAAAATGTTAGCGAATAATTTTCATAAGTATTTAATTACAGTATTAGAGATTTTTATCTCTGGTAATCTCTCTGAGTAATCTTATTTCTACTTTTTTTCAATGTATCCGTTACAGGTCATAAATTTTCGTTACGCACTGTTATTACCACGCAACATACTTCATTTGAGCTTCTTACTTCTCTGTTTTATGAGAATAAGCGCAAATGTAGCTTAGTTTATTAGGGGAACACGTAAAATAATAGTTGTTATAATTACGATAGTTATAAAGAGGTAGACTTCACAATTGTGTGATGTAAGCATACGTTATCTACCAGTATTTTAATCATTACCACGATATATATTTATTGTTTTCTCGTAAACGAAGACTCCATTTTTAAGTAATTCTTGAATTTATTTTAATTTAAATTATTAACTGTCGCGATTAGATAATTTGAATCAGAATTTATATAACTACAACAAGAGGATGATAGACCATGTGAACCGTGGGTTTGATCGGCTTCAGCCTGTTAATATCAAACTGATCAAGGTTTCTTTTTACGCGGCAGTTTTATTTGTAATATATTTTATTTTATTCGAAAAATTCACGAATCCTTGATGTTTTCCTTAATTTGTGTTACATGCGTTCTCAATATCTCCAAATATATCATTTTCCTGATTACAAATGCATATATTTTTATACAGCAGTTACTACCATTGTTAATTTAGAGATAAACGTAAAAAGAGAAAATGTAGTATTCATTTTTTGTATAGCATTTTATTAAAAACGAAGTTTGATAATAGTCGTATTTCATTTTTTAATTACAACATTTTCATTAAAAAAAAAATGTGTTCTTTTCAACTTCCAATAATAATAGCATGTAAATAAAAATATCGTTCATTACATTAAACTTTTTTTAAATGGACTATATGACTTTCCCATTATTTTCACATACAATGTAACCACGTCTAAAAGTATAAGCTTACCTTTTAGAAATGTATTTAATATTGAAGAGAATGATTACTTTCTGAAATATAAATTTATGAAATATTGATTTGAGCATTAAAGGATTAAATTCGTATTTCCCCATTCACCGAATGCATACCCATTTCAAGACTTGTTTTAGCTTTATCTAAGTTTACTCAGTATCTCATACGAGGATTATCACGACAATATGATTCGCATAACTAGAACAGCAAAGGATTTTAAGATGTTTCACAAGTTTACGGTCTGTGATATCGTGCTCATCATTTTCTTAAATTTAGAACATGTTTCACATTTCACTATTTATTCTGAAAAGCGGTTTTTATGTTATATGAAATTCATAGGTAACATGGATTTCTTTTGATAGAAAAAAAATTATCATAATAACGATCAACTTGAAAATTCGGAAAGCAAAAGCATTATAGAATTGGATCAGCTGGATTTTAAAATTCGAAAAAATTAAATTCTTTAATTTGTATCGATTCTGCAAGTATAAAAAGAAAAACTTAAAGTTTCAAATATTGCTTCAAAACTTCATTTAAAATACTTACCGATAACCTTCTTGCTTCTATAGTGTTATTCTTTTCTTGTTTAAAAGCTGTTCTTTGGGTAATCCTGATGATTAGTATTATAATAAGAAATTCTATTAGTTTCACGGATATTAGTATTTCAGAAAAGCAACGTCGATTATTCGTGAATTATTTATCGGAACACTATTCAACATTATCAACTTAATACATTATGTATCAATTTTTTAATATATTAATAAATTAGATAAAAAATAAAGCTACTTTAACTGTTCAAATAAAAGTATCAAATTAAAGTTCATACAATATTGCCTACAGTTTCTAAACGTTAAAATGCTACTTAACGCGTTGTAAGAACAATAATAGTTTACATTATATTTTTTTGTATGTCCGCTTACTTTTGTGGATTTATGTACAAAATGTTGCTCAATTATTATTACAAATTTGAAAAATTTATTTTCAGAATTTTGAAAAATTTATTTTCTGATAAATCTTCTCGTTCAACGCAATTGAAAATGAGATTTTTACGCAGTCGCGTAGTTATTTAGTGAGAATTGCTAATTTTAACGTAGGAAACAATGTCTTTTAACATAAAAGAAAGATTTTTAACGTTTCTTCAGATTAATAGCCACAAAAGGTTATTTTACAAATATAAGAAGAAAACTATGTAGTTATTCAACAATCAATAAATTAATAATTCATTTATAATTTCACCTTATTCTTCTTTCACCTTGAAATTCTCTTCTTAATCAAATTAAGAAAAAGTTACACCACATTTTTATAACAAATCCCTTTTATTTTTATTTTATAATGTAAAATTAATCAAAATATAAATATAATCATTACTTTATTTTCCCCATTAATTGTTTTGTATATTCTATTAAATGTTATGAATTAGTTAAAGATTTTCTCCTCTTTTAAAAAATAAGGTTAAAAAATGAAATAACAATTATAAATATAATTGTGCTAAAGTCAGATTTTGTCATGAATAACAAGTAATAGTTTTAGCTATTTGGCTTTTTCTTCGGTAAAATACAATTATAAGTATTTTTTCATTCTATTAAATTCGTACAATAAGCATAATATTAATAATTGTTGACCAAAATTATATCCTTTTTCGATATATAAACCTAAAGAGTCGTTCTCAGAGTGGAAAATCTAGCTGAATAAAAGGCATTGTGAAATTTGCAATATTTTTGTAGTTTAATATTATAAATATCAGGCGTATAAGTACAAGTCTTGGGCTTCCATTTGTGCAGTATCCGATAAACGAAGCTGGCAATGGTTTCGTGACCACTAAGCATCTTTAAAAGGGAAGCAGTAGCAACGTCCCCTAGGGTGCAATAAACAACATCATGGACTTCAACCTGGACGACTGTTACTCTCGTTTCGAGCTCCAGTACATGGTGTCGAGTCACCAGCCGGACTGGACCTCCAAGAGCTACATGCAGGCGCTCGAGCGCTTCCTGGACAAGAACGACGACCGCGATCTGAACGAGCAAGACTCGGAGGGTAGAACGGCTTTGCACGTGGCGGTCCAATACAACAACGTGGAGGCGATCGCAGGACTCCTGATGTGCGGCGCGGACGTGAACGTATCCGACCGCGAGGACAAAACGCCGTTCACGTACTGCCTCGAGAAGTACGACATGCGCAGCTACCAGTGCAACCAGATGTTCTATACGTTCCTCGGGCACGTGCACAAGCTCATCGTGATTGGACTATACGTCAGCGAGGAGAACAAGCAGTGCTACACCAAGGCGCGTTTACGGCACGTCTTCAACGACAAGCAGCTGAAAATGAGCTACGCACTCGAACTGGACAAAATGAAGGATGTTAAGGTCAGCAAAAACACGACCCTGAGGGAGGTGCTTTACGAGGGCGCCGACGAGATCGCCACCTCGATGCTCAAACGCAGGACTATCGAGGAGATACTTACTACGAGTGACTTCTATCAGGAGTTCCCCAAGCTCTGTTGTCTGCTCAAACTGCAGTATAGGCGAGGCTTGGCCAGGAGAAAGCTCATGCAGCCTGTCAAGGCCTCCCTCGAGGCTTTGGCCGGATTAGGTTTGCCCGACCCCTGCACCGAAACCATTATACGGCACCTCAGCGACGACGACTTGATGAATCTCATGAAAGCTAATTATTAGGAGATTCTTCTTCGCTCGTTCTTGATATTAATAGTTAAAATTAAGAGTTATCTAATGAAATTCTTTATTTAACAGAGAGCATTTTTTAGTATATACTGTCATTATTGCTTTATTACTGACTTTTGTTACCAAAAAATTAACGACCATCAATGACAAGTTTATTCGGTATTAATTTATTTAGCGTACGCGAGCTGTGTGAAATTAATTTAATTGTACAAAGTATTCAAAAGTTGATTTTACCAGTTATTAAAATATGAAATTTATAAATTGAATTTCATATCGATGAAATGCGCTTATGTACATGTAACTCGAAATCCGATAGACTTCGAAAAACGATAATAAACTATTGTATTTTTGAGTTATAAACAAATCGATAAATATCGACCACTAATATGTTACAGGTGATAAATCATTAATACGTGTAATTATAAATGTGCAATTAATGGGTGAGTCAAGATAATGACAGGCAACTCTCTTTCTGTCTCATATTTCGTTTAAATTGTTATCAGCACTGTTACTTGTTACAGTAATCTATATTGTTCTTCTTGAATATATCCAAATTATTATTTTTAATAAAATCCTTAAAATTTAAAAAATTACTGAACTAACATAAAATTAAAATAAAAAAGTTACAATTACAATAGCAATATACAATTAGGTAACATTGGTAGGTAGCATCAGGAAAATAATATATCATATTTGCTAAAGAATGTGTATTACAATCATTTGTGTATTTCCAGAGATTTATCATAAAAATATTTGAGCATATTAAAAAAATAAACACTTGAACGAATGTACAATAATATTTTTAATTGTTTATTTACTTTTTAGAAACAAATGCAATATAATAGCTATCTTAATCAATTACATTCGCTTCTATACTTAAATATATGTGGCTTTCAATAATTTATCTTAAAAATGAATAATACTTCGACTGTCGGTTTTTATTTTAAATAAATTTTTAAAATATTACCATTTAACAGAAATCTCCTAACTTTATAAACAACACTAAGTTCAAATTTACTGTACATAAACTTGTCTTAAATTTTATTTTTTAATTTGCACACATTATTTTTAATACTAAAATCATAAAGCATAACTGTATTTATAGAATTTTCTAAATTTTTAACATTTTGTTATAATAATTATAACATGTAACTGAATGTATCCTTTTTTCAAAGAAGTAGAACTTACAATATTTTTTTCGTACATTTCTATTCTTAATGGGCATTATATTTTTATTAAAAAAATAATAGATTATTTTAGAACTAAAAAAGAAAAGATTAAAAGAACTGAATTTTTTATCATTCCTTCCGATCTCAATTACATATTATGCCTAATTTTAGATTTGTAAACAAAACATACATTAGAACAAATTTCTATAACTAATCCTTATATTTTACTTTTAGAAATAGTTTTCTTTAAACTTCTGCCTTACAAGCAATAATCGCGTAACGGTAGGTGTCTGTGACCTTTTGCATTGAGGGAGGAAATCTGGCCTATAATGTTTCTTATAATATATAATTTATTTTAATATTTTTTAATATTTTAACATTTCTTATAATCAATAAATTTTGCATAATATCACCAAGTAGCCAGACATTTCTTCAAATTTTCACATTCTGTATATTTCTAGAGAAGGAATAGAAGTGCAAAGGAAACGAAAATTTTAAATTTTTTAAATTGTTAGTTTAAACTGAATAAAAGAATACTTCATTTTTACACACACACACACACACACACACACACACACACACACACACACACACACACACAAATATACTATTTGTTTTCATTCAACAAATAATATTCTCACTAGAATAATTACATCATTGGAAATTACATAAAAAAAGAATGAATAAAAGTCAACTGTATTCTAACATTTTTAATCCTCGAGTCAGAAATAAATTCTTTAATTGTTTCCTTTCGTTTAGCATTGTTCAACGTATGATTATGTGAAAGTTAAAAAATGCACTAACATCACTCTCAAAAGAAATTTTAAATACGATCACAAATTATTCGTAGTGGTTATAATACTTGAAAGTATAAATTAGACATTATTCAGATGTAGACGATGTAGATATTCCAGCAGGAAGGTTCTTCAATCTTTGTTAACCTTTCTGCTGGACTTTAAATAAAATTACGTTTCGAATATGCCAAGTGTGCAGGTTCGCGTCGGAGAAGCAATTCAAAGACGTGAATCGGCACACCTGGAAAGCCCATAGTGAGGACCCTGACCCAGGCGTGCCAACAGTGCAGCGTCACGCGAATAGGAAGGCCCGCACGCCTCTCATAAACAGAACGAGCCGCGACACTGCAAGTGTGAGAAGGACAACCTCCTTATCGCTGCCAACCACACGAAACCAGAGAGCCACATCCTTACTACTAGACTGGACGAGGCCAAACGTCTCACATTCCAGGGTCTCGAGCGCGAGGCACGAGCAAGATCACGTCTTTGATGCGGATGGAAGCGATCCGCAGACGGGAACTGCGGTGAATCCCGAGCACAACGCCACCATCAGCGCCGGTCAAACCTGGAGTCACCTATGCAAACGTGACGGTTCGCCGTCTCATACCGTTTACAGATTCCAGCTTGGCGATATCAGAAACATCACCATCTGTACTACCAGTGTCGTCAAAGAGGTCCCCAACGCCAACTAATGAGTCCCGTACCCTGACCACCGCCACTATCAGCATCATGGCGAGGTCCGGGTCTGTGATGTCTCCAGTAGTCTTGTTATCGCCGTTCCCGGAACTTCTAACACCAAGGATCGCTTCAACCCCATCAACGACATCGGAGTGCCAGCGCCCAGGGACTCCCTCCGGACGATGTTACCCATAACCTTTGTTGTGCCGGTCACCAACATCCACACTGCCGGAAATCCGGCGCCTGCACCGTCTGCTACATCACCAGCTTAGACGACGTCCCAGGCGTTGCCCAGAACACCGTCTGCAAGGGCACTGCCTACGCCCTCAAAGAGTCCACCCATACAGTGGCCCTCACACAGAGGAGGCAGACGATACAGCCTCCAATAATATAATTTGTGAGGCTGCACGGGCGACCCGATTCGCAGTTTACAGTGCGCCGATCGCCCGTAGGGGTGAACAAATGGACAACTATTACGTCTATATAGAGGCCACAGCGAGGCAGGCGCTCGATGAGCAGCGGCAGCATTAGCAAGGAGACCCGGGTAAGCGAGAACGTCCCAGCGATAGCCTGCACCAACAGGGCGTGGATGAACGCCCGCCCCAAGAAGGCAAACTAGAGCGGCTGCAATCGCTGCCTTATATACTTTGGCACCTGTCGCAGCAGCAACAACAGTGGCAGCTGCCAAAAACTAAATGACGCGTATTGCAATCATCGATGTGGCCGTTCCGTTCGGAGAACCACCGTCTGGCATTCGATGAAACCAGGTAACTGAAGCTAAGTACTCTCTGGCTGAGGACCTTCGGCGGAACGGTTACGTCGTCGGGGTTGAAGCTTTCCTTGTCGGTTCCCTGGGCGGCTGGAGCCCGTCTAACAAAGCTGCCATGAGTCTCCTCAATGTCAATCATCGATACACGGCGATGATGAGACTCGTGGTGAGCAACAACATACTTTGATCGCGTAATATCTACGTGGAACACATTTCGGGGATGCGGCAGGACCAGAGACTGGACATAATGGGAGGGTTTGATTAATTTTAAATATTATATGGGGTAGGGTAATTTAATGGATTTAATCTTTAAAATGGGGGTTGGTAATTATATAATACTCGCACATATATCCAGTCGCTGTGTCTATTGCGTTTCCTTTGTGGGTCACGTATCAATAATAATAATCTCTGGCTATGTAACTACCTGCGTCATTTTTTATTTGTTATTTGTCCGGTATGTTACTATTTAATATTTATTTATTTATTATTTGTATATGTACATACCTAAGATATTTTATGTTTTTTTTATTATTTATATATGTACAATTATACTATTTATAGACTATATATTAATTATATTATAAATGACTAGAATAAAGACTTGACTAAGACAAAAATGTTAATTGTTAATTATATTATTGTTGTTGTCCAATGAACAGATAATAACAGCGATTGTGATGACGATCTGTGACACATACGTGTATTGAACTTAAATTTAATATAACTATCTATTTATCATGAACATTAAATTGAAAGTTGACTGAAATTAAAAGTTAAATTACAAGTGAAAGTCCACAGAATGGATTAATAAGTGTGATAATCGCGTAGATTGAAGTAGTTTATTCAATCTTTTTAAAGTTTGATAATAGTTTACTATATCTAATCAGTCATAAATATTATATGTACTGAAAGTATACGAGCACTTTATCTGTTAACAAGACAATTGACACCTTTTGATTTACGGCATTATTTTTTCTAGAATATTTCATACATAAAAGAATTAATTACATTTGAAGCTCAAAAAGTAATTTTAAATTGATTTTCTGAAAAAATCTTTTATTTATTTTTTATTAAGATAAAAAATAAACAAGCTTTTATTAATATTAATAAGAAAATGTAAAATTAAATTTTTAATTTTTTATAATTCAAAATAATTATTACAAGTCGAAAGAATAATTATTTTAACCTATTTTTAAATTAGTCGCAATAAATAGTCTGTTATTATTCGCTTAGATAAGTCAAGGTTCGCTAAGAAGAATCGGAAAATAAAAAGCGGATGATAATAGCCTCGAAAGAGTGACGTTTCTTTTTTTACTACCGTAATTTTTTGCTCACGGTAAGTAGCCAAGTAGATATTTAACGGAAAGTTTTTCCACAATGTGAAGAAACTCACAAAGTACAATAATTAATAAAACAGAAAATCATGTAATGCGATGACTTATGAAATCGTTTCGATATTTCCGTGAATGTGTTAGAGAAGTGAACAAGCATATTGGAATATGCATAAACTTAAATATTTTTTCAAAAGCAGTAGTTTTTAATTTTCTTTGGAAAATAAAAATTATTTTTATTATTTCTTATTAAACGTATCATAACTTCGTTCTAATAAAAATGCGCAAGTCTTTAATTTGTTGTTTAATTATCGACAATAAATATTGAATAAAAGAAAATAATAGCTCGTAAAACAAGTAATCCTTTACTTCTATAATATTTTATTTACTAGAAAATATTATGAAACAGGAAAACTTAATAAATTGTAAACATATATTTTTTACTTGAATATCATATTTACAATTTTCCCTCATTTTTGTTTTACTATTGTATGTAATTAACATATTACTTGTGAAAGAAAGATTTGAGTGAGAAATGTAATAACTTAATTCCCACGTGCTTCTACCAACTATCCTCTTTTTTTTTCTTTTTATTTACGGTTAATTGATGCTATTAAACAAAAGAACAATAGCTGTATTCGTAATATTGTATTTTTAGAGGAAAAATTCAAAAGATGCATTGTTAGCGTTATTATTATCATTAGATAATAATAGTCAATTTAGTCTAATTTTAGTAATGTTGGATATGAACGTATGTATTTTAATTACTTAAAAATTTTTTAAATTTACTAGTTATTACATTATCAATGGTATTCATATTAGGCATAAAACGTGGATGTTTCACATTCGTATATTATAAAAAATACAATGTTACTCGAGATTTCACTTATTACAATTCAGATAATTAATTTTGTATTTCACATGTGTGTAAGCAAACGAAAAAAAGAATGAACTTTTATATATACAATTTTTAAATAAGATGATTTTGCTTAAAATCGTATTGTTGCTATTATTACAAGTGCTCATTGAGTTCAAGTTGGATACCGACACAAATTGATCTAGTTTTTATCATTTTTTCATATTTCTTCCAGTTAACGAAATTATATTATAAGGCACGTTTAATAAGTGTTTACTTATTTTTACAAGTACAAAAATTAAGAATCACTTGAAAGATTAGAGTCAACTTAAAATGACTAACTCCATGAGTAAAGAAAATTCCTTATCAGCACTCGGATATAGAAATTCAAGAAATAATCTATTGATAAGAGTTTCATAAGAAATTGACTAACTCTCTTTTTAAAGAGTATTCAAAAATATCTAATTACTACCTCTTATTGAAAAAAATTTAAGCCAACTGTTATTTCAGATAATTCAAATTCATTCAAATATTTTGAAACTCAAATTAATTCAAATATGTTTAATTACAAAATTTTAATTATATATTAGATTTAAATATTCGGCTTCACACAGGGATGATATTGATTAAATGTACAATGATCTATTTATAAATGATCTTTTATTAATAAAAAATAGTATCAGGAGTAAAATTTAATTTCAGCATTAAAAATATTCTTATAATAATCTAACAGCTTCAGAAGTGCTTTTACAAATATTTATGTGCATGCATAATAAATTTAACAAATACTTTGTCTTTAAGAAAAATAATATAAACATATTAAACGTCGGTTTTCGGGCGCTTTTCCACCCAAGCCTTGATTCGAGGTTCCGAAAGTACCTTCTCCTTGATCGCTTTTAGATTTTCGGCGTTTTCGATGATGTCGTAGGTGGCCATAAAATTCAAATAGTCGAGGAGTCCTATCAGGACGATGTCTGCCCAGGTCAGTCGTCCGCCGATTAAGTAGCCTCCATTCTTTTTCGCCTGTTCATCCAGCCGTTGAACGTAGAAGGGTACAAGCTCCTTTGCAACTTCGAGCTTTTCGGCCTTCACCGTAGGGTTGTTCTCGTAATGATAAGCGCCGATCTCTGTAATTATGATATTTCAAATATAATTGCATCACAGAGGAGTTTGGCCTGATGCATATATTTTGCGGATTTTTTAATAATAGATAAAAGAATTAAATAATAAAAGTAATACTTATATTTACTTGGTTTTTTCAATTAAATCTTAGCATTGTAAAATATTAAATTAGGTATGAATATTTGAACAAAATAATAAATTTAGATTTAAAAGTTATTTAACTTACTTGTTCGAAGATCGTGGATAGTATCAACAGTGGCATCAATTTCCAGATTTTCCCAATCATTTTGTCCAGCAAGACCAACTTGTTTAGCTAAATAACGGCAAATAGCATTTGACTGACAGATTTTTTTGCCATCTACTTCAAGAACTGGAACTTGACCAAATGGAGTAGCTAAAATATGATGAATAAGTTTTAAATGTGACTGATTACATTTTACACGATAATGTTCATAAATATGTACATATGCAACTTACTAGGTTTTATAGTTGGCCAGTCATTTCGATCAAATCGATCATCGATAAAATCAATATTTCCATAACTGAATAAAAATCTAATAGGCTCGGCAAGAGCTTTAACTGGAAAGTATGTCAATTTATAGCTTGGCATTTTCCTGTAAAAATGTTTTCTCTTATAAAAATATAAATTATTTTTTATATACCTTATTTTAAAATAAATACTTTTGCTGATCCATATTCGTTCACTATTTGAAATTGGATTTAATAATGCAAAAGTAGAGGTATTTTATCTTTTGAAATATAATAAATATAAATGTACTTATACCTGACAGTACTTGATTTATGTTCTTTATCTTTATTTATTTTATTCAATAAAACTCTTTAAGAAATTTCTTTTCTCAATTGTGAATTACTTTTATCTTATCAAATTTCAAACAATAGTTTTATTACTTATGACTTTTCAATTTCTTAATAAAGATTGTCAATGACGAACATTACATTTATGAAAATGAAATAATTTTAAGGTATATGATAAAAAAAATACCCTATTTGCTTTTTACACCTATAAGTATAAATTCAATTACTTTTGTGTTCTATCTCATTCATTTTTAATAATAAATTTTAATTAATAATTGTAATACGTAATTATTATTACACACCTAAAAAATTTTACGCAACGCTTTTAAATCGTCGTTCACCGAGGCGTTTATGTATGCCGCGGTCATGAGTTTATCACATAGCAAACAGGACGGTCACGTCCGTGGGATCATTGAGCGTGTGTGCGTAGAACTACTGGCACGCCACAAAGCGTTTGGCGGCGTGGAATCGAAACACTTCGAACGCTGGATCCCTCGAACCATCGACCATTTCCAATAACTCGACGGTAACAATTTTGCAAAAAACCATTGTACTTATCGGAATTGCACCTCATCGACGTGTATACCATTTAACCAACCCGATAGCGCACTTACTTTACCTTATTCTTTGGACATCGCTCCCATCGCCATTCCACGCTTATCTTCCTAACAACCAAGTTATTCAACGTGCTAAATACTTTGTTCGTTACCCATTCTTCGTTCCTTATTCCGCAACTGCCGTATGACTTAATAACGCATTTCCGGTAAATTTCTAAGCATAAAAAACAAATATTCGAGATTTATCTACGCTTAATTTTGTTTTTATTTTACCAATGATCGGCGAGCTCCCATCGCCTATACGAGTAATAGACAACGAGTTTCTATTTATTTTCTACAACAAAGATTTATCGATAGATATTTGTACAATTAGACCGTCCTGAAGGTCCCTACGCAAACATTTCGAATAAGCTCGTTTTTATCGATACTGCACAATTTTATAAGCTAAAAAAATTCTCTTGTAAATTAATACTGCATCTCCTGCTGAAAAAAAAAAACAGTTTTCACAGTTCAATACTCAGGTTTTATATCTGACCGAGAGAGCATTGACACAATATCTAGAAAATGCCTTCTTTACGAATTAGGCGGATTTTCGCAGAAAGACCTATGAAAAGACTACAAAGAGAAGTTGGGCTTATTTATAGTTACAAGACTCTTCTATGTTTTATCGAAATCTAAATAGCTTATGGTTATTTAAAAATACGCACTATTTTTAAAAGCGAATAATCGTGTTATATTTTTATATTGTACTACAAATCATCTAATGGAGAAAATATAAACGAAATTAAAAATAACTCTTGTATTTTGGAATAAGCAGTTAATTTTTTTTTCGTGTTGATATATACATTTAAATATGCTTAAAACTTTAATATCTATTCATATCTAAGGGAATTAAATGAAAATCCAGGATTAATAGCTCTGTACAATTCTTTATATTTAAAAATTATATTTCCCAGGAAATTAATTGCAATATACATATTTGGTTAGAAAGTTCATCTTAGAATATATATTATAAATATAAATCAGTTCTATCTACTTTTTAAAAGTTTTTTACAATTGTGATTTCCTTGAACTAAGAGCCAACAATTTATTGTATATATTTTATGTTGTATTAATTACTATTTGAAACATAAAATTATCAATTAATTTAACGCAAATACTTGGATTGTTGCTACATAGGTGTTGTGATAAAAAAAATTAGTCGATTCAGTTTTTAAATATATTAAAATGTTTAAGTAAGCTTTTAAACTGAAATTATCACTGATCGTATTCTTATCCGAGCACATGGATAATTCTATTTCCATTGCATTATCATTATCAATTGGAATATATCAAAAAAAATAATTGAACATATAGCAAAATAACGAGGGGAATAAAGTTAACTATCGTAAACGTTGAACGGCCGCTTACACAAATGAAGTACAAAACGTAAAAACATCGCTACAAGCTTATTTAAAACAATTTAAAAACTTACTTTTAACGACAACGAACACCACTTTTCCAATAATCTTCGATACTAAGAAGCCGTGTAAATTGTTCTTATAACTGCTCACGTTGCAATGCACGCTAAGAGACTGACGTGTGTCTTTCCGTAACTGGTAACAACGTCGACCGGCAACGGTAATAGTTACAGTGAAGCGAGCCGGTACATACAATCTTTTATCGAGTGCAATTGCAAACGACGACGTGTGAGGGGTGTGGTAACAAAGATGTCCGACTCTTGAATTAAATTGAAATTTGTTTTACATTTGATTATCATTCAAAGACATTTCTTATTCATGAAATCCAAAGCGGAAGTTGAAAGCAAATTATTTGCAATTATGAATGACGCGTTAATTAAATGTATTAGAAACTCGTAACTCGTAACTTAATATTCATTTGTTTGCATCATTCGGATATCCGTATTCATAATCTTTCGGCGGTACGTACAATATTCATAAATTTATTAATATAAATAATCAATTTGTTAAGATATAATTGTTGTTTAATGATTGTTTTATTAAATAGTCACGAATACGGGTCTATCATATTGACTGTCAACATTTCGGTTTTATTACGTCATATTTCATCTTCGAAAGTTGAGTAATACAAAATTGCGAGATTCTAAACGAATTTAATAAAAAAAAGTGTTTGCATAAGTTTGAGGGTGACGATTCATTAAACACAGTTCTTATAAAATCAACTAATTTTATTTCTTCTATATAAATTGTTACTGTCTAGGTATTATCGAAGTACCGTAACCGCATAAAAAAAATGTGTATATTTTTAAGTACAAAAATTTTTCCAAAATATTTAAATAATTATAATATTACTCGATATTTTAAGACTGTTGATTACTGTTATATATATATAAAAAAAAAAAAAAAAAAAAAAAATACGTACGAAGACTAGTAGTGTTAAGTAATAATAATATTTTTCCGTAATAGCAATTCTTTATCAAATTTTAAGATAAAGATAACAATAAAATAACAATAACATACACATTTATGAATGTAATTTTGTTAAATTAAAAATGAGCACACTTATGTAAAAAATTGCACTTTAAAATGATATTCGTCAGTCTGTATTTAAATTTACTTTCTGATAAACCAGACTAAATTTAACACAAAAGGAATCTAAAAATATTTTTTATAACGTAGCTAATAACTCTTTTCATACGATTTATGTTTTTCGGTTGTATTCTTAAAAAATCATTTTTTAAATAATGTTCGAAAATTAGTGGGTAGTAAAATAATAATTAAAATAAAAGAAATATTCTTTATGACAGAATTACAAAATGTATCAAAATGCGAATTACTAAATTTATAAGTGATAAATTAATTACAAATTAGATATGCTATTGAAAGTCGTAATTTAAACTGTAATTGAGAGTTTCTTAGAAAGAAATTATTTGACACAAAAGAACGCAAAAGAACGCCACTATTCCCTAACAGTTTACCACATAACTAAAAAATTGCTGATAATATGTAAAAAACCATTTTTCACGTATTTGATTGATGATTATCGATTCTTTATTATTAGAATATTAAAAAATGTCGAAATCAAGCATTATTTCTGTTTGGTAACGATAAATGTATTTTTCTCATTCAAAACTAAGAGTGCGTTTCAATTATGGTGCTTTAATTATTAGTCAATAATAGAATACAAGTTAGCTATACAACTGATAGTATTATTAATTGCTTATGGATAAAAAGATTAGCTTACTAAAGCAATATTTCATTATAGGGTTGTTTAGCCATTTGGTAATCACAAAAATTTTGCGACGTATTTTGATTCAAATTCCACATTCCGCCATTACAGTTAGTAAGGGCGGTAAGGTATAAAAGAACCGTACATTGTTTTCCTATCCATTCATATGGGTACGTATGGCTGTGCCTACTGAAGATATATATGTATATACAGGTATTGAACACCAGTCATTCATGATAAATGCCTAAATGTCCATAACAAACTAATATTAAAACCCGACAAGTTTTGCCAATGTAATTATAAATGATAAATATTCTAGCAGATAATACGTGAAGTTTATTATTATTTTCTAGCGGATATAGAAAAATTAGTCGCGAGCCATTATACATCGAACGATTAGCCTAAGTTTATAAAATTAAAAATGGTATGCACATTTATTCATTAAAATTTACATTAAAAAATGAAGTATTAATTTCAGTCCATAAGATTCTCGTCAAATCAAGGGAATTCTCCGTCTGTATCGACAATAAAAATTACAAGACTCGCTGCGCCTGTGATATCGATAATTTTTTCAAAGTAATTTCGTCGAAAACAAATTTATTATATAAATATGGAATTAAATGAAATTTTCTTAATCTAATTAATGTGTCTTGATCGATAACGAGTCCTTTGAGTGCCGAGAAAACAAGAATAGTTTTTTCTCGTTTTGCGTCCCTTCGGATTCGCTACTCTTTCGCATATTTATCAACCAACGAATACGCCATCTAAAAAATCAATTTAAAACGCACATCAGGTGTGAGTATCGCCAGAGTTTCGTCGGCATCGTCAGAGCTATCGTAACGTCCAATTTAAAAATAACCTATTGCATAAATTCTACGATACACCATTGACGATATTAGTCGAATTATTCGAAAGCGGCCGCTTTTATTTCCCTAAAAATAACGTCGGGCAGCGTTTCGGTCTCGGTCGTCTGCCGCGCGCTCCGCCATATTGCGGCGGACGCGGGCCCAAACTCGACGGCATCCTCGGTAGTCCGTCGTCAGGCGTCGCCCTCGTCGTCTGGCTTTCGCATCTATTCCCTCTCGCCTCTTTCACAGCTCGTACGACTGGCTCCGAGAGCCAACTTGAGCCGCCGCCGGAGTGAGTGCGTGTCCTCGTCCGCAGCGTGCGCTGTGCTGGAGCTCTCGTGGCGTGCGAGACCACCGTATATATACACACGTATATATCCAAGCATAGACGATTTTTTTTACATACATACATACATATATATATATATATATATATACATACATACGCGCGCACGCGCGCACACACACACACACACACACACACACATATATATATATATATATATATATATATATATTTATGTATGCATGTATACGTTTGTGTGTATATAAACATATAATTATATATATTTATATTTATATTTAGGCATATGTACATACACCCGTGGATTTAAAAATAAACATATATAATTTTGTATATACATATACATATATATAAATATACGATATACATATACGTATATATGTATGCACATAACATATTACGCACGCAAAGTTTGGTCGCCGCGGTGTATACGCGTGTGCGTGACCCCGTCGTCGTACAACCTCGTCGTCGCCAGTGCGAATTCACCAGCGAGTACGCGCGTGTGCTTATAGACATGTGGTAATACAGCGGAGCGTTACCATACACGTATATACAAGTGTCGGTGCGTGCGTGCGTGCGTGCATGTGCTGCTGTACTCCAAGAGGAAAAGAAAAAGAGTGTACCACTACCGCCACTCCGGCTACGCACATTTGCATGTGCATTACGAGGAGATATTGATACGCGCGACGCATCCTATCGTACGAGCCGAGGGTGCGAGCGGAGCCTGCAGAGAAGTGGACACACACATGCACGTACATACCCGATTCATGCACATATTTTATAGTATAAAAACGTGCACACACGTATATGTCGATATAGATACACACACACACAGACACACACACACACACACACATATATATATATATATATATATTAGCGAGGATCGCGACAGAGGCATCGCCCCGGTAATAACGGTAGAAAACGTAAAAAGCACGCTCGTTCGTTTTCCTCCTCGTTCTTATTCTTATCCTCTCTCTCTCTCTCTCTCACACACACACACACGCGCGCGCGCGCGCGCTCTCTCGATCCCCGTCGTCCCCAGCCCTCGCGTCGTCGCTGCCTCTCTCTCGCTCCATCGCTACGGCAGTGGCTACCCTTTGCACGACGGGCGGCCGCTCTGGTGGCACTCCGCGGAGGAGCAGAACGCGAAAAAGACGAGTCCCGATTATCTCGGGGCTCGGCATCGCGCTTTCCTTCTCGCTCGCGTCCTTCCGTTCGCCGGAGCGTGAGAATTTCGTCGTGCGCTCCTGCCCTCGTCGGCGGCGGCGACGGCGGCACACACCGGACGCACGCGCACGCATTTCAAAAGCGGTATCGCGAGCTTTTCGGAAAATCGCGAAGGACAGAAGAAGAGCCGGCGAGACGGCACCTCGTTCCCTACCGCCCCCATTTCCCCTCCGCGCGTTCGCCGCCGTCGTCGCCTCCTCCTCCTACTCCTCCTCCTCGTCCTCCCGTCCCGCTACCATGGCATTCCGCGGCACTTCCGTCTCTGTCTCTGTCTATCTGTAGGCTGGGTCGTAGCGCCTAACGCGGCGGCGAGAGTCGTGAGCAACGCCCGTGCACAGTGCGTTTTCCGTCTCTCCTTGCCCTCCACCCCTCCTCGGTGAACCCGTTTTTTCCTCTCTCGCTCTCGCGCGCTCTACGTGTGTAGTGTCACTGCGCGGCGCACGAGGAAGGAAAAGGTCTGGTTTTCCCTTGCTTTCCGTGTGCGGCCGCCGATATTTTTAAAACGCCCCGTCGTATCGAGATCCTTGGGCGACGAACCGATACCGCTCGAAAATAACTTGATCTTTTTTTAAGTGTGATGCATGGACAGGAAGGAATGTGAGGTGTGGATTGTCTTATTTGTAAATTGTGCTCTTTGCTCGAGTTAAGTCTTTCGTCCGCAAAAGAGACAATGATGCCGAAATGATTGGTGGTGCCCCGTTTGGTGGTATTTGTGTTTTGAAATGTGGCTGGATCAGAGCTTAATATTATGATTATTTGAAATTGCCTTTGTGTTTTTATTCGAGGCCCGTAACTTTAAAGGTGGTTTACCTTACGTAACGTAAGTTAAATATGCCATCGATCCTTTGATGATGATTCCCTTCAAATAATCATTTAGTCGTACGAGTATCCCAAGTTATTTAATTTTACTCGCGTGCAAATTAATCTTACCGTAAAATATGGTAGTACTTTAGTTGGTTTCTTTAAATGCGTATTTTTTTATAACTCAATCGAAGGTTCAGGTTCTTGTAGCTTATCTTGAATAATCTTGAGAATTAGCAGTTTACCAAATTATGAATTACAAATTTATTTGTTATTCTCAATTAACATTTTACTGCGTATATGCACATCTATACATTTTCAACAGTTGACGGAACTTTGATGTAAGGCTCTTGACGTTTTTACTTACATTGTAAATCTCATTTACCAATAAACTGAAATGCAACTGTATAAATTCGATGAATAATTTTATCTATCAAGTCAATTCTTTATAAATCTTTTCTTTCATGCCAATTTTTATTTTACAATCCGTTATTTTAACTTTTGTTTATTCTTATTTATCTAGTGCAGACTAATAAGAAATATTCCTGATCTCAAAATAATTTTATTCAGCTTCTTCGTGTGTCAAATAAATACAAAATGCTTGTATCCAAAGGGCTTTCTTCTAAAACGATTTATTACAGAATGGTATGCTTTATGAATAAAGGATTTTATATATAAACACATTAAGATTATTTTTAAAATTAAGTTTTAAATTAAGTAATTCAATGAATCAGCTTAATTATTATTGCTTGGATTTTGCCATTTTTATTTTATAAAAACAATTTCTATTGACACTATCCGGGAATTACAAACAATCTTTATTCTTGTTTTTTTATAATACTTCTCAACGACACTTTTAAATCATATATTTTCTTTTTCTTAATACAGTATATTTTAATAAGTAGCTTAACTGTGTTTGCGAATAGATCTGGTATAAAGTAGATATTCAAAGAACTTTTGATATTACGTAGCATTTTTAATTCTTTCATTGATAAAAAATACATTAAATTCTACACACACACACGCATGTAAAGAATATTCAGTTATCACAAGGAAGGTATTTATAATTATCAATTAACACGCTAACTCAATATCAGTAAATGTGTTCGTTGCAAAAAGCAATAGTAGCTACGATTATCTTTGTTTTGAAAAATTGTTTTAGTCCTATTTTTCATTTGTTTTAATATATCAAATGAATATATTATAAATTGGATTACACTGAAACTGCTCAAAAGAAAAATTTCAACACTAGTAATTACTTATGTAGAATTAAAGCATAGATTGCATAAAAGATATTATTTACAAAAAAATAAATTTGAAGGGATTGCATTATTTCATTTCGATATTTATATATTAAAAAATCGGAAAAGTTACAGTGCTTGCTAATTGAAAGTTTAATTAATACTAAAATAAAAATAGATAAATTTATAGACCTAATATATAAGAATTTGAAGATGAATAGTTCTTGATTGTATCTTGACAATTTGTTTTCTAACAGACTAGATATTTTGAACGAGGGTCGTATAAAATTGTTGAGAAAAATACGTTTTGACACTCTTGTGTATTAGAAATCTGGATATATTGAATAAATAGTATTACTTATATTTTATCACGATATCTTGTATATCTTAGTTTGTATAATAGTACTATCTGTTGTAACTATTCTCAATGCTTTTAAATTACAAATTCTTATCAGAAGATTTGTTTTTCAATTGTAAGTTTTATTTTTAATATACGTAATGTCTTTTTTTAACTTAATATTCATACTTTTGTTTATCGAAAATATAAAAAGGTATGTTATTGTTATTATAGATTTCAATATTCGCTACGTATATAAATAGCCCACAAATTGAATTTATAGCAACGATTTTCAAAGAAAATTTTTTAAAAATAATTTAGCATTAACGTTTAACGTTACAAGAAATATGAATATATATATATATATATGTATATATATATATATATATATATATGTCAAGTGGGCTTATTTTATAAGTAAAAGATTTTTTATTAAACTTTTGCTGTACATTATTTAATGTTCTATTAGCACTTTATGATTTTATTGTAAATACAAAACAAAAATTAATTTCATTCCAATTTCTAAAGTTTCATATTACAATTATAATTTAATAGATCTTCATTTCGCTTTAATAATAATTAATGTAATTGAAAAAAATATCGTTCTATCGTAAATATGAAAAATTTGAAAAATAATATCGCATTTTTAAATAAAGATAACGCGCGAGTGCATTGATAAAGAAAATGTGTACGCGATGAATAGTACCCAAAAATTACTTTCAATAAAATACTCCATCGTTACATTCCAATTATTCATGTTTCAAGTTCTTTATATTTCCGTAGCCAAGAGCTTGGCTACGTTTCATATTCTCAAAAACGAAAAGGAAAATGTTGTCTTTTTATGCATATGTATATATAAATAAAAGTTTTGTACAAATTGACCACCGTGACCAATTATGTCGAAAAATACAAAAACCGCCTTGTTTGCTGCATTTTTTGTAGCTGCCACAATTTACTTTTTGACAATAAACTTATCATTATTGTGAAATTAAATATTACCATTTCACACGAGTGCGTGACGTACAAGTCAACCGTGACGGATCTCCGGCGTAATATTCATATTCTCTAATTACCGAATCAATGACTGTAAATTTGCACATAATTTAACAAACAAAAAAATAATTTTGAACTTTTGCCAACTTGGGGTGTATCAAGTTATTTAGGTTTCATAATACGAATATTAATAACGCTGTATCAATACAGTTAATATTATAGTTAAGAAAGTTGTAGCGTATTCTTAGCCTCGATCATTAAACAAGAAAATATTGTATTTAAGGAAGAAAAAAACTTCGATCGTACAATTTTGAAGAATGCACACGTGTTTATTACAAAAGTACGTCCCTCGATCAATCCCCTAATGACGTTTGCGCTTAACTTTATTACTTTACTTTATATTACGCACGACGTACGGTGTACTTTATTGGCCGCAAGGACACATTACGCCCTGCGAACACATTTTCACCCATCACTCTGTCTATCAACAGTACTGTAAATTTACCTCATTACTTTAGCACTTTTCAAGGGGGCGAATCATTGTAATTTCTTCTGAAATTGAAGTTACACTCTTAAAACTGGTTTAGAAAGGCTCGCTCGCGCGCATTTTCAACATTTACTTTGGAAGAGAGTGGCTCTTTCATTCCCGGAATTCGGAGACGTCGTATATCTACCCAGTTTTCGCTGTCTATCCTGTATAGTCCAAAATCAAATATCATTTCGTCGTTTTTCGTTTCTCCTCCTCTGCGTTTTCGCATCGTCTCCCGGCCACTGAGATTCGTGAGTCGGAAAAATCGGCAACGCCGAGCCATTATTTCGCCTGCGCAACCGATCCCCCGCGAGTCTTTTTTTCTTTCTTTAGTTTTTTCTACGCTCTGGCCTTACGCACACTTGTACGCATATCGCGTTCACGGGCATGTACGCGTATGCCTGCAGCGCAGGCGCACGAGCGTCGACGGCAGATGCGTTAAAACGTCAGCGACGTCAAGAGATAGTGCGTTCCTGCGTTAATGCTTTTCGAGGGCCTTTATTCATGGATGTTATTTTCGAACGGGATGGCTAATACTCCTTTAAACCCCTTTAGTTGGGGGTTGGAAGAAAAATACCTTCATAGTAAGTTATCTTTTTTAACGCGCTTGATGCGGTTCACATGCCGCCGCGAATATATAAATATTCAGGTTTATGCTTCCATAATGGAAAGTCTTTTTAATATATCGGTTAATATTTATTGCGCATTGTTTCACAATTATCCTTCTAGTTTTTAATAGCACGATAAATAATCGCTCCCTTAATAATTGTATTCGATACGTTGAAATATTACTGCGGAATAATGTGGAATACAAATACAACGCAGGTAGATGTATAATAACCTACTACACTTGTTTTAATAAAAATGAATTCTGAGTCCTGGGAAACCAAGGGTGTAATCGTAAATAATTCTTCGAAACGAATGCATTGTGAGCAATTTATCCATCAACATTTCGAAATGTGAATAAATTGCAAACAGAGTATATTGGTAATATCCAGGACGTTTTATTTCCGAAAAATAAAATTCTACATAATACGAAAAGATAATCAGGTAGCGAACTTAGTTGACTTTTTAAGAGTTAATCCACCCGATAGATTAACTCTCCTCTTCCCTGTTGTAGGTAATATTTTTTACGGTCCTTCGTAGTTTTAACATAAGTTTATAAGAGTTTAATTTGCTTAATTTTATTGTAAGCGTAAATCATTTTCGGTATTATAAAGAATTAACAGTTTTACGTATACAGCCGCAAATAAAAAAAAATACTTTCCTCAACTACTGTACATAAGTGTTGTGCGATATTAAAATTTCAGATTTAAATCAGTTGGACAGTGTGTGCTTTCAAGCTTTCATTGAGTGCAATAAAAGTATTCCTTTAATCTTGAAGCTAACTGCACACAAATTGCCTACATACGCAAAATCTGTTAATACAAAACATTTCTGCCTAAAATTGCGGCCAAACAGTTTATTTTTAACAATCAAGGAGTTCTCTCGTTACATGCGCAAAATAGACTAAAATAGCAAGGTGCGCAAAACCGACAATCCTTCGAACATTACAATTTAACTGCAACAACAACAACACAACAAATTTTGTACACTTTACAAAGTAGTTTAGGTATAATTAAGAAATCTTCTCTGCACCTAATATTCGGATGGAAATGTACGTGTTTATATACATAAAGGGCTCTCCTTTTATAGCTTACGTGCACATGAGTCGACGCGTTGTGCCATACATATATTCATATTTCCAAGTAACAGCAGAAGAAAGATAGAGCGAGTCGGTGTGCGAGGGAGAGAAGAGAGAGAGAGAGAGAGAGAGAGAGAGAGAGAGAGAGAGAGAGAGATGGAACAAGCACAGGTGCGCGAGGTCAGCGTTGACACTCCGGTCGTTGGTGCCCTGTACGAGTGAATATGTGGTGGCAGTATATGCAATATATGCGCGTGTTCATGTTGGAAGGGTGCGAACGATTTTTTTCTAACATTAATTCATTTCACTTGTGTGAATTTATTCGTAACGACTTTTAAAAGATGCTGCTTTTGCATAATTCTTTTATAATTCTCTGTTGATGATGAAGCTCGTCAAAATAAAGATCTCTTAGCTTTTTCAAATAAATACGTTAATGTTCTCTCAGTTTACTAGGCAAAGAGATGCTAAGGTACCAGATCCAACATTTGAAAAGGTAGAGATCAGAAAAGCATTATGAATTGAATCATGTTTAATAACATATTCCATATATCTCAATTGGGTTAAATAAGTTAACAATACTTCGCGTTTTTTAAAGCTTGCAACATAAAAACGAAGTACAAAAAATTAACCTAACATGTGATTTCTAAACTTTCTTCTTTCATAAATCACTATAGCACGAGTTTCGTCGAGTCACGTGTTTTTATTGTATCGTTTATAGGCTGTCAAAAAGTCTGAGAAAAATTGTCATTTATCATCAATGCCTTTACTATACTTTATAGTTTGATGAACTATATTTGAAGTTTGAAGTCCATTTTTAATAGAATCGAAACTATAACCGAGAAAAGTTAGACTCACGAGAGTTTGTGGTTACCTAATAAAAAATTACAACAACTAAAGTAGGAGTATGCCTAATTTACAAGTAATTGCTGTATGTACATTTGCACGTTACTCCTATTAATTTTAAGAGGCCGCATTAACTGTTTTGGTTGAGAATAGCAAATAGTTCATCTCCTGTTTCTTGAGTAAATCGAGGTTGGTTATACAATATATAATTAGAGGACATTACTTGAACTCGAAATAACCAGTTCGATATCCGAGTCTTGTGAAGTTGCAGTTAAGGTTTTATATTTTAATTATCAGGAGATCAGCGATATTTGAATAGAACCTTCTGGAGCAACGACAATAAAGGATGTAATTGGGGGACACGTTGCTAGTTCGGTGTAATTTCGTGTTTGAAACCTGAACGGTTGTAGAAAATTTAAGATTTTCTAATTATCCTCATTGTGCCTACCCATATGGGATTACAGAGGCAAAGGATCTCCCCAACTCGTGGAAAAATCTCGATCTGCAAACGCTAAAGGATTATCCCAAATTGAAGTTGCTTTTTGTTATTCAGCTGAATGGATTGCAGCATAATTCGGAGCTTGAGTTATACATTGAGTTATACTTGTTCGTACGTGGAATTATCATTTGCTATTGACACAAGCTTAGAATTGAATTAATCCCATGAAAGAGAAAATTATTAAAAGAAGATAAAGAAATTGAATCGTGAAAATGGATTAACGATATATCTTTCTTTGTTAAGCTCTTTAGATAACAAATAACTTGCGATGTATAGATGTATGACACTGATTTTTCTCCATCATTCTTTATTTTTAATGTACAATCTCGAACGTAACAGAACTCTGGGTATCTTTCTGGAAATATGCAGTTCTCTGCCTCTTTTATTCTCTGGCAGCTCCAGAAGATAAGGAGCGCACGGAGGCACGAGGATGGAGGGATTCTATCCCTTTTTTTTTTTTTTTTTTTTTTATCGTTTTTTTATCTCGATCGTAGAAGTCATAGGCTCCATACCTATTACGTCATTTTCATATTTTCTTTTTTATTTCTTTAGCTGCTGTCAATGTTTGATAATTTTTAAAAATTGTTAATGGTTTATTAATGTGTAACATAGAGCTGTACTTGTTATTACACGTATATATCGTTTCTTCGTTATCACCGAAACATTACGGTTTACAAATAAACATTTGTTTATTGTGAATACGCTTATATTGAGCAGTCTGAATATGGCAGCTGAATATTTGCGCGCGCGTGTGCGTAATAACCCACAGGATATATAAATATATTAAATATATTTTTAATTATGAAGGTTCGCCCCTTTTTTTTTGAAAATCGAAACGTTACCTACTTTTGCACGTGTCAAGTTTAGATATATGACAAAAGGAAATTTTATTTTCGCGTGTACTTGGACAAATTGCGTTATCGGACTGTTTTTAAACTTAGTTCAGTTATTTCTGATACACTATGGTTTCGACATGCTATGCATTTTTTGCGGGAAAAATTTTTGCAAAGTTTTCGCTGTCGTGTAGTTTAATTTCCGTGAAAAATTTCTATACGTGCACAAGTTCGCACTTGGACTTGTGCCGAGGACCGCCTTGTTCATTCTTCTTTACAATTCCTCAGTCTAGATGCATAATTTAGTTGATAGTGGCGGAGGTCATGGTGTCGAGCGGTCGGTGTTATAACAAAAATTGACGAAATCGAATGACGAAAAACCAAAGCTCTGTTTGTTGTGTGTCGTATTTTCTTATTATCTTCATGCTTTTTAGCTACAAAACGAGCTTTTGTAGTCGTTACACTTGAAGAGTTGACCGAGCATGATTATAAAGCATTATGTACTTAGTTTTCGTCGATAAAAATCAGTATCACTGAAATTCACGAGGATTAAATTTACGCACTTAAACGATACGCACTGAAATTGCTATTACATAAGCCAACGTGTTTCTTAATTTAAGAAAACGTATCCTATTGTGCGTCTTATTCGTCTTATCTCAAGTGTTGAGCGTCGACGCGCTAAAAAGCAGAGTATAATTGATAAATGTTCTGCCATATGCAACGAATAAAGAAAGCTAGAACATGAGTTTACTTATTTTAAGAAACGATTGATTGGTTTAGTTCTTGGAACGCACTACTAACGCGCAGAAATATTTACGTTGTTGGTAGTTGTAGCCGTAGAGAGAGACTCGACAGCATCCGCAGTGTTTATGATAAAGTTACGTACACAACAGCGCGTGCGTGGCTTTGCCGGGATACACACGGCAGTTACTTCTTGTGCGGTATGCCAGTAGTTATTTTTTTATTGTTGATCGTCGAAACAGACTTCGGTTGTATTTTTTTTTTTTTTTTTTTTATTTATTATTACCGTTTTTAAATGTTACCGGATTTATAGCCAACTTCGGATAGGTTCCGATTTTTAAGGACTGAAATAATTCAATTGGCTTTGGTTTCAAATTTAAAAGCTTAGCGAATAAATACTTATCAACTCGCCGAGATATGTATCGCAATAAATTACAGTGACAATTTATAGTCAAATTCAATATCTGCAACTTGGAAGAAAACGTAGTCTTTGAAACTAGTATTATTTTCAATAGCTGCTCAATTATTATAAAATGTTATAAACGTATTATTAGCAGCAAAAATTTACGATATCATTTAATTTCGTGTGCCTTCGCAAAGTCGTATGTTTTACAAACATACGTTAAGAATGGGAGTGCGTGTTTTGTCGGTGATTTAGAAATGGCATTTTTTTCCTTCTCTTCGTCTTATCGTGCGTAGATGTTGAACGCAATAAGAACCCGATCAAGAGTTGACGCACAGCGCACTGTTTTTTATGTGGTTGTAACTTTTATCAAGAACGCTGTCTGATTTTTCTTCTTTTGTATTACCAGAAAGAGAATATGTAGTTTCATATTTGTTTGCATTCGATGATCACGCCTTGTTTGCGACTGGTAAATACATTTTGGTTTAGCTTTACGAAGTTTTTTATGAAATAAGTATCAGTGATAATAACAATTATATATAATTTTGTGTGTGTGTGTGTGTGTGTGTAATAATAGTAATGTACGATTACGACGACGATACATCAACAACAATGAAAATAAAAGCAATTAAAATACGATCCTCTGTACAATAGAATTTATAAATTATTAAATATTAATAAATTTGATGAAATCATAGCGAAAGCAGTGATTCTAATGTCGTTGTTGACTACGAAGCGCTTTTTTTCCGAGAACGGTGAACAGTTCTCAAGGAAAACTTTTAAAATAATTACTTTTTCTTGAACCTTAATATCGTGTGCTTTTAACTTATAATGGTATTTAATCGAATTAATTGTGTTACTGAAATACAAAAAATTGTCTTTAAATTTATTACATAATGACAAAAAAGTATAGTATTTTTGCTTCGTCGAAAGGAATTACGACATTATATATATAAATTACCTTTTCATGTAAACGTATTACATATCACGCAATGTACGTTAAATTGCTTTATACAATTTCTCTTGCTTCCAGTTTTTATGTGTTTTTTGAATTTTTTTTACCGTACAATAAAACTAATATAAGCAGCTTAAGGTATTCTTACTCAATTTTGCCAAATAAATATTACGAAATTTGAAAGTACTGCATATTAATAATGTAAAAAAAGAGTATTTCAAAAAAATTGTTAGAGATTAAAACGAAAAATGTATTTTTTACTCAGATGGGTGTAACTGGGATTGCCTTTCTGTTGAATATGAAATGAAAGCGTATGTAAAGATAGAAAGTGAAAAAATTTATATATACGTATTTGCATGATTCAAAACAAAAGTGAAAAAAGAAAAAGATAAATCCACACGCCCTATTCATAAAAGTGTATGTGCAAAATGTGTTTTGCGAGGAGCGAAGTATATATATATATATATATTCTCTCGGTGAGACTTTCTACGAATGGGCAAGTGCGAACGTAATTTAATCTTAAATTCTTGCTCTTGTATTGTTACTACATGTACGTGCTTTGTATGATAATGTTCAATGTTTGATAATTACTTCACTTTCAACGAAACAATAAAATGAATTTCATAGGAATAATTGAACCGTTGAATCTGAGACCAAGTGAAATCATCAATCATTCTTCGTGTATAACTTTAACTTATCGGGTAAATAGTCGTTGTCTCAAATTAAATGCTAAAAATTAAGCATTAAAATGTTTATTACGATTCTCTTCTATACGATATTTACACGATATTCAATACGACTCCTTTATTTAATTCCTTAAATTAACGCTGCTCTACTCGCTTTTATTCAGTCCGTCATTTAAAATGTTTGAAACGCAGGCATGAGATTGCGTTGATTTTTCTATTAAAAACACCAAAACAAATAATAACGGAAGATATGTTTGTATGTTGATACACAGGCTTCCAACCACTGAAGCTTCTATTTTCTCAGTTCTGGTGAACTCGTGGCGATGCTGAAGCTAAAGCAGTGACAAGGTGTTGCGAATAGCGGCGCCGTAGATATACAACAGTGACTCGGGTCTCCTGATAAGGTGAGAGGTGAAAGAATTTGCCGGGCTGCGACGAGCGACGAAAGCCGCGACGAAAGCCACGACGACGAGGCCGAACCTCGCCAGAAGGAAATCGAAAGGAAATCCTCGCCTCGACATTGACAAAGGTAAAGCAAAGAAAAGCACTCGTAAACAAGCGTTAAATAAAAGAGTCGAGACTTGTGCTCGTCCGATACTCAAGTACGTTTTCAAATTGTTTCCGAAAAAAGCTCCCGTACGTGCTGTAATTGAATTCAATCGGAGATACGGGAGCGTCGATGAAGACGATTTTTATGTTTCTAAAAGACCAACTGGCGGCCAACACTTGCTCGAGTTCATTTATTGCTAAATGTCACTTTAATAAAAAAGTAACTTTTGCCGAGGTCATTTTAATGGCGCAAAGATTGTTAATTGCTGCTACGGTAAAACTAACGTCCCCCTGTTATAAAGCAACACGAAATTATTCGCGTCTCTAATGGTAATTAATTACTAAAGAAATGTTTAATTTAAGAGGAATCACGCAATACTCGCGTAATTTTGTAAAGGTTGCACATAATTACACAGAATTACACTCGTTTGTGGGCGAAAGCTTTTTGGGTGTCGTTAGGTCAATTGTAGTGTTGTACATTTTACTTAGTTTTGTCAATTAGTGAAAATGATAAAAATGGTTTCACGGTTAAACGATCAGATTAAGTAACTTTCCGTGCATCGCGTAATAATTTAAGGAGTATTTATTTTTAGGTGATACTCAAGTTTGTAAATCACGCTTTAAGTCGGTTTATAATAACTTATTAAAATAACTTTCTGAATCTTACAAGGTTCGCATTATCGTACGAATCAACGTTCGTGTAGTGTAGTTCTCTCTCTATTTTTTAAAAAATGTTTTATACCCCTAGGGCAATTTGTCCATTTACTTTTCTTTGCTATTACATTTTTTATAAACAATAGAAAAGTTTACTTTTTAGTAGTGACAGTGATTTACCACTTTCCTTTTAATAGCTTACTTCCATGTTTATTTTCAGCGAAAAAAGGGCTGAAATTTTATCTTAAATTAAATTGATTTTATTATTTATTAAAATATCTAATGGAGATACTTGCCTTTATAAGAGATTTTATTAGTTTTTGAGATTTGCGCAAAATATCGCAGAATAATTATTTTACTAAACCGACAATCGATACAGAATTTTTAGGTTACAGCTCTAACCCCAAACCCAACAGATCAATGATATGCTTTTGCGACATTTGATGAAATATTTTGAACCGAGATATAATTCTGTCCCTTATTAAAATGATATTTATTTTTGCGAAATAATTGAATCAATTTCTTTTTGTCGTATATAATAAAAATCGCTGCGCGACACCCATAAAATAATTAGCTTAGAAGGTAAATATTACGCTAGGAATAAACACATGTGTCACGTATGACCACGCGATTTTGAAATTACACGTAATAATTTGTGTAAAATATAAATTGCTTTTGAAATAGTAATTCCGGTGTAATTTTTTAAAAAGTTATCTTTTTCTAAGGTTAAATGAAATTGATATTTGAATTTTGTATTACTAACGCTGGAAAACCATACAATACACCGAATGTAATGATGTATTTTTATCTTATTTAAGATTTATATAAATAGAAGAACCATCGGGTCACTTATTTTCAATTAGGATTGCTTCCTATTACATTATTTAGATTGTGCACACTACAGTCGTACAAAAATTATTTTCAACGTTATATAATCTTCTTAATGTATTTTAACCCACTGCTCTTCTAAATATTTCACTGCGTTACAACGTAAATGCCACCTTTAAAATATTAATTATATACTACGTTTCCTAACCGTTCGTTTTTTCTTTTGTTTCGTACGAATAAACAATTCTACAAACTCCCACGTTATGTGTATACAACATCAACGTGTACGATTTTAGAATTATTTTTCGTTTAAATTATTTGAAAAATAACAACTACAATATTTCTACGATAACAGCCTACATTTTATTATCGCACTAATAAAGCGTAAAAAAACGATTAATCTATAAATATATTATGAAATATTTAAAGGAAATATTAGGTTTATTATTTTGTGTTCTACGTTCATTATTATAAAATTAGAGCATAACCAGAACATAAATAAATTACTAAATAAATGGTTAAACATTTTTAACCACTTTGCTGCAGAAACGTTAAAGGCATAATTATTGTTTATGCAAATGAAAAAATACAAGTATTCAATAAGGGTATTGATTATAGTCTTTTTATATAGTTTTTAAAGCTAAATTTATTAAAGTCGGCTCTTTTTTAAACGACTGCTCAGCGTTCTTTCTCCTTTCGTCCAGGACAATATTGATCCAATGTCGACCAGACGAAGTTTCAAGCGGTTTTGTTGAATTCGTATCCTCAATATTCGACTCCATTTCTGTATTAAAAATTATCCGCGGGAATAAAAAGATTTTACATTATACGACGTAAAAAGACAGTTTAACGTGAATTTCGGGGAAAAGCAGATACAATTACATCACCTATACCGAGAGAAATATTGGATTAAATTGAGCATATTTTTATTTAAGAAAGTTACGTGGAATTTGAAGAATAAAAATTGTCTCCAAAGAACTTGTCTCGTATTTGCGATGACAATGTCAAGATTTAAGTCCATGGAAATTGTTGTATTCAAATGTACATTAAATTAAATACTTATATAATTTTAATGAATAATCAGTTTTTAAAATGAATAAATATTTCTACATTTATTCGCGACAAAATGCGTTTTATAGGTCGAAACTTACTCTTTCTCTCAGTGTCAACAAGGACATATTTACTTTTAATATCTTACACATAAAACGGAAATACGAAGAAATTTTTTTAAAGATTTTAAACAGAATGTACGTGTTGATTATTTTTTAAATTTCTCTCCCACCTCCTCCTAATGCCGTGTTAACTAATAAATCTCTTGTAATAATAAGAATATGAAATGTAAATGATTATTCTTTAAAATGGAATTGGAAAAATGGAAAAAAAGTGTATAGTCTTCTTTCGGAAGGCGAGGATGGGACAGCAACCGAGTTCCAATGGAACCTATGGTCCAATTTAAAAGTCAACTCCAAGAAAATGAACAATTATCGTATTTTTCTCGAAATTCCTTCAAGTGCCAGTTACGAAAATTGCCTCTCTTACGTTCATCGCTTCTTCTCACGCTACTGGAAGAGTTAGAAAAATCCACAGCTACGCCTCTATAAGTACGCGAAACTTAGTGGTTTGCTCGTCCCAGATGATTAATTTCGCCATTCTGTGTTACAAGTTTTTCTTTTCCATTGTCGCCCGTTGGAGTATTTCGCTGGTCTGCGAGATTTCGGAGTTCTGTCATTAAGCAGAAGGGAAGCTGTGAGATTTATTGTTTTTACATCGGGAACTGTTGCGAGTTACAGGTGTTATTGAAAAGATATTATTATTACTGAAATTACTGCTTCGTTGGGTAGTTGAGAGGGAAGTGAGCTGATTTTATAATTATTTCAATTGTTTTTCAAATAAATTAAATCTGCGTATTGAATGGAGATGATTGATGATGGAATTTCAGGATACAAATGACATTTCTTGCAGAGATATCACTTTAAAGTTTTAAAGTTATGTTGTGTCATTTATTTTGTAAAAAACAGTAATAACATTTCCGATAAAAATAAAAATGTGATGTAGAAATAATATAACGAAACCAATTATCATTGCTTGCTTTGAAACTTTGTAATTTCTATGTATTCCTTGTTCATTCATAAAGTCTCAGGCAATTATCTGCATAATTGTAGAAAAACGAGTTTAAGCTTTACTTATTTTACATGTAAGAATAATGCAAGACGCGAAATTGCAGTAATTACTTACTTCAGATAGAGAAGTGTTGCGATTTGTAATTATAATTATTGATTGACATAAAGCTTATGATTTTCTTTTTTTAATGCAGTAAAAAGTAAGAATTTTATGCACGGTAAATAATTTTTATTTGTAATAATTGATACATGATTCTCAGTTGTAATAGTATTACACTTTTTAAAAACATTTATTATGATTCTTATTTTTCAAACGGTTAAGTCATTATTTAAATTCATTCGATTACTATTTTGATAAATTAGTAATTAATGCTACATACTTCGAATGGATAAGGAAATACAAATAGGTCTTACTTGGGAATAAGCTCACGTTATAAAAAAAGAAACATAATTAATCATTATCGAGAAGTAAGTACCAGTTAAGTAGAGCTCCGGTTTACACGCGCAAAATTGTTTTCCATCTAATATCGATGTTACTTTAAATACTGAAATATCACGTAGAAACATCAGCAGAAATTCTAGATCTGATCGAAGATACTTCATACATGAAGTTTAAAACTTTTATGGAGTTTTTTTTTTTTATTCTATACGACGATTCAACACATTCAATACTGTACATGGATTATATTTTCAATTTTTTCAATTTTTAAGAGTCTTTGTGTGTTAAACTACTCACGTAATGGCAAATGATAATGTCGATAAACTCGACTTACAATCGCAAGCATCGCATGTCGCCAAAGATCCTCTTGATATTGTAGTTACAGCTTATAGAAGGTACACTATCGCGTTTGTAAATCATAATAGACTGCTTTTTTCATATTTTTACAATTGTATCGCCACAATGTTTAAACGCGCGTTCTGTGATTCCACGAAAGTACATATTTATTCGATTGTCAGTTCGATTGTTTGTCATTCGCGTAAAACTAAATATCTAGGTACAAACTAGCAAAAAGAAAATCGAAATCGAAATAATGATAAGTTCAGTTTTATGAAGTTAAAAACGTTTTCAGTTAAATAACAAGATTAACGGTGTATTTTTGTTTTAAATACAGTTGGATTAAACTGATTTATGTCCTACATATTAACATTTTGCATTTATTCTATTGAGGAAAGAACTTTGATGGGATGTAAGTTTTTCTTTTTTTACGGTATGCTTTTAATAACTTTCAATACAAGAATGTTCCAGATTCTGTTATTTACACTGCCTAAAACATTTCTTCGATTTTTTAATTAAATTCATAAATCTGAAAATAATGTTTCATACGTTTCTTAGAATGAAATTTCAGTTTAAGCAGTTCGGACAGCGACAGATTTAATTCAAGGTATCAATAAATTACTACCTACATTTTATCATCGATGTGTTAAAGAAGTTTTTCAAATTAGCTGTAAATTCGACAATTTCTTACTATTTAATATTTATCTTATATATTTATATATTCAGTAGAATATTAAAAAGGAAAAGGTATAAGTGTTTCCTCTGTAAAATTCTAATATACATTCGTAAAAAGGTAAAATGACTAGGTCTCTACATATAAATGAGTATAATTAATAAAAAGGTTCTTAATACGCATTTAATGATTTTATATGAATCTTTTGAATAATTTATTAAAAATATTTTCTTGAATTCTTTCCCGTTGTCGTCGTAAGTCGATTGATGTTTTTGTTTTCAGCTTTATTCGAAAAGAATTCACTCGTAAATAAACTAATGTAAAATCTACTTTTCGTTGAGAGTCAAAAATGTTTCTTACTGTAAAATTAGCATTTTGTAATACGACATTAAGTAGTTTACTAAATCATACCATCTAAACTGTAATTCATATAGATAATTGTTTTATAAGAAATGTTCTAATAACTTCAATTACTGTAACGTTGTCTCCATTTGAAAAGTGTTAAAAAATAAATTATTTTGTAAAATTATCGCGTAAATTGTCATTTAAAAAATTGTATTAATTAAATAAATCGTATTATTTTTTTTTTAATTAAATTTAAGTAAAAATGGTAATTAATTTCTGTAACTGATGGATTTACTTAATTACCTCGCCCATTTACGTTTTACGCGATCAATAACATCTAGATCAAATTGAAAATTTCGCATATAATTTAAATATTGATATCAATTTATTGTATTACTATTGGATAATGAAAATCGAGGTCAATGTATGCTAATGTTGATGTACATGCCGTAAATGTTGAACCACTAAAACTGAGTTTATATAACTAATGCTTAAAAAGAAGAGCTTTTTGTCTTTTGATAGCTTTCACCGATGTTATATCATAGAATATGCAGTAAAAATAAGATCTCGGCTAAATTTGCTTTTCCTACTTATAATTCAATTTACCTACGAGAACAATTTATTTCAAATTATTTTTTAATTGAATAATTAATTTATTGCTTCATACCTGTATAATTTATTACATGTATAATTTTAATTTATAAGCAGAATCATTGTTCGCACCTTTTGACTAGAAATATGTTGTTCAGAATTTAAGTGATCACGGTAAATACTAACAGTATTCAATGCTAATTATAGTGAATATTAATTATTCTGAAAACATTTATGCCTTGACATTTAGCGTAGAAATTAATGTTTCAGTTTCATGAATATTTGTGATTATTAATCTTAATTACGAAGCAAATTATTTGATTTGGTCAAAAGAGCAACTTTTCTGCAGTATAATGTTCTTTATTTTTATGTTCTTAGTCTACAAACTCTCTGAAATTCAAGCCATTGATTAGTTAGTGGCTATATAATAATTTATTTTTAATCTAATTTGTAAATGATATTTTGTCTTTTAATTCTCATGTCATTAAATACAAGATTTCATGCAATTCTTAAGTATTTTATTAGCTTCGAAGTGTTATTACTGATAAAACGTTTTTTACAATTACACGAATACATGCGTAGAAAAAAGTGGTAAAATTAATAGCAAAAAATTTATTTAAACATGAAAATGCAGTATCGAGAAACTCAAAAGCATAATTAAGATTTTATAGTACGGATTATATTTAAAGCTTATGTGTATAACTTAAACTATATATATATATATATAAATTATCACGTTAACATGAGAATCATAACTTCGCTTAATTAAAAAATTTTGAATTCTTGTAAATAGTACCTTAATAACAGTACGATAATTGAATACGTATAGTAAAAAGTATAAAGATCTTTCTACAAGTCTTTTCATTAAAAGGAAGCACGTTTGCTATTATGAAAATAACAATTAAGTCATCAAGATACAGTACGTACTTGATCGTGACAATTTAAAAAAAAAAATCCTTCTAACTATATATTTCACTAACAAGCTGAACAAATAAAAAGAAAAGATGATGCAGCACGTGACAATTCACATTCGCCTGTGACTTCGACGTGACTCACGCTTCACTGCGAGGGCAGGAAATAACACATCGAAAGGGAGAGGGAGAACAAGAGAGATAGTACAAGGCTATATCATTCATTCTACAGTAGTCGATTGTATCGACTTCGTCATTTTTCTCTCCTTACACCATGACACATCGTCACTTCGACCCTTATGTCTTCTTCCTTTTTTTTCTGTTTTGTTTAATGCTTCCTTGTAGCCAGAGTTTTATTTTAGTGGCTAGTGATCAATTGCATTTGCTTATTTTTTGAAAATCCTTATAGTCAGGTATATTGACATTCTTTTCATCGTTTATCAGAATTTCGAACGAATTATTTTTTATTTCAGAATAATACTAATAATTCCAATTCATAAAACTACTCTATATTTTTTAATTTCATGATTTCTAATTGTACTGTCTTATAAAAAAAAAAAAAAAAAAAAAAAAAAGGCGTTGAAAAAGAGTAATATTAAAAATGTATTCTTGAGGTTTGCTTGGCTAAAATAGAATAAAGAAATAAATGTTTAAAAATGTTGTATATCATGATATGTGTCACAGCTATTAATAGCTAAAGTATTTTGACGAGATAATTCATTGCCTTCTCTGTCGAACAAATTTCTTTCTACCGAAATTCATGGAAAAATTAAGCAAGACTGTAATACTAACATTCCTCGCACATTTAAAAAGTCGAGATAATAGTTATAAAATATTTATATTTAAACGCTGTAAGTTATATAGTTTATCACTTAGTATTATTAACTTGTAAAAATAATAAACTTGAATGAGAGAGAATTCATACTGTTTCGAACTACGGTATTATTTTGTTGAGAACTGTATATTTTATTCCAAGTAATTAGATAAACTGACCTATTCCTACAAATTAAACGCATATAATCGCTTAATTCTATTTTTTATCCAGTGTAATAATCATCTTGATACTATTTTATATAAGGTAGATGCTGATATTTAAAACAATACTAATTATCAGTAATTATAAACTTTAAGCTCCTTAAAGTTTTTGTGCTTAATTTAGATTTATCAGTTCTTCTTAACCTAATTAAAAACCACGAAGTTTAAGCTTGCGAGTATCAAGCAATTAATTCTCCAAGAATGTCTGTTTACTAAGTTATGAACATATTATTTTAAGCATAGTTTTGAATAATTACCGTGACATTTATGAAAATGAATTTCGTAAATTAAAAATATTCGTTTTGTCGATAAAATTAAGTTAAATTACATGCTAAGCTTAGTAGGAATATTCACCATTTAAACCTAAACCATCCTCATTTATATGACATGTGAAATTGTAAACTCTATAAACGAAAATCGGAAATTCAACTCGTTATTTTAATTTCATTAAAGAAAGTTGTTTTAATGTAAAAAATATTATCGATATATAGCTTAGATCATTAGATCATGTGTTATTTTTCCAAAATGCGTTTTGTACGTCTCGTAATTTAAAATATTTCACTCAACTTTTCTGAGAGTTATAGGTTCGTAAAAGATCGAAATGCTAGTTTAAGCAGTTTTTGAGTTATCTCTAGAGCCATTTTGAAAGCAGTAGTTTTAAATTAAAAAAAAAATAGTCTAAAAGCTGCATTGAATAGAGTATAACGCTTACCAACTGTGGCATCTATAAGACTTCAATTTTCATTTTATAACTTTTAGAATACATTTTCCAGATGTTTTACCATTAATTTACGTTGAAAATACGTTTTTTTTTTTATGATTTTTTCTTTTTTGTTTAAATATTAAAATGCATTTGAATTGAACAATTTTTTATATTATACTCTGCCTTGGAACGTAAAAATCTACGTTTTAAAGAAATTTTCATCTTTAATAAAATGGGAAAATATGTGAAAAGTAAGCTTCAAAACTAAGCTACTGAGGTACTTTCATTTAATTCAACAAACTCTAATCTACCTATCAAAATTTGTGAATTGGTTCATTTTTCTTTAAAATAATTTTCAAATCGTAAAACCTAACTAATTTTAATGCTTTTAGCAAAGCAAGCAACGTAAATATAAATTTAAATTTAAATAAATAAACAATTAAAGTTATAAAAGAGTAAGAAATTTGAACAAAATTACAACAGGTTTCTGTATAACATTCATTTTTTGTAGCTTCATGCTTATTTATCAAATAATGACAATTAGGCTTAATACATTCAGTGTATTTATTTTTTATCGATAATGGATATTGACTAGCAACAACTTTTCGTTTTATTTTACAAAGAATTATGTGATTAAATACTTGTCTCGGCATCCCAGCCTAGTTATATTTTTTTCGTCACGATCAATAAATGATCTCTTTTAAATATTCAAAAATAAACGATCTTAATCGAAGGTCTTACGGTTACACTAATTCGAAAAAAACATAGGTATCAAGTTTTTCCTTCTAATTCTGGAAGTGTGAAGTTTACCGAGGACCGCATTATTCATTTGGAAAGTTCGTTTATAAAAAGTCATTTTTTCTAAGCATTTATAGCGAGGCGGTAATTTCGGAATCTTTTAACTTTTTATCTTTAGTAATTTAGTATTTTTGCTTTAGTAAATCAAAACGACTTCTGATCCTATTAGTTTCCTTTTTTACCGTCATGTGTCTAAGTATTACAACATAATTTATATTTTATATCGACGCCCAGTTTAAATGTAACTCTAGAAATATTCAACTTAATAACCAAGTCTTTAAAGAAAAACATAACATTATATCTTCGGAAAACTAATATCTTCAATTTATTTTACTTATTTTAAGCACGGCATTACTTCTCTTATAAAAATAGCGCAAGTTTATCTTTTCATAAAGCTTCGTCTGAAACAACACGAATTAAAAATATGGCAGACTGGACTAAAAACTTAAGGAACTGGAGCGAAAGTTTTTCTTACGATTACATAAACAACAAAACACGTTTTAAAATCAACACAAATTCCAATTTCGCCTTTCGTCGTCTTTATAAATCGCTTATGCATTTGAAAGCTACCGAATTCGCAAAGATAAAGTTGTCACTGAGCGACTTTTGTACTTTTCTCTCGCGTCCGTTTTTTCCTTCTGTTCTCGTTATCGATGCAGCAACTCGCATTCGCCGGATAATCCGACCGGAAACTGCGCTTCTAACTGCAAGTTAAAAAGACAAAAAGACGCGGGTCCACTCAAATTTTGTATTCACCCTTTTTCGTGATGCGCGTCGCAACTCAATATTGCAAGCTTCGAAGCCCACGTAATGGGATCTTTTTAAGTTTTATGGTTTTATTACAAGATTTTTTTTATCCCCATCTTCTTCAATTTCCGTTTTGCTTCAATTGCTGGGTGTTGTAATCGATGTTTTATCGCGAATGTGTAATACGAAACTTTTTTGGGTCTAACCGCTTTATCGTACGGACATTTTTTTATGTTAATTATTTTAACGACTTGCCTGAATTGTCTGAAGATATTTTCTTTACTTGTGTATCATTTAATCGACTTGTCGCAGTTTTTCTTATAATTTTAGTAATTCGAATAAAAACAGTTTTGGTCCTGCTGATTAACTCCTTTATACAAATTGTATTTTTAATATCTACATGGAAACGCAATGATAACTCTAGTACTCTTCTCGAATGCGGGTTTTCGTTCGTGTACGCAGAATTCTCTCACAATTGTTTTTCAACCATTCTTACGTCTAATTAAGCTTACGTCATCGCTTTGATTTTATTATAAAAAATTTGAAAATTTAAATCAAAAGTGTTTTATATTTTGTTTTAACTTTTTGTTTCGTCTTTCTAAGAGAAAATTACGAGCCGAGTTGCTGGTACGAAACTTTTTACACGACTATTCAAAAAAGCCTAGACAAAAGTTACAATAAAAGAATTTACATAATACGTCAGTTAACATTTCGAGACTAAAGTTCATTCGAAGTTGTAATATGCAAAGTAATAAACTGCAATGTCATAGTAATCTTTGTTTTAAATGAGACTTTTACGTAAGCGAGTGATCGATTTGTTATCGGATCAGTCGATGACTCTGAGAGTCGAATTCTTAGTCGGTACATTCTTAATTTATTTCATACAAAGTAATCCGGTTTACAATTAAATAACATTAGCAACAGCAGCACTTTATATCTCTGTAGTTAAAAAGTTATGTTACTACACCACGAATGTTTCGAAATCCCACACATTAATCATCGTTGTAATCACATTAATATAACATCGTAATCAGAATGGATTTGATAGTACTAAAACTTAGTACTTCCATATTACGTAAAAAAGAGTATGTCAAGTGTAAATTAACCAAAATTGAAAAATTATCGAAGCTAACTTAAAAGAAGAATGTGAGCGAGATTGTAGGGATTTGATAAGCACACCACATTTGATAGTCTTCTCTAAATTACACAGATACACGCCGAGATTGTTAATTAAACAAAAAATTGGTCGTCACAATCGATCGTCACAATCAATTGCATGAAACATCATTTGTTGAAGTACATTCGTTGATATAAAAGAATCATTTTAAATTGTTGAAGAATTTGTATTCGAATGCTTAAGGCGGCGATATACAGTTTACCGTAGACTGGGAAAAAGCGGATATACCAATTTAAAAACAGAATGTAATTTTTAAAAATTCTTAACGTGATTGCTAAAATTGAGTTACAAGAGCGACAGGACAGACAGGAAAAAACATAAAAAATACATTATATCGCATTTTACATCGTAAGCACGTGCAGCCACACGATTGCTCAATTTCGCCATTTTATTCGTTTATGATCTCGTCTGCTGTACATGCTTTCCCCTTTTAAAAAATCTCTTGCTTCCGACTTTGCCTGCTTCCTCTGTTTTTTCCTTTTTCGACCCTCTATTCTTACGGTCGTCATTTCCGCTTATCTCCCGTAGTCCCGTTAATATCAATTCGCTCGTTATTGCTCGTTCACTCGCGGAAATTCGATTTGTCACCTTTCCCTTAATAAATTTCTATAAGACGAAAAGATCTCGTTTATCTCTGCCGCTAACGCGTTGAAAGACTCGAAAAGTTTGAATGTTCGGAATTGGGTGCGATTGGCGAAGGAGTGACTATTGTTTTAGACGTTACTGCGTTCACTTAGCGAATTCTAAGAGTTAGGCTCTTAGTTCAAGAAATCGAGATTCGTTGTCTCAAATTAAGTTTTGATATTTGTTCTGGCGCTTTGTGCAACAGTTACACTTGATTATTTTTGAAATGTATTTGTATATACTACGTTTTCATCTATTTTTGGAAATCTAAATTTTTTAAAATTTATAAGTATTTATTAGGTATTTCGTGTAACTCAAAAGCCTCTGCCAAAAGAGAATAAATATAAATATTCAATAATTAAAAGTTCCATATAGAAAATAACTTTGAATAATTGTTCAAAAATTATTACGTTATTTCAAATTATATTTCAGTACAAATATTTTTAACAAGTGAAATTGTTATTAAGCAGAAATAATAATACTATTTGTGTGTTCATTCTTTTAAATAAATGTAATACAATACCCAATGAATATAACTAGAAACGTATGAGTTTACATTTTAAAGAGAAATCAAAATTATACGTATTGTAAAGTTTTAAAAATGCTTGTTCAAAAATTTTGTTCCAATAACGTAAAATTGCAACCTCTTTGTCCACGTTACTGAAAGCAGAGGCTGCTGGCGTTTAATAAATTATCTTTTTTTTTACATTCACATTAATCAGTCGAAAAATGTTCTTTTAATTTGTTTAAACGTTGAAATTACTTTTATCTCTTTGTTTATGGAAAAATAAATTTATTTTCGACAATGCAAGTTTTTTAATTCATTGAACATTTTTTGCAAAATGTCCTGTAATGGCAAAAGCAACCGACACATCTATCCAAAATAATGGATTAAGTTGATAATATTCTAGTTTATAAATAACGTAAATCTAACTGTAACGTGGTAAAGCTTCACCGAAAGCGCGTTGAAGCAGTGATAAATGTGTCTGTAAAATTCGAATATCAAGGCAGACAAATGATAAAATATTAAAAGAAACTCTTCTGGAATTCGCGTCTAGATTACAACTCTGTAAAGAAAAAGTATGCCTTCTGTGCATTCTTATCATTTCGACAACGATGTACTCTAATAATCCAATCCGTAAGTTACGCAAACTTCAGTTCTCGCGCGTAAATTCTCGAATGAGCGGAATAAAGCAGAGGGTCTTAGGGAACACGATATGGCGTTGAACTCGATACCTTCCCTTGACTCGCCTTTGGTTCTTTCGGGAAGACGCGGTCGTACAGCGCCGCGACGCGACGATGACACACAACTATGAGTCACTGGTTTGTTCGTTTTATTCGACGCCGCCGCGGCTGTCATTTACAATTTACTCGAGTCCTTAACATCTTCACCCACGCCTTTCCTTCGTACACGGATTCAGGGGCTCACGTGATTTTTCGCAATTCACGGCTCGTTTAATGGGGATCCGACTCGCGAATTACGTTGATTTTACGTTTTTACGTCCCACGGACGTTTTTACGATGCAACAATTTCGCTGCTCCTTTTCGGATCAGCTTCCGTTGCAATTTTAATGAACGCTTTTAAAGAAAAATTAGGAGTTTGACTGCACGTTTTTCAATGCAGTACAGCACATGTATTTTAACGTTGATTCGTATCCTTTATTCCAATATTAAGCGACGAGTGTATAAAATTAAATTTCGATGCTGATTTTAATCGGAAACGTCGAGAACGATTAATAAAATGGGACTTAATCGAATCATACGGCATTCTGATTATTTTCAATAAAAAATAGTTATGCTGGCGGTTAATCTTGGCCATCTGTCAACAATTGTCCTGCGGATCAGCGCAGCATCCGCTGGGTTCGAGTGGACATATCGATGAAATGAAAAAAGGCCTGCGTTAACAAGTTTCACTCTACTTTCTGAAAACGAAAGATTAAACGCCATTGTTGGACGCAATATAATGACACGCAAATGCACCAGTAACTTTTCGCAATGATTGTAATTTCGAAAACATAAAATGTAATTGCTTGCTTTTAAAATCGCTGATAATAATTGATTGAATTTGGGAAAATCGTAGAAATCGATGTAAAAATATTTAAAACGTATATAGTTATGTAATCAAGGCAATTTATAAGTAAAATCCTGCGTCTATGCTTTTGAATATTTTTACCAAAATACAAAGTAAAAAATTAGTGCTTTTGTTTTTATTAGTCGTGCTATACTTACTTGTATTGATCTCTATGATCTGTATTTAAAGGTACAGACAATACATGTAAAAAAAAAGGAAGTTTATGCGTCACGTTCTTAATTCTACGTGCACTTAACATTTATAATTAAGTTAATTGATTGTCGGATATTGCATTAATTTAATCTGGTACTCAAGTGCACATAATAAATTCTTGAATTCTTATGTACCGCTTTCTACGAATTTATTAAATAGATTCTAGTCAAGATTACAAAAACGCTTTTCCCTATTTGAAATTTCGTTGAACGGAGAAAACGTGCTTAATTTTGTTAATGTTTAATTTATTAGGGGATATCCTTAAATTTAGTTCGATATTTCTGCAGTATACATAAATGAACACTTAGAATATATGATTTTTACGCCGTAAGTAACAAAACATTAACGGTGAATATATCGATCACGAAAGCTCTTTATGTTCTCGTCCATACTCTTCTTTTATTTTCCATTTTTTCCATCCAATCTCCCGTAACATGTATTTAAGCTCGATATCCATCAAAATCACTAGTCCGCGGCAAATGCCAAATCATTGGTGGTTCGCATATGTGTACGTTTTACACGATGAGCGAAATCTGCATAAGCCTGCTATAAATAAATCCTTTTCGAATAAAGATATCGCCTTTAGATAGAGAAAACTCGCGCCAATCGTACAAGTAGTCGATAAACCGTCTTGTGTCGCAGGTAAAAATGACGTTAAAATCTGCTCCCAATTACTCGGTTTCACGCTTTCAAAGTCGTTTTTTCTTCGTTTATTGAAAAAGCGGCGTTACGCGGGACGCTACAAGTGAAATGGAATCTCACTGGCAGCGGAAATAGAAAGTCTCGGCGGGGGACTTTGGGGGCAAGGGAAAGAAGAAGGACAAGGTCTTGAATATGCCGACGGTATTGTGCATTCAAACGAAGGGGCGGAGGGAACGAAGACACTTGAGAAGTCGACGAGACGAGGGACATGCGAGCAACTGCTTTTTATCGTTCTGCGTCATTTCTTATGACAATTCGCACTTTGCGTGCCTACTTCAATTTACCTTCTTTACAAACTCGGAAACGTGACAAGTATTTCTGTCATTTTCGACTCGTTACGGTAGTTCCGTACGATTTTCAATCTGCTCTGATGGCAGCAGTAAGTTGTCGCAGGAGGAAAGCGGGAAAGATATTATTTCCAAAGAAATCTGTTGGTTTAACGCGGAAAAATCGCCCGTAAAACCGACTGACAAATTTCCTGAAAATGTTTTTAACTTCATTTGACTCGAATAAATTTTCATAATTAAGTTTTACTCGGTGTTTAAAATACAATTTGAAAAATGTACCCTATGGTACGACATGACTTAAGCGCTTTAGGATTACTTTATTACTTTATTACTCCAACAGAATGTCTCGAATACATTTTTAAATCAAAATTAAAAACAGCTTAGCTAATAAAAACAAAATCCTGGTAGATTCTCCTGGTTCCCTCGGTAAAAAGTGTCATTTTGGTGAAATTGTACGGGGTGTGTCATCGACGGAAGGATACTGCCACTCAACGTCTTGTTTTTTAAATTTAAATATTTCATTTCATTTAAAAAGGCTTGAGTTGTAAAAAAAATTCTCATACAAGACTGCAAAAGTTATTAAAAACTTTAATATTAAATTAAAATTTAGTCTTTTAAAGTTAGATATAATTTTTTTCACAAAAAGTTACTTCATTGTTAGGTAGTGAAGGTAATATACTCTCTATAGAATCCGAATAATCTCTCTAACCAAAGTTCTTCGTGCATGTAAAATTCTACATTTAATGATGTTGTGCGGATTTTTAATATCATTTTGCAATATAGGAAATATTTTTCGTAAAAAATGTAACACTTACACGTTTTGTCGAACGGAACAATTGAAATCTCCGAGTGTTTCTACATACCATTTATTTATTGCGTTAGAAGATCACAAATTTTTTATTTATATGTTTTCTATAAACTGAGTTTCTTATGAAATTCAAGGACATTTTTTTTTTACGTTTTCTGTATGAAAAATGTGCCCAATAAATGTTTCATATTCACGCGCTTTGTTGAGACATAACTTGATACAAATCATCAATACAAAGTTTCCATAAAATAATTTTCTTTTATACAAAGTCGAATTATTTTGGATAATCGAGCGATTCCATAATTCAACATATTTGACATACCGCTGCAGTCTTTCTTTTATTAAAATTAAATTACATATTAAAAGCTGAAACATATGGGATCAATAATTATATTACACGATGATTTTGTCTTTTAATATGTAAAGCACCCATAAGTGTCGTACTAATATTAACATATTGTAAAACTGAAAAAGAATTTTAGAAAAGACACTTATTCTTTCAATTTTTGGTTAATATATGACTTGTAGATAATAAAGAAAGAAATGAAAGTCGCCTGAGTTTTTTTTTCTTTAATGATAGACAAACGGTACAACAGTACTTGTTAATTTTTCTCTTTTGTTTATTTTTTATTACATTTTGTTTCTGTAGATAATTCTACCTTTTTTATAATAATTGTTCTAATCCTAATTAAATATAAACAGTAAGAGTGTATTTTGACGTGACAATAAATTTTCAATTTAACACTCTGAATATCATCGATGTTTTATTAGATGTTTACAACTTCATTAGTCTCCGGGGTGTTTTTTACAGCCCTACTTTTCATGATCTCCTCTATATTGTTTAACATAGATGTCTTCATTTGTAGTCAAAAAGACCCAAGTGGCCAATGAAATATTCATAAATACGTAGAAGCCCATACACGTACTATACACCTGAGCCTTAGATAAATTATAAGTATGAATATCGAATGTTCTGATCGTTCTTCTATTAAAAATAATCAAGGTATTGATCGCGTCAATAGTATGTTAATAATATACTTTTTGAGATATTATTTGAAGTACTTAATTTCTAAATGTTTTATATTTTAATATTTATGTAATAGAAGTTTTCTCTTTGTGTTATAGGTAAGCGACACAAACCATCGCTTCATTCGATTAACTACATTTACTCCACTACGTAAGTTTTAATTTATCATTTTGTTTATATTAAATGGTATAATGATGATGTAAGCATTATTTTGCACAATATTGACCAATTATGTTTTACTCAGTACTTGTTTATTTGTTAATACTACTAAGTGCTTATTCATAAATTTAGACTTAACGTGTGCAATGTAAACTGCTTTTTCATTTTGTGTAAGCATTCATTACGTATAACAATCCCCATTTCATACCTTAACAAATCCGTAAATTAAATATACGTTAAAGCAAATTGAGTTTTTAAAATTTGAAAATCTACAAAGTTAACCGATTCATTTTATCAATCAATTAGTCACCGATAATCGTTTAAAATGTTGAATATACTTATATCTCAACTAATTGCATATCAATTTATTATACCGATTGTGTATAATTTATGAAAAATATAAAATCGACAATCAGCGTTTACGGACAATAGGCGATCTTGTTATGGTCTTTGAAATATTATCATAATTGGTAGAACAGATCGAGGAGCGAGACAAACCCGACGATTAAAATTCAATCATAATCAAAGTTAATGGAGTAGATTGCTCTCGAATTTCAAATATGCCAATGAATTCCATAGCGTTCCAATAAAGACGGGGATTTTCATCTGCACGAAAGAAAACTAATAATAACTAGAAAAATAGCGGGTAGTGGCGCCTCGGAAGGTTTCAAATAGTATCGCGCGTCACCAAACCGCTCAACCAATCAGAATCGCCACTCGAAAAACATAACCTCATAGTCCTTGCACCTATTCGACATTGCGCATGCGTGACGGTTAGTTGGTCCGCAAGTTAATTTTCGCCGACTATCGGCTACTTCCGGTGGTATCAAGGCATCGGCACCGTTAAAGCGACTTTTGAACACCGAGAAAAACACTATATCGTAACGTATCCGACAATGTCGTCCTTATATTTAATTGTAATATAGATGGTTATAATATCACCCTCAGATACGTACATCGTACGAAGTTTGTCAGGGTGTACGTTTGATAATTCGTTTTCAAGCTCAGCTTGCGCTTCTAGTGTTTCTTTTCTCCCACACTCTTCTGCAAAATTATTCGATTAGTAAACTAATAATTTTTTAAATAACAGCTTTATGAATATTAAATTTATAATTTCACTAAATCATTCTAATTCTAACTTTTCAAAGCACTATCTATGTACGACCAATGATCCAAGCATTAATTCGAAAATATACTACCTTTTAGAGTTTCACTAATAATACATTCGATGGTAATATAACTTTTATAATCTATTCATTTATTATTCATTTTCTTACTTAAAATTTACACGTTAATCATAAAATAAGCTTAAATCATTTAACAGAACTTGATACAGATTAATGGATTAACTTTAAGTTACAAACAATTTTCTAGTAATTTTCACTAATCATAGCGATTGTATAAAACTAATTCTACTGTGAGCTAATTCAGCTTTCTCAATTGTTATTTCGCTCTACCTAACGCTAATCATTTCCATAAGTATTAAATTACCTTCAAATGCATTATTAGTGAATCTCTAAAAGAGAGAATATTTTCAAATTAGTGCTTGAATTCTGTCAAAGCTAATTTAAATGAGTTTAGGTAAAAAATATAATAACCACTCGAATAATTGCATTAATGTCTGTTTTGATATTGTAATCTATAATCTTATGGACCGAACAAGTACAGTCTTTATGCGATGTGTAAAGTACGTGAGCTAATATATTCGAGATTTATTTGTTGCAAAACAATCACCGTTGAATTATAAAAAAGAAAAACCTGCAACATATTTAAAGGTTTGAATATGTATTTTATGAATAATTTGGTAATTAAATATGAAATTATGGTTTTGCAAGTAAGATAAATATTTAACTTTAATGTTACGATTTGTATTTATTCTTGAAAATCAAATTGATTGCAATGTACAGGTATATAAACCTTACGTGCCCAAATAAAAAATCTCCAGCGTGTAAAAATTTTAATTCTTCCAAGATTCTAACACATTGTTACTGACGTCGTTTATCTAAAAAATATTTCAAATTTAAATTTAACGTAGGAAAGCTTTGATCTATATACCTCTAATATCTATATGATAAATATACCAATAAAAATACCGATAGTAATAATATGAAAGCGGAATTCCAGAACTGATTAATCTTGATATTTGACGCGTAAGACTCTTCTGATCGAAACTTCTGTACTATATAGCTTCTGTATACTCAACTGTAACGTACCACTCAGTCTGCGTTATTACAAGCTTGATAGTCTGACGTTCTTGACGTTGATATTTCGCTTTACCAGTCTCATCTTATCAAATATTCGCATGCACTGAATCTTTTTCATCGCTAAATTGGTTAAGTTTTCCTCTCAGTAATGTAGAACTATTCGTTTAATTTTTCAGTACTCGTGCTTTACTTGAAGAACATCATTTGCATACAGACTTATGTATCCAATTATCTGCGAAAATGTGTCAGTTAAAAATTTTATCCACATACTTGATACTTACATCGTAAAGCAACGCTCACGCGCTTTACATGTATTTGGTTGTTGGCGTCGTGTGCCATAAATGTCGAGAATGACTGGATAATGTACCTAGGCTTATAAAATCGCGGAATGCTTTACCTGAACATCGACATGAGTATTTGTATATGCCTAGAAGTAGAAGGTGATTGGATAAATGCTGTTAAATTAAATTAAATACTGTTTGTAATATAATAAATCGGAAGATATTATAATGTTAAATATCTTAAATATATTATACATGAACGTTAAAGAAATGTGTAGCGAAATTTAATTGCGATCGGTTGAGTTCTATAAAATAAAAAATTAAAGGGACATTTACAGTTTCAAACTAAGCATTCATTTTGTATTTTGAAACGGAAAGAAGTTAAAAAATGTTGATAGACGAAGCAAAGGTTCGAACGTAGCCGCAAAAAAAAACTGTTCACAAATTAAAGCTCTGCAAAAGCTTCACTCGTTAATTTGATCCGGTCGCCTTTAGCGTTTCTTTTGACTGTACATTAACTTTTTTTGTTAATTTACGTATGCGTTCGCTCTCGTATAATTAGTTAAAAGAGTTTTTTTTTTTCGAACAATTCTCCTGTCCATTCGGTTGAATTGGTAGTGAAATTCGGTGCCCAAAACTATCACGTTGATTAGACTTTCTGCAAAAAATTTGAGAACGATATAACTTCAACGCGAAGGGAGAAGATACCTTAATCTTTAAATACTTATTTGCGACGACCTGGCAAATCGTCATCAACCTTAACCGCTAAAGACAGCGAATGAAACAATAACATAACCTTACTTACAGTTAGAGCGATAATTTACACATTACGGAATTAGGAATTTCGCAATTGACCTAATACAAGCACAAAACTTGGTATTAAATTCTCATTGATTTCTTAATTGTAAGAAAAGTGGAAGTAGCCTATTATAGGCAATCACGTAATTTCAATTCGTGATCTATTTAGGTATTAGCAAATATTTGAATAGCTCGTATTTGCATACGAGATAACGGCAACAACCGTAGCTTCATCTATGCACGAGGATTTCTAGTTCATTTTTAGCTGATAGTAATCGGCTTAGTAATCGGCGTTATCAGTCAACTGTTGATTTGGTTTCACTTTCATTTATTCGCAAGCTATTATAGAAACAGGTTTCCATCTGTTAAAACCAGTATCTAAGTCGTGCCTTTGTTTTCGATCGCGCACATGCTAATCATGGATGCCGGTCGTCAGCTTTTTCGATAAGCGCCCACTGGAATTTTCAGAGCGCATTTTACCGTTTGCCAAAGAAGTAGAAAAGAAAAAAGGAGAAAAACAGGACAAACAATGGCGATAATCGACAAGCGGCGCTCATCGATTAAAACAACACCGCGCGTACGTCCGCTATATTTTCAAACACCTTCTTTAGCGATGAAACCCTTATTGCCAGTGTGGAGGGGTCGTTGGAATGCAAAGTTTACCGGTAACGGCAAACGATACTCCACGTGTCATTACGATCTGTGGAACCCACGCACGTTTCAACAAATATGCAGTCGCGCGAGCAAAACGAAGCGGAAACGCTTTTCATTTTTTATAAAGAAGCCTGAGTCAGGATATTACGGTGGGACTAAAAAGGAAGAAAGAAGCTCTCGCCATCGTCAGTAAGCATAGTCTCTTTGCAATGACATTAGTTTATAATAAATACACGGAGTGCCCGTGCGAGTAATTGTTGAAACGCGAATGTTGTAATTCTAACTAACTTGTGAAATACTTCCAAAAAAGAGCGTTAATAATGTTCTGAAATAACGCTACGAGCTATGAAAACGTTTAGAAATGTCGCCGTGGTTTTGTTCAGTTGCGACGGCGAAATAAAAGCCACGCCAATTACGGTGGTGATACGTTACGTGCGTTGAAGTTCATACCGAAATCTATGCCCAACGTTATATAATAAGCGTGAACGATCTTTGTTTTTGCCTATACTAATTTTATTATTGTTTACTTGATTATTGCTTGGATGTCAAATCTGCGCAATATTCAATACCGTATGAGGAAACGGGCTAAATGAAAGAACAAGACAAAACGAGATCTCCTTGGGAAATTATAGTCGACAATAATAACGGGGTTATGCATTATGTTCGGTAGTATTTTATCGAAATTCATGAAAATTCAGAGAACTTTTACATGAATCCAACGTATAATGCCTAGGCATGCGTTAAGTAAGACGTTTGTAAGAAAAGGTTTACTTCATTCTAATATCTTTTGTCGCAAGTGTGTATTTCGTTGAGTGTACCTGGGAAATAATGAGTTATCGATGCTACTATTAATAGCACGTCACGAACGATGCATTTATAAAAGAAAAGTTTCTATCATCGAAGTAAGTACATCCGAATTTGAGTTAAAATGTATTTATAACTTGTCGGTCTCTCTCATTAAATATATACCAATATATCATATGGAAAGTAAGACGTATGTAAAACTGTCGTCGTTGGTTCCGTTAAATTAAAACGCTTTACCGTTACGTTGACAATTTGCGCGTGCAATAAGCTGCGGCATCTGAATTGAAATTTGACGAATCTAATCGCACTCGTGTGCCTTATCTTTTATTTTTATTCACATATAAAAAGCAATTTCTCCCTATTCTTGCAAAACGAAAAATTATTCTTTTTATATTAAGTATATGATTACACTCGTAAAAAATTTTCCTTCGATAACTTTCTACGTCTATATATAATTCATAATTATTACAGTATAAGCGTAACTTTATTATACTTTAAATTTAATTAAACGGATTTCCTTCGACATTTATTATAAAAGTTAGTAGAAGACTCTTAGCGATTTAGATATTTTTGAAAGCTAGACCCTAATATCCCTTTGTGCAACGTCATTCTCAAACAACTTTAATCGATGATATAGAAATTGCGTAATAAATTTAGTATTATTGAGTAATAAAAGCCGCACGAAGTAATATTTTTCAATTTTAAAAATATGGCAAAAATGTTAATATTTTCTTAAAAGAATGTGTAATGCTTAAGTTATTAAAATATCATATTTTATATACATACTGTAATATCTGATTAGATACAAATGACGATTTTTTGTAACATTTAAAATGTCATTTAAAACTGTTAAAATGTTCAACACTACACAGATCGATAGTATTAATATTATGTTTAATTTCTTCTTTTTACCACATAAATTAATAATACAAGCATACATTAATAAGATTCAGACGATGTGTGCGTCAGACGAAAGACTGGGTTAATGATTATTCAATGACTGGAAATTTAAATTTACAATTGAAATATAAGACTTACGCATAACATAATATTTAAAATAAAACACAACTTTTGTAGTTAAACAGTTGTATTGAGCTAATTTAAGTACTGCAATTTATTCATGTATTGATCATTGTAAATAAAAAGATTATGTAATTCGGATTAGTATTGAATACAAATGAATTTTTATGCAATTAAAATACTGATTGAAAGATTGAAAATGTTTAAGTCCATTGTTGCCATAATTTTTCATATGCCTATTGCCGCAACTAACCTATACTAAATAAAGTTTTTAATTTAGTAAATAAAATAAAATAAAGTGGTTATTCATGAGACATGGAATGTACTATATTAATTAAATCTTATCATTTAATCTAATAATGGCTGTAATACCTTGAATAATGCCATGAATTTTAAGATCATGTTACACAATGGTATTGAAACTGATATCTCTTTGATATTTAATTGTACAAATTACGTCAAATGATCGCGTCGCTTGCATTATAACAGTATAAATCTCAATATTTCATCGAGAATTGGTTAATGATATTTGTGTTTTGAAACATCAAAATCGTTTCACCGAATTTTCAAGACATGGCCATATTTAAAACTAATTGGCTTTGCGAGGAAGAATGTATAAAATATCGAATCGCTCACTCCCCTGTCCGTAAATAGCGCATGTTCCAGCTCAATTAGAAGATAATGTAATTTTTTCGTTTTTCAACAACTGCTTCTATCAATCAATACGTTAAATAACGCACGATTACTTTGTTTATAGTGCACTGACGTAATATCGCAAATCATCACATTTTCGCGTGAATTATATCGAAGGATACTTGGCATGATGTAAGCATAATTATTTGCCCCTGCGTGCCACGTATTGGTAAAAATACAAATTTGTGTTCTCGGATACAGTTTTAAGGATAAGTTTCGGGTTTTTAATTTATTTTTTTACTTTATTTACCGGTCTTTCATACGTGCGAGGAGTTTTATTTAAATAATGTTGAAATAAATATACATCAAGCTACAGGGGAAACTATTTCATAATTACAAACGTAGATTATTGAATATAGATTCTTTGCTTAAATTGCAGTTGAGTTTTTCGCATTTCTTAAATTTAATTATAACGCAGCGAAGATTTTCTCCGATATTACTAATAAAAAATAAATCTCCCCTCAATATCGCAATAAACATATACAAGGAAAATTTTATTATTAATTTAGCGTAAAAGTGCATTTATTAAATATAAAACTTATTAATTATTATTATTGTTATTCCACTAAAATTGTTAGCAAGTATTTACGACCAGGAGAATAAACATTCATTTACTTTGTGTACCTACGGATGTTTATGAGTGTATTTAATAATAAAAGTTCGAAATAATTAAGCATTGTGATGTGTGAAAAAACAGATTCGAAGAAATTTTTATGGATCTTCGTATTCGCTTATCAAATAATCTATTTTGAAGAAATTGAATTCGTAGAACTACAAAGCCATTTGTCTGTTTTGCGTCAATGTTTGTAGACCTCAATTTTTATTTGTTTATCCACGTTTTTTTTTTTCTTTTCACATTAGTAGCCTTTGTACGGTTAAAAGAGTCGCGTAAGAGATCCTCTTGTGATCGGATCTACATTCAACAGACGTTAAACTGTCTTCTCCGTTTTACCGATCTCGCACAACGTGTGTACAGAGGCGTAGACTCAAGTTTGGCTCAAGAATGCAAGAGATTGTTGCATAAAATATGAATAATGTTGTAAAAAGTTTGTCCTGTATCGACACACCGATTCTTATCTTGGCGTTTAAATTAAAAAGCTAATAATATACTTTATCGTGAATTTTAATTTGTCGAAAAACAATAACAAAGTCCAACAATAATTAGTGTACCAATCACGCTGTATCTAGTACTGTGGAGCAGCGGACAAAGGAATACTGTGGGTGCATACACTTATAGCAAGCAGCTGTTGAGTTTTTTGCGCCGGTACTCCGCAATCGCCAGAAGAAACGCACGTTATAAAATCTGTATTGATACGTCTAACGTTAACGCGGAGATTTAAGTCGAGCGTAGTGTAGTGTGTCATGCAAACATCGAGGGACAGAATTTTTCCAGAGCATTCGTAACACCCCCTATACTTAAAAAAAAAAATCTTGCACCTTATGATGGAAAATGTTTTTAAGGGACTGAGGAAAGATGATTGATCGAGCACAACTAACGATAAGATGTCTGAGTAAATAATCGAAACATTGTTAAAAAAAATTATTATTCTCAAACGATGACGTACGTATGATATTGTATCTGTAAAAATGTGTCGAATAAATAAGCATTCATCTTTAAATATACTTTTCTAATTATACATATGTGATTGTTGAGGCTTATCAGGCTTGAATTTACTTAATTTATTTAATAAAATACTTATTACCTGCTTCAGAATAAATTCAGGTAATAAATGTTTACCACTTTAAACATTATCGCGCGATCGAAGAAATTGTATTTTTCAACGGAATAATCGAAGTGCATATTTTAAACGATTTTTCTCTGTGGGTGCGTGTGCGCAATTTTAATAATTTTCTAAAGCTTCGCACTTTTATGCTTTATTCAGATTTTTTTATCGTTAATTACTAATGTAAACAAGAAAGTGCGCACCCAACGTGAACAAAACTGCGTACAATACACAACTTTTGACGTAAAAATTAACATCAAAAGTTTCAATCTTAATCGAGGTATCCTTAATCTCAAGATTTTTAATTATTCAAAATGCTGAAATTGCGGAAACTGTAAAAGCTTAAAAATAATTATGCAGCATAGATCTTTACCGTTTCAATATCAAGGAATACGACTATCCGAGTGAAATTTTTCCAACTACAAAATTGTTCCTTTTTATGGTGGCGATTATTCTCTTTTCTCCCGAGCCAACCAAACACCGTCACTCGTTTCAAGTGAAATTACTTTTCATATCCGACAATAACTTTTTACTTTATCTCTTCGTCAAATGAATAAAATACTTCCCTCGTTACGAAGTAGAATTTGATTTGAACGCACGCAGAGGCTTGGATTGAAATTTGTCGCATCGAATCATGTCCATCGTAAATACATCTGCGAGCTATTTACTATTTCAATCTAAAATGATAAAAAATCCTTCGTTCGCCAGTCGTAAGTGAAAACATTATCGTTACGACTGGAAATTGGAAATTTCACTTGATTCGTCTAAGCAATCGCTCGGTGCAAAGAAATAATAAACGTCGGTCACTTTTCCGTATTTCCGTATCAAGTGGAGTTAAATTTTCCCTTTCATCAAACATTGACTCACGATAGTTGTAGTGGCGATGTTTTATTTCTTCAGATTTATAGAGTAAACAATGGTCGATCTACCACACGGCAAAGATAAGATTTGTCTCTCCTGTTTCCCCTCTGCCTCGCTCAGCCAATCTTCAATGCATGCGCAAACAGCGAATGTTTCGAGTCATTAAGGTCGCTCGGAGTAAGAGATATAGCCCAAGTGTGTGTGAGCGGGAGTATACCAGTGTATCGTCAAAAGTTCAAAGTGAGAAATTATCTTATTTTTCACGTGGACTTGACGTGCTAATCTTGCTTTGCGAATGATAACGCGCAACTCGTTCGGTTGTTCGTATCCGCAGCTTCTATTTCGAGGTTCCGTTGCATTATCAATAGTGACTTGTATGTAACAGGGATCGTAAATTTCGGAGATGCTACGATTAATTGTATTCGCAATATTATTTAGAGGAGCTGCATTTGACGCGAGTATTTCTTTTTCGAGTAATTTGACCAACGGTGAGATACACTTTTGAGATATCAAGTATCGGTTGCTAATCCGTGAATGAAACGAAAATGTATCGTCCTGCAAGAATCTTCGTATCGGTTTATTCGTCGTGTGACAGACCGAGATCATTTTCTTACGTAATTGAAATCCCAAAGAAAACTGAGAAACTTGAAAGCGGCCCGGAAAGGAGAAGATTTTATTTACCAGCAAATATCAGATACAAGGATCTTCTGTCAATATTTATCTTAATGGAATTGTACAGAATTAGCTGGAAAGCCTCGAATATACAAGAATAATAAGAAAATGTCGACAAAAAGAGAATCTTCTGCCTAAGAAATTCCTCCGTCAAGCCTCTTTTAGAAATATCGAGCACAAAAGTCGCAATCGAAAGAATGGAAAACAGAACTGGAGAAAAATCGATATAAGCGTGTACTCTGCCCCCACCGTGTGTTTCCTCTTCTTTTTACGTTCTGCGCGCGCGTAGTCGGATGCAGAAGACGAGATATTGAAGAAAGTGAGAGAGAGAGAGAGAGAGAGAGAAAAGTGACGGAGACTTCACCACCCCTCTTCGCTACTACAAAAGACGACGCATCTTCGCGATTCACCGCGAACACCTGCACGCATACGCACAGCGAACCAGTAGTAAGCGTCGTAATGAGCCGACGGGGAAAATTGCGAATACGTGGGACGTTTTTTATCTGAAAGCGCAGCCGCTCGTAAAGCCAATAACGGTTTTCCAAAGACAATGAACGGTCACAGCCGCCGTAAGATTAAGTCGCTGCGCGTCAGCTCCGCTACCCACGAAATTAAGCGTTACAACGAGCGCCTCGCTCATTGTTCTAGGAGCGTGGAAGGGGAACAATGACGCCGACAAATTCATATAAATATGTAACGGCTAACGGAGCACTCCGCCAAGAGTCCGCCAAGAGTCCGCCAAGAGTCCGCCAAGAGTCCGCGGAGAGCAGCCCAGCTCGTGGTTAACAGTGCCATTTTCACTCTTCGGAGGAGTGACGCGGGATTGGTCGGAAGTCGGCTGATTTCGCACCGAAAAAAATGGCGAAGCGCGCGCGTTACAATTTCTTCCTACTCGTTCAGCCGAAACGACGACAATTAATGGCCTTGGCGCCAAAGTCGATTCCTCCTACTCTTATTCAAAGATTCGTACTGCGTGATATATTCATGGAAATATAATTTCAAATTTCAAATATTTTTCATTCGAATGTTCGTTAACCACTCGAAGGGCATAAATGCATCACGTGGATAAAACTCAATATTTAGCCGAATTATAACTACCTGACGTGCTCGAGAAGTTCTTGCTGCATTTCGAGTCTCTAACATTGAGTTTTCTACTTTCAATTGCCTTTAATTGCCTTTGTCGATTTATCAAAGACGTTAAAAGGCAATCGGAAACATTTTCCATGTCGCAAATAACATGATCGTTTGTCCAAGTATTTTGAGCTGTCAGGCGTCTCTCTTAAATAATAACATTATTTTTCATTTCTCTTAAGAGTAAAATAATGCAATTAGCATGAAAGCTACGTTTGAATATTATGAGCTGTAGGTATTAACTTCATATATGTAGTTATGATCGAACAATAAAGAGTATAAATATTGACTTTGTGATAAATATTGATAAGCGAAAGTAGTTTCGGTATAGATGAGGTTGGAAATTCAGTGTAAGTAGCTCAGAAGTGGTAAAGCTATTTGCATTCAAATTAAAAAATAATTAGCACCGCACAGTATAAAATTATTTCTCTCCACTTTTTAACCTTGTTTAAAACATCCTTTCGTGATGAAACATTGTTGTTGCTGCTGCTTTTATGAGCGGAATTACGTCCTTCTAACTGTTCGAGCACAAAGAAAAGACTTAATGTAAGATGGTCTTCTCTTTGTTCTTCCAAGTAAGTCGATGCGAGCCATTGTTACAAATAAATGCCACCTTATTCGGTCGTTCTTTGTCGAGTTTGCAATTTTTTATATCAATTTTCATTGATTTTCTATTGTCGATGACGCAAGGGAAACATTTCTTTCGAACTCGGGGAAGAAAGTTACTCGATAAAATCAGCTTGTTTTGTTACGTTAATAACTTCAACTTGGCGGAATGAAAATCTTCCTTTAAGTCGTCCCATATGATGCGAAAGCAAGATCTGATAAATTTAGGATTTATCTCGTATGAGATCGAAGAAGCTCAAACTGATGTAACATTCAAACAACTTTTTGTTTCGATCTTAAAGTTATTGGCTCATAGTGCGTCTCATTTGTGTTTCACGGTAAGAGCTTATTTTCAAAGAGCCTCTGGATGCCTGAGTCAGACGAATCCAAACAACAATGCGAAATTGATCGGACAATGTCAATTGGGTGGGGAGGGGATGGAGACCGACGTAAAACGATCGGTTATGAAAAGTAAATATAATTCTTTGCGTAACTGCCTCGCACATCATCACAGTATTAAGTAAACAAATCGCATACTGTACATCGTGTGATCAAAAGAAGTCGCCTTCTGTTTCCTTTTCTAAAGCACCTCTCTCTTAAAGAGAGTCCGCGACCCATCGACTGCAGTTCACTATTCTCTTGGGGTATATCTTCGTGATAACGCGGTTATAGCGAGACTCGGTACGTTAAAAGTTCCGTTGACCTGCGACACGTTCCCGAGTTCAAAAACTCGATTTATGCTACTGCATTGTGAGTCAGATATCGCACACAGGATAACTGACCTGCAAACGAGCTTCAAACACTAGTAATGTTATTATCGTCGGAGGGTCGACGGTGGAGGGACGCGACAATTTAGACCGCGGACGTTGCCTCCGACGACTCGCGTTAACCGTTGTCCGGGAGTTCAAAGGAACCTCGCCCCAATCGATGAAAGTAACAAGGCGATATTTTTACGAGCCTCCGTGCAAACATTTTCAAGTCGTTATCGTCATCAGATTAACACCGACATGCGCGACTTAACCTACGTTTTTCTTTTCTCTCTCTCTCTCTCTCTCTCTCTCTTCATAATGCCGACGCCGAATTGCATAACGCCCTTAACAAAAGTCTAGATAGGGATCTGCAAATAGCGCTTAAGAGCTAAGTTAGTGTTCTGGCTGCCTGTCGAACGACTAATGGAATTAACGCTAATTCATAAATCTCTGTTTTTGAAAATCGATCGCAGTGTCACGCGTTAACCTATAAAAACGGCTGGCAAAGAGAATATGTTACGAAAGTTGGAAATAATTGTTCATAGTAGCCAACTGAGAGTGAAAGGAAAGCTTCGCGTTATTGTTATTGCAGAGGATGACATAATTTTCTTTTGCAGCTTGTCCTCGATCGATATTTTTCCACTCTGTTTGGTATTACTTTTTCTTAAACGTCGTGTTATTTTACAAAGAACAACTCTGTACATTATCTACGCGTGCAAGACTCGTATTCAACCTACTTTGATTTCAAGGAAATCGGCTACACACTCGTTTAAAAAATGCAAGAAAACTCAAAGACGCTAAAATCATTCTCAAATTTTACATTTACTCCCATGAATTTAGTCCGAACTTAAAGGCTTTCATTATCGCGTGTTCTCGGTAATTGTAGCGTTTCGTTAATTACAGTGGTAACCAGATGTTTCTCTTTCGGATACTATATCGATATTCGGTTTATTTTATTAAAGCTTATTTTCTTTCAATTCATGAAAAAGGTTTTAAAAATCTTCTGTTAAGATTTGAAATTCTAATGAATTATTAACCGTTCGTGATTCGTTTTTTTAATATCATATTCTTCCTTAATTTTCAAATCCCATACCACTTGCTTGAGTATTTTATGTAATTAATTCAGTAATTTAAGATAGTGTCACACAAGGAATACATCGTAAATCTGCGCAAACAACTACTGACTCAATCTATAAAGTTTATAATAAATCAAAGGCAATTTCATTAGTAACTGTTTGATAATTTCTCCACGGATTTTCAAATTTCGAATTTATATATTTATAGCGATGAGCATTTTTCCTTAATTTATAAAGACTCTCCGTGAAAAAGTAACGACATTGTTGTTTAATCATTCTTAAAACCTAAGATAAGCTTTATAAAATATTACTTTGCATGGAGTTGCGGCTCGATATCAGAATGTTAAGATTGATCGTCGGCAGAAGAAATATATAAATTATTATTGACTACGAGTACATTATTTTCAATGTAATAATAGTTCAAAGATCTTTCAACGTGTCTTAAGTAATTATTGAGAGCAATATTTTTCTTATAAGGTCACGAATGCACTCTAATTATTTTTAAAAACAAAGTTTATCGTAAGTTATGTAATACTCGGCTAAAATTTTGTAATTGATATTTTATTTTCTCTGTACTCTGAATTTGTAATTTATCTGGTAAGTAAATCTAAGCTTTTGTCTTGGAAATTGTCGATAAAGGAAGAATATACTTTATTAAAAATTATTTTCCCATTCAACTTTAAAAAAGAAAAACTCCAGTATGAGTTACGTTTCATTATAAGCTGACGTTAATTTTTCTATTTCAATGAAAATGAATATTAAGAACCGTAACAAAGATCCTAACAGAGTTTTTAAGCGACACATACGTACACGCACGCACGCACGCACGCATACATACATACATGCATACATACATACATACACACATACATAATGCATGCACATATATATATATATATATATATATATATATATATATATAATATAATATATTCACGGATCGTTTCTTATTAATATTGCTTTGTAAGTATACATTTTACTACAGCTTTAATTGCCTTTTGATTCTGCATTTTAAAAAATTAATATTCTTCTCGGTACATAACACGAGGGCAGTGCGTCAAAATGTGCGTAAATATGCACTTTTCACTTACGGACTTTATTGAATATCCAAGCGAACGAGGCTTTCGTGCGCGATTGAGCCGTTATATAATATATTCACATTAATAAGCGGGCAAGTTTCAGCACTCGTGACCCTCTTCGAGTTAACTGCTTATCTATTTATCCCCCTTCCATAATTTTCTCCGGGAAATGCGGTATTGCATTTAGATGTCTATCTAAAATCAGAGAGCAATGGGAAAAGATGAACAAAAGACGTTTTACAGCGGTATGATCACTTTTAATAAAATTCACCTTGACTGATACTGTAAAATAATAAAATTTAATAAAAAAAGAACTACGTTCTCTCTTACTGCGTTATTAACTATTGTGAATATGTGATGTCTAATATGTCTTGTACGATGTCTAATTGTAAATAATAGTAAACCGAAGCTTCGGAATTAGTTTTCAATGTCTTCTAACATTTTACTGATTACTTTTGTAATAAAATATTTCACGAACCCGAATAAAGTAATGCATATTTTTACTTGGTAAGCAGGGACTTGAAAAGTACAAATTGTATCAAATTCAATATAATAACTTTCAAAACAGCTGGATAGACTTTTGAGAGGGCAATGAAATATTTTAATTTAATATATTTTTCAAGAACAGATAAGTACTGCTTATTAGTAAAATACATATGGTAATGCATAAGTTGCTTTAGTTAATCTACTTATGTCGACGATGTTTGACATTTGCAGTTAAAACGATCGGACTTTACTGCATTACCGAAGCTCATATTTGTATCATAACTTTTTGAAAATCTACTTATAAATGCATTAAACTATTGATGGTGATAAACCTAATACTCTTCATTAATAACTGTCCGAAATTTGAAAGAGATATTAAATATTCCGTTAGAAAACAAATGTACCAATAAACTAACTAGCGAGCCAGGTTAGATAAACCGAATGAAAGACGAATAATACGGGTAACGATGACGATCGATAGCAAACTAATGTTGAGCTACCGAAGGGAGTGTGCAATACCAAACTTGATCAAACGAGTTGGGATATCAATAGACGGCTATTATTAACAATCTACTTTTACTTATGCAAACTGAATGTATCGTCCTTCGCGAACTCACGACCGATCAAATATATTTCAATGCTTCATAGAACGCGCTTAAGAAATTTCACCCCGAAATTGCTACGCCGCCGCGCCTGACGTAACCTCAAAAACCACGACAGACCGAATAGTGAGTTTGGAAAATGGGCGCCAGGCGCGTGAACACGTTATTTACCGGACATGCAATTAATTAAACGTCAATCGGTTGCCGTTGTTATTATAGCCGACGAAAATCGAGTTGTTTACCCTCTATCATTTCGATTTGAATTTGAATTCAGTGATAAGTGGGTCAGATCGCGTTTCTAACCGTCCATGGCTCGCGATTAATTTCCAACGTATATAGAAACCGGAAGTTGCATCAGTAGGCGCCCAGGGAAACCAGACTGCAACATCAGCCAACCGATGGGGCTGGAGAAAAGGATTTCGCTCGATCACGGAACGAGACGGAAAGCGAATTGTTCCTCGGGCTTCGTAGTCTCGGCGCCGCTCCTTATTGTTGCGCGGGGATGCGTTGACGTTATGGTCGGCGATTACTGCTCGTGTCGCGCGATACGGCTGCCGAGTACAGAGCCAATAAGCGAAACTCTATTGTGTTGCATCTGCGATCTTTGGCTTTCGTATGGCTCTCGTGGAAAATAACGTTGAAAAAAAACAATCTCGACGTCATTGTTAATCGAGGGAACAGGTTTCGTCACGATGTTAAATTAACGCCAAGTTATTTCGAGTTAAACTGATTTAACTTTTAGTAATTCTATTTTAATTACGTACTATATTTTGTGTACAACGCATGTGTAATCGAAGTGTCCGTTATTGTTAATAAGCTATTGTGGTTAAGAAATTTATCCAAGCTACTCTTGTGTGAAGATTACACTTAAGGGTTATCGTAGAAAGATGTTTTTGTCAATAATAACTTCGCTTAAACGAGGAGACTTATTAAATTTGTTATCTCGTTTATAAATTGCTTGTTTTATTTGAAAAAGTCTAGTCAACGCAATATAACGTAGTTCTCAATATTCAAGTAGTAAACTAGCAAGTATACTAAACTAGTAGTGATTAGTGAAATTTTAAGTATTGCACTGTAAGCTCGTAGAATTAAAGGTAATTTCTAGCAACTGAAACTAAATTCAATTTTGCTACCAAGACTTAATTTAAATTATAGAACATTTTTTGTAATAATGTTGACGTGGAAAATAGCTTGTTAAACCTTTTGGGTACTCGGGTTCGCATGAGCGTACACGCGAAGAAACGATAATCACAACAGACGCAAATTAATAATAACGTATCAGTGGGTGCATCTGTAATTAATAACGAATTTAACACGATTTATAGAAACTCCAGTTATAGTAGAAGGTTTCAAATGTAGTTCCACTGTTTTGGATTTAAAAGTGACGTTTATAAAACTATTTTGTAATATAAATAACAAGCAGGAGAGTTCTAACATCATTTAATGAAATATTTGCACTAATTGTATTATTCAATTATGCGCGAGCGTATGTGTGTATTTTTTAAGTGAAAAATACATCTTCTAAATTATTATTAACGATTCCTTTTGTATTTAAAATATTTCATTGTACAGATTTAATTCATTTTAACTCTTTTTATAATTCCTGGCATTTCTTCGAATCAACGTAATTATTACAGAAATAAACGTAGTATATTAATCAATGATAATCGTAACTGTGATATTCTATTTTAACAAGTTAACGTTATTAATGTCCGAAATATTTTAGTATTAAAAAAAAAAAAACCAATTGAAATAAGATACTGAATCAATTTCTCGTTTATTAGCTGTCATTGCTTCCGTAAAGAATTAAGCACGTTAAAAATATTTAGTTGAACCGACATTTTTATTCGTGATTCTCGCGATAAAGTTGTAAATACTGTGAAGTACGTAGACCCTGGCTTTTATCATTTTACATAAAGAGAATAATAAATTTGCAACGGCATTTCACCTCAAGTGGTTAGATGGTTTTTTATATTAAGAATGACGAATACAACATTGGATAAGACTAAATTCTTTTTTGTTTACGTGAAGTAAAAAATTGGTTATATTAAAATATGTATAAGCATACTTTTTGTGGTTGAAAGAGAGAGAGAGAGAGAGAGAGAGAGAGAGAGAGAGAGAGAGAGAGAAAGCAGAACGAGAATGAAAAGGGAAGTGATCGATATGGAAAAGTTGAAGAGTTCCTAATGAGAAAGGGACGGACAAAAAGAACGTCGGAAGTGTCAAAAGAGATAATAGAGTGAAAACCTAAGGACCTTTATACAGGTTTGCTTGTGCGCGCGCCAACCAGATTTATTCAAAGAGCATCGAATCTCGTCCCACATAATATTCTATTAACAAACGAGCGACGAATCAATATTATTATTCCATTTTGAATCCAGTTCCCTTGAGACCAAAACTAATACCACAAACCGCTGATAATGCTGGACCCGTTTACACCACAGTCATGGAACTCATTGGCTCTCCAGTGCGTACGACTGCCTCTTCGTGACCTTTTCACTTTGACCATTGTACCAATAACAATAACAACAAAGCAGCCCGAGTCATTATTGATTAAACGAGTAACGAGTTAGATTACACGCCGAAAAAAGTATGTATCGCATTTAAAGAGTGTCAAACGATGTATTTTAACGAACGCATTGCTCGCAGATCTGTATTGTTATCGAAATGCGGCTCGCTTTACAAGTTTATTGCCCTTCCGAGAACTCACCCGAAGACTTACATTAATGCAAAGAGACCAATATATTCGACAAGAATATATTTAACGCGATTATGAATAATTTCGCGAGAAATCAGGCCCACGACGGGATAATCGGTTAGAAAGAGTTTTTATCACATTACATCGATAACGAGAAAAATAAAAAAGCGCATAAGGAGGTTTGTGCGTAGGTAACGAAAACAATTGACTTTTGTTAGATTATTTAAATAACCAAACTACTAGTAACAATAGAATGCGGTATATATTGTAGAGCTTAATTCGAAAAAAAAGCAAGTTACTAAATAGCGCTTAGAAAATAATGGCCCCTTAATTTAATCTCCCCCTTCTTTCTCCGTTTCGGCATTCTTCTGATTCATCTCGGTGCGTCCCTCTTCCTTTTCTCCCGTTCCCCCTTACGCCTCTCCCCCGTCTCGCCACTTCTCCAATTACATATATATATATCCACGTCGTTCTCTCATCGGACGAGCTCGAAAAACAGACGTGGCCCTGGCAGACACTTCGCCAAGACCTCGGCGGTTTAAGCTTAACCCACGCGTTCTCTTACGCACACGCGCGCATCCACCTACGTACACATCTATCTATCTAACTCGCCCCCATGCCAAGCAAGGTTTCTAGCAGTATGTATATATATATAGATGCGTCCGAATGCTTATGCGTATACGTAACCTCCCTCTTTCGTCACGCGCGTCTCTGGGAACCCCGTAAAGTGCCGTAGGGACGATAAAATCTAGCAAAATTCCACCACCGCTGTTTCTCTTGGGCCTGTTATATATAGATATTAAATAGTTTAAAAGAGCGAGTAGGAAGGCAGGCAGGCGAGTGAGCGAGAAAGAGTGACAGGAAGAGGGAATCTGTGTATGAGCGAGCGAAAGAGGTTCGCACGCTCGTTCTACGCTAGTTGATAGGCTTTCCTCTTTTTGGACGGTAATGAGAATGCGAAGTAGTTAAGTGTGTGGAGGCATACCTGTTACGAGTAATTTTAAGATCAAATCCGCCCAACGGACGGCAAACTCTGCGACAACGTCGTGGGAGGTGTGACGCTCTACATATTGTGGAGATTATGGCTCTATGGTGTTTAGGGCTCGCAGGGGCCTGCGTCATTTACTTTTTATCCTTTACTCGGTAAACTTTTTTTTCGAATGAAATATTGCCTCTGTCATAAGTAATAACGTTGTTCTTATAAATAGCTTGAGAATGGACGTGTGCCTAAACCACGTTTTAAAGGAATCAGAAAAATGATTCTTTGAAGCTCGGGCATCGAGCGCAGAACAACGGAACAAAAGCTTTGAATTATTTCAAGCTCAGTTTGCGTTTGAACAATAATTTTGCAACCGGAATGTACGCGCGAGTATTAAACCTTCTACGTTTGATCAATCCATCTGTCATTTGTAAGCGATCTGGCACAATGATATTCTCGTTAAATGATTAAAAAGTACGACTCAGAGCTCGAATATAATTATCGCGCATATTCGATGTTCTTATTGACTATTTTATTCAAATGTAGCTTGAGATAATTGTTTCTGATAATTGTTGTGTCCTCTTAAATATTTTGTTGGTTAGACGATGCAAATTTCATAAAAATCAAGTAAATAAACGATAAGAGCAGTATTAAAAAGCGTTTGAGATCATTTTATTGCCTTTAAATTATCGATAATTTAAAACTGTTAATACGCAAACATAATGTGCAACAATAATTTGATAATTATCGGATGATCGTTAAGACGTACATAAATTTATTGTTGTTCCATATAGAGACATATAGAGACAGGCATAATTTGCAGAAAAATACTCATGGGTTATAGATACGATCTGTGGAATTCGTTATCGTGAAGATCTATTTAATAATGCTAATGATAACAATTTATTTATTACTGCGTTTATAAGAGACTGGCATAAGAATTACGTGCCTAATGAGTTTATCTTATAACCTTTGTATTTAAAATTCATTTAACCGTCACTGTTGCTTATAATATTTTAATATCGATTTTCTCGTGTCTTTTATAGGTGAGTAACAAGTGTAACGGAACGTCTACAACGTTACACCTGCCTTCTACATAATTCGTAAGTTCTTTTATCTTTTTAATCGTATGATGCAACGGAAATTTTATCTGAGATTTAGATATACTTTTGACGAATTGATCGACAAAACAAACTGCTTATGCCAATAAAATATCTAGCACTTAGAGCTAGCATTTATAAAATGTTCATTTAAGTTTATCTCGGAAACACGGAAGAAAAACTAACTCTCCGTGCTATTATCCGCGTAGAGAAAAATTGAGTTTAACAGAAGTATTGCGAAAGTCTTTGAGAAGTCCGACCGCGGCTACCGTATCAGACTTTTTATCTAGATTGCGAAATTAAAACACGAGCGATCCGTCATATTTAAGGCAACTTATTTTTAAGATAATTAATTGCGGATATATAATTTCGAAATATTATAAATTATGCAAAATTTACGCTACAATTAAATGCAGCTCTGTGATTAATTACCAGTGTTCTGTCAAAGTTCGTAAAATAATACTTGGCTAGTCACAGATCGCTGGAATATATATTATTTTGAGTTCTTCAACGTGAACGTTGTAGCCGTGAGATTAAATTTGAAAATTAGAACTAATATCGATGATAATTAGATTGGAATCAATTAAACTAACTTACGAAGTAATTATAGATTTTGCGTTTGATAATTAAATTGAATTCCCGAATGAGATTTCTTTTTTAAATGCAGAAAAACCGTCAAATCATTTCCCCACGGTGCACGACTTTCATTCGCCTCTTCAAAGTAAGGTGTAACTTCGTCAATACTACTTTACTCGTAATTCGCTGCTTTTCGATGTATTGATTATACGTCGCAATATATCGTCGTTTGTTATTAATGCACTTAAAAAATAAAAAATGGTAGAAGGCTCAACCTAAATCCGTAGAGGCTGTTTATTTAAGTGCAATAATTTTGCCATTAGAGAGTAAGAGAAATTTGAAAATAAGCGAGAATGAGAGTCATTTGAAATAATTAACTTTTCTTTTTGTTAAATAAATTGTTTCCCTGACATGGGGAAACCAGCTTAAAGTCGCTTAAATGCGCATTTTTTATGCAAGTGCTCTATTGATGCAGCCAATCCAGCCTAGTTGTATTATTAAATTTAATAATACCCTTTCGATTTTTTCAATAAGTTTATGGAGCTAATTTTAAATGGAATGCATTTCAACTTTTCTGTACAACATTAAAATCAATTATAGATTTTTAAATCATATAAAATATCACCCACAGTTTCGAATAATTTTCAATTCTTAAATCGTAGATCTCGGTTATTTCAACGTATTATTCGTCGATAAATTCTATTGGCCAATTATCGAGATTTACTTATTGTGCCATTCATCTCCTATTTTTCTTCTCAGATGCTAGCAACGTAAAATGTTGTCGGAGCTGAAATTCTTGTAATTTAAAGTTTTCGTTTGGTAGAGCATTTTCAAGTTGAAAAATAGTTAAACTATTCTAGACACCAATTTTGTCTTTGAATTAGTTAGTAATGTACACAACACTGACTCCGAAGCTTTCCAAATAATTTCAACGAGCATTCAGCGTATGCTTTGAGCGCAGCGTATCGGACACCGATTGTATTTAAAAAAAACATCATTTCGAATTATTCAATTCTAACAACTAGCTTCCAACTTATTATTCTAAAAACAACGCGCTTTTATTTCCGAGTTGATGCGTTCGTTTGCGCATTACATTTGTTGAATAACAAAGTACGCAAGGGTTCGAGGAAAGCTCTATTGGAGCGCATCTATTACCTTTTACCATCGAACACGTATACAATTTGCACAGTATTATAATATTTATTTTATTGTACGGGTATTCGACCACTGGGGTTATCCTTCGTCACCTTTCCTACATCCTCAATGTATTCACAACGCGAATTTGACTTTCGCAATTCTCGCATCCCAATCGTATGGAAATACGTCTTCCTCGAGGAAATGGTCGGTTACCCCTAGCGTAAGCTCTCGACGGGGGATCATCATCGCGGACTTTCACTCGGTAAAGACGCGGAACTCTTGCGCATGCCGATTTGACGAGGAAACGCGCGGAGTGCGCGAAGTTGCGCCACATCCGGTTCGATTCACGCGTCGCATCTGCGTTTCTCTTATCTGGCCAGGATGTGCAACTCGGCTCCTGCTTCCTTCGACCTCGGCTACGAGGGCTTTTACAATTGACTTGCCATGTAATATCGCCGTCATCTTCACGGACTTGGGACTCTTACGCGTTATGCTGCTTATCGGTATAAATGACGGACATCGTTGCTGCATTTTTTTGAATATTAAGAGAATACAGCGATCAATGGAGTTTTGGATCTCGAAAGCAGACGCTGAGAGAGAATTTTATTTTGCGTCGTCGTTGTCAATAATCGTTTAATGTTATCATTTTTGTGCACTTAAAGCTAAGTTTCCGCGTACGTTTCGAAGCGACTCATTTACGATAGAAAACGATTTGCGTACTTCGGGGGAAAATTAATAATTTCGTTGCTTATTCCTTTGAGAAACGCAAATGTTTAACAAAAGCCCATTAATTATGAATTATACGATTAAAGTAAGTAATGGATAAATTTGAGGAGGAGGGTTCGACCATTCTAATTAGTTTGATGATTAAAAACGTATTTTCGGGCCGAATATTACTCATCTATAACATTTAAAATCTTTCAAATTTAAAAGAAAAAAATAAAAAAAACGGTAAAACAGAGATTACGATAAGCGCTTGATCAAATTTGATATTTCATGGTAGAAAACCATACCGGGGTCTAATCGAAATCAGGAAAAATAATTAGGACCGACGAAATCTAGTCGATTCAACACGATTTCGTCGCTTAGACTTTCACGTATAATAAAATGTCGAATACGGCTAGCGCATAATATTAAATCGAATAACGACCCCGAAATATCTGCAGTGAAGGCAGATGGAGCGGCCGATGCATAAACCGCGCTGATGGATTGGAAAACTGAGTTGCGCTGCCAACCAAACGCAAGGGACGGAAAGTCTAGCTTCGTCCTGTTACGTGAAAAATCTGAAATTCAAAATTGCACGCCTACATCTCGACTTTCCATTTGATATTTATTTAGTTACTTGTAAGCCTGTAGGTAATCGATGGGAATTTAAATAAGCAATGTGCAATGAGCAAAGTATTCACGTGTAATTTATCGATTCATTTTTAACTTAGAACACTGCCTTTCGTATTCTAGGGAGTCCTGCAATACGATCTCCATTAAGTAGAAATTGTATTACCGAACTAACTCCAAATGTTTAAATTGAATGGCAGAATTAATCATGGAAGTAAATGGAAATTTTGCGTAATATTATTACAACGCTTCGATTCCTACTTTAACAGAATTTTAAACGCGAATGATATAAACTAATTTTCTTACTTTTTAATACACCATTGAATTTTAATATATCGCTACGTAAGAGACTCCCTTTTCTTATTACCGGTTTTCACGTTTCAGGACACTATTAGCTGACTTTTTATGCTCTATTTAAGAATAATAACTTAAAAACGATAACGATTATTATAATTTCTGTTGCGTTCGTCATGGGAATTGGATTTGGAAATAATGAGCTGCTGAACTTTCCACGTACTAGAAAAAAGAAGAAAAAGAAAAACAGAATTGGCGAAGAAATCGCAGAGTCAATAAACAAAATTCACTGTCAGTTCCAGCCCTTCTTAAGTGCCTATAAAATGTTGCCTCCGGGGTAATCGAGGAATCTTCGACATTAGGAAGCTGAAATTAAGTTTCTCGTCCCACCCGAACTAAAAGCTCGGAAGAAAACGCCAGAGCGCATGTGCGATACGTTTTTTTATCTCCCGCCAGGCTAGAAAAACATCGGCGCGTATGTGTGCGTATGACCCGCTGACACGATGCAAACCTCATCGTCGCCGATTGTCGGTATTATTTTCTCCTCTCCGCTTCTCGGAAGTTTCGAAGTGCGCAAAGTTCGTCGACCGGGACTCGCCAGTAGCTCGCTCTCTCTCTCTCTCTCTCTCTCTCTCTCTCTCTCTCTCTCTCTCTCTCTCTCTCTCGACAGAACACACGATGTATTGCGGATGTCGTTTCGTCGTCTACATCAACAGTATTACAATTTTTAGGAGATTCATCGGTAGATTTACAAGGAGAAACTATCCGCCTTCCACGCTACACAGCTAAATTCTTCCGTAGGCAAAGTTATGCATAGGCTTATTGTTGTCTCATTTTACGATTTGTATTACATTTTATATTTAAAAAAAATATACAGAATATTTATTCGGAAAATAGTTGTTTGATATTACCTTTTGTATATTGTTTTGAAGAGGCACGATTACGAGAATATAAAATAATAGGGCCTCGTAAGTGCGGAAATAAAAAAAAGTTATTTTAGCCGTTATTAAAGTTACGATAGACTTTGAATATTAAAATGGCTTAAATCTTTTTTAACTATTCAGGAATTGAAACGAAACATGAGAAGTGTATTTTTTATTTCACATACGCGTATATTTAATGAAGGTAAGTGAACATCCGGGACTTAAATAATTTTTGTCCGGAAATTTGAAAATTTAAGTAATTTTCAATAAATTAAAAAAGATATTTTTCTGGCATTTTAAACTAGCTGATTATTATAATCTATAAATTTGTGGACACTGAAAATAAAGTATCCTTAATGAGAACACGAGCTACCGATTCAATAGAGTTTTATTGAAAAACCAGTTTCGACGATCATTTAAATCATCTCGTGGGATTTGGTTGGTAATTTTTCAATTCTATAAATCTTGAGATATATCTTTTGTAATAGTTTTCTCTCTCCCTACGTATTTTATGACACTACTATTATTACGTAACGTGATAAATTATTATTATTATGATTATTATTATTATTATTATTATTATTATTATTATTATTATTATTATTTAAATAATATGTAAAAGCGTAGGTTTAACTCGAGGGGAAGTGAGGCGTCGAGGAATTTTACGAACACGTATAATAAAACTGCCGCAATGCGCGAGTGAATTTCAATTTTGAATACATTTTGGGAAACTGCATACCCAGAAGAAACTATACCGTCGAAACATCGTGTATTGACACTCCAATTTAACACAACTGAACGTTTATTTACTTATACCGTATATTTAGATGTTCGGTGTGTATTTAATTGGAATGTTAATTCGCGTTGATACGAGAGATTTGATTAAATGTCTATAAAGTGAGTAAATATTGAATTGGAATAATTTGATGTCTAAGCTATACTTGTCTCCTGTTTCTTAAAAAGAGAAAGCTTACATAACCAATGAAGTTGATTCACACTTCATTACACAGCGTTGTAGAGCAAATGTAGAGCACGTAATACCGCTAATAATTCGCGCATTAGTTTCTCTCGAGTTCCGCGCGAAACGACAGCCAATGAGGAAAGAAAATGTGCGTACGATTCCTCTAGACTCGTTCGAAAAACAAAGTATTTCGCATTAGATGTCTGAGTAATGTCGTGCTCAATCGAATCGCCGAACGATTTAGCACGACACTTACCTTTTTGGGTCAAAATGAAATCAAAAACTTGAGCGAGTCTGTAAGCGTTGAGTCCGAGGCTCGGTTACTGGCACCGAAATGACCCAATTTTTTAGTCGAGTTTTCTCTCTCTCTCTCTCTCTCTCTCTCTCTCTCTCTCTCTCTCTCTGGTTGCGCTATTACGTTGTCTCTAGAAGCTACGAATCCAAGTTGGAGTGACACGAGGAATACTACTACGAGACGTTTCTCCTTCATTTTGTATTGGGAATGGCCTTTCGAACGTGACTCCTCCTCATCCCGTGTAGCTCTATAAATATAACGAAAGTTTACCTTTTAGATTTAGGTATTATTTTCAACAAGGTTTTTCTCCGAAATGGTTAATCTTAAGGGAATTATAGCACTGAGAATTAATTTTCAGTATATTTGTATAAATTATCACTTTTACTGCAGTGATTAACATTTTAATCGTAATTTATCTTTAATTCTAGAATTTACTCGCAGTGAACACATTTCAAATAACTTCCTTAACAAATATGTTCCAATATGTTTACAATAAATAGAGATACAAATTTCAAGAACAGACGTACTTGTTTTTCAGCTGTTTTTACTATGAACATACGAATGATGTCATCTAGTAATGAAGGAGTGACAATTTGTCATAATATCAGAAATGACGGCCTGGTTGATTCGTCGTTATACTCTCCTGCGGTATTTCAATTTTGCGCAATTGTCGCGTTTTCCTTTGTGGTTATGTTTCCTTTGCATTTATGTACATGTCGCACGAAAAATGAAATTTCCTATGCTCTTCCGCAATTTCTCTTTAAATAGCAATGCGTGTGCACGTTCGTAGCATACGACATTGCATTATCATCGATGATTCGTTTCGATAGTTAAATTTACAATTAAAAGTCCTACTTTTAACCCTCGGCCTTTATGAATCTACCGGTAAAAGCCATAAAATAGAGGAGGGGCGTTTCTTATCTGCGTTTTCAAGTCCAGTTTTACGCAGTGGGAGTAGTATGGAATATCCAAACTGAGGGATCGCACGCCACTGTTCTCCGACTAAAATCAAAATGACGGGAGCGTCTCCTTTCGAATGGAATTGTGACGGATGAATGCCTAATTAACACGTTCAGCCGCCTCCTGTTGTTCATCCCACACGTCGCTGGCCCAAGCGATCACACATTTGTCACGAGGCAGAGATGGAGAGGAGATCGAGGGTGGGAGGCTATTTACGGCGAAATAAAGTGGCTAATGCCGAACGTCCCTCTAATCCATTCTCGTCTGCTGCGCGATTCCCCTGTTTGCACTGTCTGGCGCAAAAGCTACTCGGCTTTCTTGTACTTACAACGTAGCACGTCGTCGTCATTGTCCCGTTAATGGTGAATTCTTCACAAGCTTCTTCTCCTACAACCTTTGTCGTCCAACCTTGAGAAAGAGGGAGATGTATTTGTCCGGGCATCGGTTCAATTTTATGGCTTCGATCATCAGGGCTTAAAGTGCTATCAAGGATTAGTAATTTATCAACTCCATAACTCCACAACGATGAAGTTTTCAGTAATACAAAATAAGCTCTCATAATTAATCTGCAATTTAAAATACAATTGCTTTCGCATCGTAACTGCGTGCAACTTAGATGAGAAGTACACAAGCCTTCTACCTTTCTACCTTATGAAGAACAAAAGTCAAAAGTGTCCGATCGCGATTAGTTAAACCGTTTTAAACATTTCTTTTTAATTTAGCAGCGACGCTCTGGTTCGGTTAACCGAGTACGTGCACGTGAATTAATTAAATTTAGTCGAATAACATTTCAATTGATCGCAAAAGTTATTGCCGTCAAGGTGCAACGGCAAAAAATCGAAAGATTAAAAAAATGAAAAAGCTGAGTAGTACAGCAAGAGTAATTACAGCACTTTTAGAGCTGTTATTTATTAATTGTACAATATGTGTTAACGTTCCGAGTAAAACTAATTTAATTTTTGTCCAAGAAGTGATTCAGCAAAAACGGTCACACATCTCTAATAATTCAGTTGACTTTGGTAGAAATTATTTCAATCGCGTGCTCGTGAAATAAGTTTGAAAAGTATTTTAATAAGCTTAATTTACCAAGCTATTAATACGATGATGCACGTATACGTAGGTGTCTGAAATTGTGCACGTATGGGTGTGTGGCGGGTCCATACCGAACGCTTAAAAACGAGCACAACAAGAAGAGAGATAATAGCGGGGGTAGGAGTATTGTTTTATCAAGCAGTAAAGTTTTATCACTGAAATATTTTTGGTATAAATCGATAATCGCTTGTGAAACCGACGGTATTGTAAAGGACACGAAAATTGGTAAATAGATAGAAAAATAGCGAGATACTGAGTGAGAGAAAGAGAGATGTCGGAGTACGCGACATTCGGAATCTTTTATTTATTTGGTAAACTCAACCTACCGTCCCATGCACTGCACGAATGTAAATTCTTTATGAAAGCCTGGGGGAGGGGTGCGACAGGCTTACGCGTGGTGTCGCATTAACGGAAATAACTTTGCGATGAATCTTACTCGCTTACATCATGATTAAGTTGAAGGGTAGGAGAGAAAGGAATGATAAAAACTTTAATTAGCCTTTGTGCAGATGCGTGTTGGCGGAATTCTTATGACGTTAAGGGGGTGACTCACGAGTTTCTCTGTTGTTGTTTTTCTTCGTCTATTGTATTTAATGAGTTTTCCAATTACTTGGTAGGTAGTAGCGAATTATTACAAAATGTAGCTTACAAGTAACACGATATTACCTGATTTTTTTTTACCACTGTTAGAATTGAAAAGACGTAAAAATGGTTTAGTTAATAGTAATGCGAATTTCTTCACCGTGAAATTGCTAATTTAATTAATTTACTCATTGGAAAAATAATCGCGCAACGAGGAGTTTGTATTTCATCAAGTTTGTTTCAACAAATTTGAAGGTAATGTATTCTTAAAAAGTGGTAGTGGCCAATAAAAGCGCAACGCGAAGTCACGTCCTGCCAATTTAAATTTTGTCTATGATTAAAGTGTCCTTAGTGTTAACGAATGAAAGTATTTTTATTTTAACGTGTTACGTAAAGCTTCATTTTTTTTTTTTTTTTTTTTTTTTTTTTTTTTGATTAATTTTTTCATTCGCTAATTAATAATTATTTAAGATTAATTTTCCCCTTTTTTAAAGTTATAGGCAGCACAAGTAAGTAAAAACTCTTGAACGACATTATTTTACGATAAAAATGGTCTTATTAATGATAATAACGTGCAACACTCTAAAATGCATTCATTTATGTAGGACGAAAGCAAATGTCAACGATCACGAGTAGAATTGTAAAACAAGCATTAACTAATTAATAATAGTGAGCTAACTTATGTGTTGTTTTATGCTAACTTGTTTTATTTTATGCTGCAAGGCTTCATTAGATGCTAATGAAACTATTATTCAATAAATAAATATATTTCATATAAAAACAGGTTGGAAAACCCCCCAAAAAAGTACCTTACCCCAAGAAGGGTAGCTTAGCGTTAACGTAAAGCTTGTATAAGCCTATGTATATTGTGTTTTGTTTGCGGACCAATCCACCGGAAAGGGTGGATTGGTTGCATGTGCCTTCTCGCGGCGATTGCCGGAGGGGACGAGGTCCTGTCAGGGTGGCCTTATCCTCGCACCTCGACGCTCGCGGTTTTTCTCCTGTCGGAGCTGCAGGCGCCCCTTTTTAAGGATTTTGGGGAAGCACTTTTTATTCACTCTTCTCGATGCTTCGGTAACTCGCAGGTTACGGATTTACACGTACGGTATGCACACGAGGTCGTCACATCGTTGTGCGCGATGAAAAACTACGGCAACGCGAGGATTACGCAAGCGTTAGTTAAAAATTTTCTATTGGCAGCGCTATACTCTCATTCTTGTAACGAAACGCTGCAGTCCGAAAGAGTTGCGAGGTTCATCCAGGGCGCATTCGAATCAATCGTTATTCATCGCCCTTCGGCGATCCTTCTTCCCTCGACCGCGTACTACGTCTACCTTTAGAAAAGCGAAGGCTTTGCGGCTATACGAGAAATTACGTAATGCAGCGCGGGTCGATACCCCGGTAAAGTCGAGCCAACCGGACGCCGTCCGTTTCGCTCGTTAATTCCTCCCGAGATTTAGGAAAATTCGTTCCCGTAGCCGATGAGTCGAGACTGAAATCGAGTGGTCCCATCTCTCACAAATATTTCCAAGGATTTACAACGCGGTTGTGAACGGATTATGTTGCTCCGTTGCTCCGTTGCTCCGTTGCTCCGTTGCTCTGTGATGATAGCCGATGGATTTTAAATTCCGGCTTTAAAGCCGTTGGATTAGGGCTTCGCTCGTTTGGAGCTCCTTCGTTTTCTTTGGATCGTAGTACCTCGAGGCGATGACTCGGATTGTGAAGTAGGAAAATATTACAACGAAGGTGAGCGCGTGACGCACCGGAGAATCAGAAATATGCTCTTCGAAGTTTACGAAGTAAATTAAAAGTTATTGTGGAGTTGAAACCAGTATTAATAAGGAGTCGCTTCTGCCGGCGAACGTGGCGAGTAACCGTTATCTGATTAAAACGATAGATTTAAAAGTAAAAATATTGTCTAGACTCGTTTTTATTGATTAAATTCTGGAAAGTGAACTCTGTTTTTATGAAAATTAATTTTTTTTTTTTTCAATTTTGAAAGAAATTAAAACCAGATGAATACGTTTCTTATACAAAGTGAAAAGTTATTTTGAAGTTGACGAATAATTTTCAACTGTGGGCCAACCGTACAAGTGGCTCAACTGTAATCTGCCTCGAATCAATTGCGGATGTTCTCCTTTTAATCGATAATCAATTTGATTATTGTTTTCAACGCGTTCAAACGCGCAAAATCCACAGAATCGTATCGAGGAGCGGCAAGAAAGTGTATTCTCAAATAAAGTTCGTCTCGGTAGCGTAGTCACGCTCTCCGTTAAATGCCAGGACGAAATTACCGTTTTTAGTGAGGCGTCGATAAAACAGCGAGAATTTTCCGCGATTGACAATGACCAAGTCAACGGCGAGCAGACCGAGATGAATCCTCAGTCGAGTATAGACTCAAACGAGTTCAAAGGCACCGAGAACGGCGAGAGACCTTAGAATTTAAATGTGAAGAAAGAGACGACGTCGAAAATAAGGGTGAATAAAAGAGCGGTGCATGCAAAATCAATGATGCCCTGCGAGGGAGCAGACGAGACTCGTCCTTCCCCTCTTTCACTTCGTCCTTCCGCCCCGCGGAAAAAAGCTCATCTCTCCGGCCCCATGACACGGCATTCGTCGCGGAACTCAATTTGACTTAATAGCCTTGGCGGGGCTCGAATTGGCCGCGATTTCGGCACTTAAAGTGTCGCCGGGAACGAACCATAATAGAAGAGTGGCAGCAACGGCAGCAACTTGCGAGAACAATGTTAATGCCGCGCAACAGCAGAAGCGCCGGAAGTCGAACGAAACGCTCTACCTTCATCGCGTCGTCGCTTCCGGTTTTGAGTTTCCGTTACTTTTTCTTTATCCCGCCTCCCAAATGCGGCTTTTATACGCCTTTTACCCCAATTAGACTTACCGGTATATATCGATTACTTATTTACGTATTTACATTATTTACAGCAAGCAGTGCGCGATTTTTGTTTGCGCAATTTCAACGTCCACGTACAATTTCACTTGCTCTCTCGTGAAGCAGATTAGGCTAAATCAAGGTTGATGTATCATCGTTATTGTGGTCGTCCCCTCCTGAAGGCAGGGGTTGACGAGTTATTACCGTCCTAAGCGTTTTATAAGGCTACGTTTTATAAAACTATAAGAGTATATCCGATTATGAGAGTACGGGCATGTTTTGCTTTGGATTTCCATGTCCGTACTTTTCTCTATTCAATTTCTCAACTCGATCTGCAGTATTTTTATACTTCTCAGAGCATCTTAAGGAAGATCATCCTTTTTAATTCGTGATCGTTATGATACGCGTTATGATACACTTTTACGCGCGCAAGGATCGACTGGATTGAGACGTAGGCATTTTAAAATTCATAACGCGTTCTGTTACTTAATTAATTCTGTTACTTTGAGATCCCTAACAACTAAACACTGTCACGTATAATTTCTTTTTTTATCCTATTAAGTTTTAACTTCCTCCTCGTTTAAGTCTCCTATTAACGTCGTAATGCCTCAATGATATAAAAGTTAATATTATAAAAATAGCTACTACCTTGCCTATGAAAAAAAAAACCAAGCATCTTTTGATAATGTGCTCATTGATTTAGTAGCTTAAGTACGGTGTAAACACTTTGAGACGTTTTTCTGTATTTCTTTTATCATTCGTACCCTTTTTCCCCCTTTTCTTTTCTTTTCTTTTCTTTTCCATTAGAATGAAAAACTGTTTCAATTGCCATGCAGTATATATACAAAATTACACAGATAATTGAATGAGAAAACTTTTTACTTATTTTCAGGTGGCATTTTATCTAGGTTCAATTACTTTTTCATTTATCTTCCATTTTATTTTTCCTGTCTTCGTTTCATCTTTCTTTCTAAATCACGTACGTTCCCCTCATTCGTATCTTATTCATCCAAGCTCATAAATTCACGTATTACTCTGTTAGTGCGATATTCTATTTTCAACATGTGACATTAAAGAGTAAATCTGCGATTCTTGTAAAACGGTTTAATATTTTCATTCGAAAATTGATTTATTTTGAATAAACCGAACAATGGGACGAACATAATTTTTATAGAAAATTTAAGCGTACAATTTACTTTAATATAAATTATATATAATGTATGATAATGTGAGGCATTTCTATTAAATTAACAAAACTTTGGAAAGTGAAGATCGTTTTTTATAATATTTGCTACAAATATCAATAGAATTGTATTGCCTACCTTGGCAACGAGAAAAAAACAACGCTAATCACAAATATTAACTTGCTGATCCAAGTATAGATCATCGTTTATGCAATTCTAACCTCCTAATTCTACAATCCCAATTTAACATGTTGCCATACATTTTAATATCATTTCCCATTATAAAAATTATAAAAGTTGGAAAAATCACGATGAGAAAAGAAACGACGACATGTACGGACAAGTCATTTTACGTTAAGCGTAAAAATTTTACCTCGTGAAATTTCAAATAAGTGATATTGCAATTACGTTTTTTGGATTGGCTTACAGATTTATCAGAAAAGGCATTACATTGCTTAATAAGCTAGAAAATCATTATTACTCTCTTCTCTATAAAAGGAAACGAGTCTTTGCGTTTTCAGTTTTATTTTACTATTTTCATTGATTAAATTTGTTGGACAAGAGAAAGTAATACAAGCTTATTTTATATACGTACGTACAAAATTCCACAAAAGTATGTGTATTTTGTTAAAATATAAAAATGACGAGACACTGCTTGTTATTTTGCCACTGTAAAGAACTTTTTGCATGAACTTAATGAATCTAAGATGTAAATGTGCCAGAGTTACCCAGATAAATTTAATGCGAAGAAATTTAAATGAGAATTTACATCGTAAATCGTCGCTCTCCTCACTTTTGAACTCTAAATTGAGAATAATCGGTGAAAAATTAGTAACTGCCATTCCTAAAGGTATGTAATCTATATGAAAAATGAACCTTCTACCATAAATAGATAGACGCATAAGCGGCAGAGTACACAAATTATATATCCTCGAGTATAATTCCAAGTATTATTTTGTAAACATTGATTTACGGACGTAGAAAAATGAAATGAAAGTGACAATAAAGGTACGTAAGCAGCAGTGTTACATGCGTAGGTGCATGCGTACGGGCGCACACGCCTACGCGTGCGTGAGTGTGTGCGTCGTTGGCATCTCCTTGCTGCTAGCGAATGTAGTGCAACCAAGTGAAAACTGCCTTTTTACAAATCGCTTTTTCGCAAAAAGCATATTTCTTGCTTTTACAGCTCTTGCGCCTGACCTGGATTGTTCGAGACGCCGCCAGAGCCTCGCGACACACATTTTTCTTTATCCTGCATATATGCGTCCGCAGCCGCAGCATTATAATCTTCGTTCTGGACAGATTTTAATTACTTTCCATTTCGAGTTTTGCATTTCTTTCTTCCTCCTACTGTGCGCGCGGCCTTGGACGCGGCGTCACAAATGAAAATGTGTCACTTTAAGTGCGCAAAGTTTCGCCTACGAGAGACTTTGCGAATAATGATCCCTTTCTTCGAATTACTTACCTCCGCTCTAGAGGAGATAATACAGCATTAGAATACGTAAGAGTTGCGAAGCCGTTCAGCGATACGCACATAAAAAAAGGTGAAATGTCTTTTATAATTGCTGCTCTTTCAAAGTTCTGATTAATTATACCTTCGAGTGCGCCGTAACGCGTTTTTATTGTAGCGTTTATTGGGAAAAAATCTTTCGTCCTTGATACAATTTAGCGCGTAAGCGCAGACGTACGACGACCTTTCGTTTATCCGTTAGGTAATTAGAAGAAATCTCACAAACGTACGGAATTTTTTACGGTAAATTTTACGTAATTATTCTGCTCTTTCGTATATACTTTATATACGGCTTTGTTCATTTGGTAACGTAAAACTCGTCATAACTGTGGAGCAATAATAATATCGTCTTATCGTTCTTCCCCGGTTTCCCTATTCAATGCATCAAAAATTAAAGTCAAAATAGTCATCGCGTCTTGTCTTCGTGCACGATTTTCATCGTCGGGATTATTCGAGCATCCGAAGCGAGCTTTCATAGCGTGTCAAATATCAACGTTTCCCAGCTTAACTTGTGGAATTACGCTTGAGTTATGATCAATAACTCTTTATATTCTCGAGAATACAATCATTCACTTTTGTTTCGCGCGATAAATCCTGTATCCGGGTTCAAACGTGTCGGGAAAGCTCGATACGTTGTAAAAGCTTCGTCGATCTCGCATTAATTTCGCGATTCACGTAGATTTGTTTCATTACATCTAGTGGAATGCGCGCGAGGCGTAATTTCCAGAAATGGAGCGTACGTCCTTGGTAAAGTGGAGAGTATTTCGTAATATTGCGCTCCGAGATGAAATCAAAGCGGCATCGCCTGCAAATCGACCACCAGAGTACAGTCACGATAGCAACGACGATTGGTCGATTTTAAAGTGCCGAGGCTTCTTTTTCACCGATGCATTAGGGATGATTTAGTAAGGAACTATCAGGCGCCTTTCCACGATAAAGCCGAGCCTCTCGCAAAGAATCGTGCTACTGGAATCTCTTTTAAATCGAGTAAATATGCTTCCCTTTCGGGGTGATCCGTTGCGAGGAATATTGCCCGAGTGGAATGCAAATGCAGGATTCTCACTTACGCCTCTATTTGTGCGACGCAGCTTATCCTTAGTTTAATAAAAAGTCTTGTCTTCCTTCTGTTATCGCGGTTTATCTCACATTCGCGTCGTGGAGGTCCCTGACGGTAACTCGAAGCGAGCGAGACAAGTGTTTGTGTAATGTGCGTTAGAAAACTTTTTCGATCCTTCTAGCCAAAAGACTCACTTGGCGAGCTTCAACTCGAGGGATCGGTTGAAATTAAAGTTACTTGAGCATCCAAACGCTTCGAGGAACAAAGTTTGCCGAGGCTAATACAAAAAAATCTGCCTTCCGCTAAAAATCACCTCCATCCGGAAAAGGGAAAAGGGATGCGGAAGACTACCAAGGCGGGAAAAAGCTGATTGTTAACCCTACGTGAAAGCGAACTGCCTTAGAAATCCTTTTTTTTCCTATCGAGCACATCCTCGCGAGAAAGCAGGAACAAATCGAGGCAGGCGCACCAGAGCCAATCACCCCGAAGGCAACGCCAGGGGTCGAAAGATGCACGAATACATTGGGTGAACACAACCCGCTTTTGTATCCCCTCCCGCATTTATCTTCGAGGAGAATCGTAGAGTGACATACTTTTTTCCAAACAATGGATGTGTATGAAGGGACGCTTGCTTTTCTCTCTGCTCTTCGCGATAACCTTACGTAACTGTGTCCATGCGCCTCTAAGGAATGCGGAACATCGCATACTCGAGTTTGCATCTGTTATTGCATAAGCAATTTGCAAGAGCGACGAAACAGAAAATAATTGCATCTTGGATTAACTAATATGACGATAAACTCGCGTTCCGGTAAATTTAAGCCTCTTAATTCGAACATTTTTCTTACTTAATCGTGTAAACTGTGCGTGCCCAAAGATCGTACATATTTTCGATACGTTTATTCCGTTTAATGCGAGTTTTTTACTTATTTTTTGTAAAATATTGCGCACGCGATGTACTTTGTTGTTCATAATTCAGAGTCCTCCAGCTAAGAAATTTTACTCACTTGTGAAATAAAGAAGCCGTATAATTGAAATATCAAAACTTTATACTAAATTCTCTAACGTTTTGGGTCTCTCAAATTAGCATCTGAAAAGTGAACGTTTACATTTGCATTTTGAATTCGATTTAAAATCGAAATTCTTTGTTTTTTCTTTCCTTTTAGTTACGGACAGCATATATTAATTTTATTCTGACGTCTAGGTACTTACGAGGAAACATTTCACGTTACATAACGCGAGCATTAATTTTACTTTGCGTTTTTAAACCATTTGTATTAATTTGCTTTCGTGAAAACTGATTTCGGAATTTATAAGATTCTAAAAATACCTGATTGTCAATCTAGTAACCAATATCAGGTTAACTTCTGATTGGTAATCAAAAGTATAATAAAGCTTTGTGTGTACCATAATCTAATCTGCAGGTCGAGACTGTACACCAACACTTCAAGTGACCACACATTTCTAATTATATAAACTAATTTTGATAAATTGTTATGATGTTTACCTTACATTGTTTATCTAAATAAAATTCACCGAATATTTCTCGAATAAGTCGTAAAATTTTACCAGATATTTATATTTCAAACTTTTTAGTTGATAATAATCGTTTTTAATTCGCGATTCAGTATATTTGAACGACGTTGATATATTTTTCAAACAAAAATATTAATTCTTTAATGTACAAAATATATCATGTTTCAGTTAAAACTTTTATTCAGGCGCTTGGGTTTTATTTTAGGGCAAAACAGTGTTTAAAACAAATCCTCATTTTATCCATTACAATGTTGTGAATTCATTCGACACTGACAACTTGTGTCGGTAAAAGAATACTGATATTGATTATCGATTGATAATGGAATTGAGAGAGAGAGAGAGAGAGAGAGAGAGAGAGAGAGAGAGAGAGAGAGAGAGCAGTCATTTATATTTTGGAATATCTAACATATTAATGTAAAATATACCATTGCCAAGCGATATTCAACGTCACTCCAACTTGAATAGTCGGTTAATAACAATTTCCATTTCACCATGGATGTAAGACAATTAGTGAAGTTTATACAATAATAGCCAAGCTATCGGTATGTCTATTTTCAAAGTTACTGCGCAATGAGCTTTCGTTATAAATAAAACTTGGGATGCATCATTCACTGACCGTGTCCGTGTCCGACAAAATAAGCCTTTTGTGTATCTATTTCACTGCAATCAATAGTCAACAACGACCGACTCTACTTTTGCGAATCTCCTTTCAAGAAAGAAAGAAAAGCCCTAAGTGAATTACTTTGCAGTTTCACGGATGAAAAGTACAGAGCGAAATGAGGGCGAAAAGAAACAAGAATATCGTCAAACGGAAAGTCCAATCGGAAGTATTTAATACGGAAGACGGGCACCCGTATTACGCACGACAATCTCTTACCTGGACTATTTTTACAGACGCTCCGGGTCGCCTAATCCTTGGTTAACGACTCGGGGATTACCGAAGCACTCGGAAGAGATAATCACCATCGACGTGCTCTTTCATCCCCTCCGTCCACCCCCCCCCCTCATCCCCCGCACATTGTCGACCCAAAATGATCATAGGTCAGCTTGTTCCACGATCGCCCTCACATTTTTCGGGGAAGAATTAAATGCTCCTTAAGGTCTTACTAAATGGCGCTCGCTAGTACATTGCTGTCTGGAGAAATTAGGTACGTTGGGGATTGGATAGTTGCTGTCGAGACGGTTGAATCAGTGTTTAATAATAAACGACAAAGGTCTTCATTAATCTAATACGTATTATTGTACGGTTTCGAGTGGACGCTTCAAATCAGACATTCGAATTTAAGTATTCGATCGATGATCAAACAGTGATCGAGTAAACTAATTGTTTGATTAAAGACACCGGAGTAAAGAGTCGTCGTAAGCTATCGATCGATTGATTGCACGTAGACCAGCGTGAAATCAACCGATTTAATTTCTAAATGTAATTCATTACGGGCATTTGTATGTTAATTGTTGCTCTCACCGCAAAGCACAAATATCAAAAATTACGTAAGCCAATCGCAAATGAATAAAAGAGATTTTTTCTTCGCGCGCGATCCTTGAGTGCTGCACGTTACTGTAATTCACACCATTCAAAATACCCAGAGAATGTATAAAAAGTAATATTCATCGATTCATCCCTTCCCACTTGTCATTTATTTCATCGAGGAAAAATAGTATCCTTTCAGTTGACATTTATGTCATGATAGCTGTCAACTGCTGTACGGTAATTTAACTAGGATAATAAAAAGGATCGTTCTCCAATGATTATACTTTGATTATATAATTACTTTATTCGTTAACTGATTGAAAAGCCCCAGAGATGCATCTTGTTGCCTACAATAAGAGAGTACATTATATATTTCACCGAATAACAGTCTGCTTTTTATTAATCTTTTATACGGTACATAATGAAAGTCGAGCACGTATTATTCGGGTAGGTTTTTTCGCTTTTAAATTCATAGAATTGAACGGAGGCGTGAAAATGAAAAATAGGGGACCACATTCTTAACTCTCTTTTTTATCCTTCATTGTAAATCAAGCGTTAAGCCCACCCTTCCTCGCAGCGATCTACCTTCCTTAAAAGCAAGTGTAACAATATGCCGCTAACTTATTCCCCATGCAAATCGAATGGGTGCACCCCTCCCCCACACACGTACGTACGCGTACGCGTACGTCGCGCATACATCAGAGATGCTCGTTAGCAATTTCCATTGTGAGCGGCGAGTTGCCGAGTAAACACCGAGCCTTCGTATCTCATTTCGAGTTCCCATTGGGAGAATCGATCTTTCTCTTGCTCCTCCGCGCGGAAGCAGATAACCAACTCTAATGCGTACCACTGCTGCACTCGTGGCCGTTTCACTCTCTTGCCGACTACTCGGTTGACTTTCGCCTAGGCACAGGCCTTCGGGAGTGGATAACGTTGAGAGAGGATGGGGATAACGTTGAAAAATTCTCGGCTCGTGTGCATGCGTCGAAAATTTGCGATAAACTCTAGAGATTAGCCGCAAGTTAATAGCTCAATGCAGAGAGCATTCTGCACTGGTATTTACGTTTCGTTTATCAACGTACGTTATTCAGCTCTGAATCTCTGAACGAGAACAGGAGTCTGACGTCAATTTTACAACTATCTGTAAAATAAGAAAACGTAACATCGAGGGAGCCGATCGGGTGACGACGACTGGAATATTCGTTTAAATGCAACCATTGAAAGTAAAATAAACTTATTATCTGTAATAATAAGGTTTGCATTGAATTCTGAAGTTCATGGTGGTACTTATTGGCTCTAACGATAATAGACTCGTTATTGATACGACTTTCAGTATTACTTTAACGCGATGTTCACACTTTGCTTTGTTCGATAAAGCAGAGTCGTCGTTCATTTCGAAGCCCAGGGCTCTAAAATGTTTAAAATAATTATAGCGCTGTGGAATTGTACGAATGTGTGAAATGTGTGAAGAAAGAGATCGTGGTTACTGGAATGTTCGAGTGGGAATTTGCCAACAGACCAAAAGTAATCGAGCGTACGAAATATCTAGGGTGCTCTCTTATCTCGTTGAATTCGCGTTGAATTCGCGTTGAATTCGCGTTGAATTCGCGTTGAATTCACCGATTGCCAACAAAATCAACAAAAGTTAACAAACAGCACGAAAACAGGTGAACGGATAAACTACTATTTATTCACGTGCTCGAGCATCATCGTGCGGAGTCACGTTATTTTTTTCAACGGATTCAGACTGCAGCCATCCAATAACTAATCGAGAGAGAAATTCACTGCACCGAATCGACTGCAGCAAACTTCATAAAACTTGATTGCTCTATTTTAAGGCGTCTCAAGTGTCCCGAGATCTTCGATTCAGAAACTGCACGTGAAGCAGTCGCCCGTTGCTGTCTAATCAAACACACACTTTTCTCTAGTATTCGATGTCAAATGGGGTTGCCGAAAGCGTGACGTCGTTCAATTTCCAGTCGTTCCAGTCAATTAGATCGAAAACTTCGAAGCTCCGAACCTCGAACCACTGTTCAAAATTGTTCAAATTGTTGAAAATTCCGTTTAAAGACGCTAATGCTTTTTCAAAAACAGACTCTAAGGTTATTCGGACTTTCGAGTCGGACATCATTAAGTCTTCAGCCAGAAGAATACAGGAAGGTCTAGAAGAATGCAGTGTTGTGAAACAGCGAGCTTTACCGCGCCGTAACTTGGAAACAGAACGAAAAGCATGGCCACTTACTTTTCCATATGAAGAAACTGTTGGCATCTCCATCGCTCGAGAATGCCTCTCTTTATGGGTACTTTTACGAGGGAACCACCGCAGCTGGGACTCGGCTGACTTCCGTATGCAAGGAGAAGGAGCGGCACCGAGAAGGAACGAGAAGAAGACGCGTTATCTCTCGGGCCGAAGTATCGAGGCGAACCTCCCAGTCGAGTTGGCCATTATCGTTGACCTCTCTGCATCTCATCCGGATTTGGGACACGACACCGATGCCGGCAACACTTCCTGGTCAAAAGGGGGGTTGCGGTCGAAACAAGGCGCGTGATGACAACGTGATACGTCGTGTGTGGATGCGGGGTGGTCGTAGCCGGTGCAATCGAGTGCGGTAAGACCCACTCGAGCAGATATAACACATTTACCTCTCAAAGTGGACCTCTGCACACGCGCGCTGATGCGTTTAGCTTGTGTCTCTGTCTGAGCTGTGCGTGGATCTGCCCGAGGATTCATGGAGTGATTCGTTTCGTTCGCTCCTTTAAGCTTTTCTTTTTCATACGCTTTTCGAGTCAGCGGACCTCGAGTGCGGACCTTTTCTAAGATTATTGATTTGGGGGTGGTTATTAAGGTCAACGGTACGCGGTACGTCAGAATTGCGCATCGCTCTTGCTGTTTCTAAAAATACACTTTTTCTTTTTCCTTCGTAATAATGAAATGCTACGGGGTAGTTGACCCCGTTTTCAGCTGCTTTGCAGAACCTCTTGAGTTTCGAATATGCATGGAATGCGTTAATAAGGCGCACGCGAAGAATAACGATAAGAATAATGTTCGCACGTGAAGAAACATGACATCCTGTATAAGAGAGCAAAATTTATGAGTCCCACAAACAGAGCGTTTTTTTTTCCTTTAATTTTCTTTTAATCGAATAATCAGCATTACATCGATCGATCAATTTTAAAACTCGTAAAAAGTAATACGATTTTCTAAAGAGTTTCGTTATTAATATAGTTAGTGTCGCGGAAAACTATAATTTTGAAACGGAATATAATGTGTATTTCTATTATTTCTTTTAATGAGAGGGTATAATATTTTTATAAGTTAAAAAAAAGCGGGTTTATTTTCAAATGGTAAAACAGAATTATATCCCTAATGGTGTGACTCATGCAATGATTAAAAATTTTTTTTTTTTTATTATTAAACGAGGTTACATTGTCGCAAAGCCTAATTGAAAGATGTAGTCTTCTGTTGTGATTGTGCTACAGTACTATATGTTCATCTTTTCTGGTAAGCCATTACCAGAAAAAGAAAAAAAAATCCTCTTTTAGAAATAAAAAACGGTCATGAATGTCACGAGTCACAAATGGATAAATGATGTTCGAAAAGTGCCCAATGAGAAGTCTTGGGGTTCTTGCAAATTCATTTTGACCGTCTCTCATCGGGCGAGTTTTCGTATGGTGATCATTAATTGGGGTCATATAGGGGAAGCGCAATTACACCTATGTGGACAATACTTGCATTACAGAGTGACATTTTTATTAATACCGATATTTTTGTATAAGATTGATTGCAAATCCAGGAAGGGAATCAAAAAAAAAAACATCCAATTCTATTTCTGATACATTCTGAATGAAATATCAAATGACTACAGTTATCATATGCGCTTTTCCTATATAAAGAATCTTATAAAGTATCTGTAAAAACAGTTTCTAATTGATCGATCAATTTTTATGCATAGGACTTTTGATAAGTATATTTATGAGAAAAAGAAAATAATTTAAGCTGGATCGAGAGACTTTGATTTTTGATTGATACTATGAGCTCCAATACTATACAATTTTTTTCAATTACGATTCATCCAATTATACAAGTTAATTATCAACTGATTATTGAATATAACTCACAGTCGACATATTTATCTGATAATTTTAGTAAAGTACTACGATAAAATAATATGCGATCGACTACCAATGATATGAATATTTCTTGCAATAATAATCGTCAAATAAAATTATTTTTCTCATCACAAGTAAGATTATGAAATACAAATACACCGATTAGATTGAAATATTTATTTAACTACTTCACATTTATTAATCAAAACATCGTGTTACTTTTATCATTTTTATAATTAATCTCTTCGAAAAAGTCTTATCAATTTCTAAAAAAATTGGTTTCTACTTTTAAATACGTACGGCCTGCAATATTTTATAATGAAAATTGTTTTTTCAATGGAAAATTTTGCTACAAGCAAATAATAGGTTTGTAATTTAATGTAAATTCAAAATATTTAACGTTATAGCAAACAATTAAAGCCGTATCCACGCGAATTTTCATATTTAATGTTAGCGATTGTATTGTAAAACAAGAATTATTTTGCTCTAAGGGAATTTTTAATATTATTGTTTATGAATATTTATATTTTAACTATATATGTGTGTATGTATGTATACGCGATTTTAGTATTATTGTAATTATAATATATTGTAAATTATAATTTATTGGAAACAATCACAGTGGAAAAACATCTGTATTTATTAAAGCTTATTAAGTATTTTTTGACAACTTTGAAAATAAAGGCTTATAAGATCTGGGTAATAATGACAGTTTTGCATTGTTATCTTTGTAAAATAAAATAATCGGACTGATATTTTTTGTGTACCAATGATCCATACGTTATATTTAATTATTGTGTAGCTTCTTTAATTTTTTTAATCATTTTAGATATTAATTTTTTTCTGGGATTTCTTTATCTTTTCCGTTCAATGATAGTTTTTTAAACCACAACAATGGGCAGCTTGATTATTAAGACGAATAGTAATATTATTTTTCAGTCAGAAATGGATGTTGCTTTAAAAACTAATTTACTATTTGTCCGATCTTTCCGAGTTACAAGAAACGCCACTTAAAAAGGCATCGAATAATAGTTGCCTGCTGTTTTATACACGAGAAAAATAAATAGAATTATGTTCGATTTGTCAATAACAAAAACCTTGCTTAAGCCCCAAAGGAAGATTCCTAAACAAAGATACAAAAGATGTTTTCGCTGAATCTCTTTCACTATTTACTATTATTTTCGGAATCTTCATTCGAGTTCTTTTCAAGATCCGAGAAATTTACACGAGCTCGACACATTGTACGCGTTGAAATTTCTCCATTGTCAGTAACAGTCGTAATGGAGCAATTAGCACATCGTTCAGCCTACATTGTCATTCCTCTTTATTCAACGCTAACACATCTCTCTTTCATTCTTTAACGTCCAAATAATCAAAAGTCCATGGATCCAGTCTTTATTACGTTTATCAGATAATACGTATAATTGATGTAAGAACAATTAGCTTTATTATTGAATGTGTTCAGAGTTGACGCGAAGACTACTAACGAAACAATGTAAAATCCCTCGGTATGGACGGGTATAATTGTAATTTCACTGATTAAGCGCTCGCTGAAACAGTAGAGCGCGATTGACGTGAACTTGCACATTGCGAATAAGTATGTTACGTATAAGCAATAAAATGTAACTCTTGGGTTTGATTTGTGAAACGTAGTGGAAGCGCAAAGTGCACTCCTAGTGTCGTGAAGTTTTTCAACTTTCTATCTGTGTTTGTTTTCAAAATCTTCGTTTAAATTAACAATAATATCCCTTGAGAGATCTGTGTACGCGTGTGTTACTCGTTTTGTGTAGTTTTTAAAGCTTTCTTTTCAGTTGTACAAGTCCCATTATAAGAACATTGGTGGTTTCTAATTCAAATGGCTAATGATTAAATAGTTATATTATTGCTGCAAACTGATATAATAAAAAAAAAAATTGCATAATTGAAAATTTCAGATTATTTCTTATATTAGATCAGTACTACTAATAATACGTTTTTCTATTAATCAACTATCAGTAAAATTGTCTTATTTTATTGCTGCCAACTAAGTTTTGTATAATTATAATATATATGTGTATTAATTATTCTATTTATTACTGGTTTATGTCACGTACAGAACATTATGTAATATTTGATGTTTACTGCAGTTTAACCAATAAGGGACTATTTAATTTATCTGACTGAATAATTATTCACAAATAATTACAATTAAACAATATTCGTAACGAATAATATTATTTAAAAAATATAATATAATTATATTATCAGGAGCTTTGGGAAAGAATGTAATTTGTTCTGAAAAACGGGAAGAAATTTTTTAATTATAGCCGCTACAATAATACTAAATTTATACAATAGAAAGAAATTTAAGTAAAATATATAAATAATACTTACCTATTAGATATCATTTAAGATGCAAAACTATTGCAACGTTATGAGAATGTATTCCATTTTTATCAATAAAACAGAAGCCAAATTGCTTATTTTGATCCAAAAAGGCAACAACATTGATCACAAATAATTATTTACGATATCAATTTATACAGCCCGTTGGATGAATCATTGCATTATTATGATGTTCAAATTTGATGGACGAATAATATACGTAGTTATATCGAGTTTATCAAATACGACGGTACATAACTTTCATAAATAAAGTTACCGTATAACAAGCTATACAAAGTTGAATGGTTGGTGCAAGTTATGCAATTATGCAATGCATAATCCTTGTGGCCATCCATACTTTTTTCCAATTATGTTTCATTGCTACGAATTTAAAATTATATTAAAAAATGAAATCCCTCGTTTAACTTTCAATGTTATTTGAAATCGGAACTTCTAACATAAAACATTTTACGTGTAACTTCCACATTAGAGTTTATCATATATTGAACTTTTTGTTGGTACAGTTTTGCGGCAATTAATAATATAGAAATAGTACACAATAAAATTGATTACATTACATCGTTAGTTGTAGGCCGAAATGTGAATGATAAAAATATACAATATATCAAAACAACGTCATCTAAGAATAAATATAAAAAAATAACGATAAAATAACCCGTTCAGAATTCTAACAAAAATATTTCGTAATATAAGACCGATAAGCGATAAACAAAATTAATAATAATTTTTTTTTTTAATTTTCAACTGAAATTGAAAATTGTGATATTGTCAAACTATATTTAATATTTCCCAAAATTAAAAAATCACACTTTAAGAAATGAAATTCTTGATAAATTTGTTAAGGTAGCGTCTGAAACTGCGTTAACGATAATGTTTTCACATGATTTAAAGCATTCGCTTATTATACATGATGCAATGCATCTCAACTTTCCAAAGCGTACAAAAATATTTTCGATAATTTAAAGCTAATATTGCGCTCAAGTCTTAATATGCTCGCTCGGTTATCATTTTTCGATGTCATCATCCAACTGGAAAAACATCCAATGAGATATCTTGCAAAATGCCAGCAGCTAAAATTTTAACGCACAAGATGTTCGCGTTAGAGAGGTGAAGAGAAAAAAACTAGCATCCTTTTAACTTTCTTTATTTAGAAATTGACTTGAAAAGACAGTCGCTTTAAATATATAACGCACATTTATCTTAAATCCCGCTTAAATAAATCCAGCGATAAAGAAAAAGCTTTGAAGGTGCTAATAATGCACTTTTAACACCTACAATAATTAAATGGTAAACTAGATATTTTACGTCTCATTAATACACGTTTCACGTGCGCAATATCGTTCATCCTACCGTTCATGCTACCAGCAGTTACTACACGACATCGATCGCATCTCCGAAGCAGACGTCGAGAGTAGCTCCACGGATTTATTCATTTCGCTGCCAATCCCCTGCTTGTAATCCCCAGCTCCAGTAGAGTGTGTCAGAGTCGAGCTCGGGTCAAGTTGCGAGGAAAACGATTCTTCGTGGGAGCGGCTCACAATCGTAGAACCGGAAAAGCGGAGCTTCTTCGTTCCTCGTATCAGCCGTTTCTTTTTCCCTCTTTGTCTGGTGCGGGAAGTAAACGAGGAAATACCGAGGAGCTACCGTGCGACTAGCTTTTGCCAGGAAAGAAAGAGTCAGAGCAGCACTCGACCTGCATCCGCGTTGATATCGCATAAAAGATGCTTGGCTCGCGGTCAAAAATCGAACGAGTGGCGGCCTCCTGTACTTGTTGCCGTTAAGCGACTCGATAGTCGTTGCAATGAGATTGACGCGACGACAAGTCGCTCCTGGCAAGCCAATCCTTCCCAGTACTGGCAGCTTTAAGCCCCATCCAATGGCTAGCAATGACGTGGATCTAACAGCGCATTTCGAGTAGGCGAACAAGAAAATATTTGGACTGCGCGTGTTTTATAAAAAGTGTAAAGCATCGAAGGACCTGCTTTTAACTCGTGCTTTATTAAAATACCTTAAAAAGGCGCATTAAGTAAAAATCGATTTTATTTATTTACTTTATCGGCTCTTTAAAAATATTTTAAATTATCTTCGATTTCGCTTTCTAGAAACGCAACTGCCTAAGTCTAAATTAATAGAAAGTTAACTTTCGAATTGGGATACAACTACCTAAAAGGAAAGCTGCACGACAGCATTTTCTCCTTTTATAAAGAATAAAATGTATTGCAATTAAGTTCGCCAAAGTAACATCGCTATGATTTGGTTTGTTTGCGCTAATTGCATAATTGCGACTCGTTGTTCGAATGCATTATTCTTCGGTATAAGCGCTTTATAAATAAGTTTACACCAATATTGGCTCGACGTTGTTTTGAATTTTAATCAGCTAGTTCGATTTAAAATAAAAGCATGATATTATAATTATTTACGTTATTAGATTCGGGATATATTAATTGCATGGGAATGATTCGATGCCTTGACTACTTTTATTCCGTTATTGTGTTATTCATCTGGCAGTAATAGACGCATCGACCCAATCTTTACTACGGACACTCATTGGGAGCCATAATACTTTTCACGCAAAATACATTGTAGAAAAATATAAGTAAAGTCAGAGAAATCGATACAACTCCTTGCGGCCAACTTATATCTGGATCATTTAATCATTTGCATTTCAAAGATTCCACCCTATCGGGTATTTTTAAATTACTTGTGATACGAACTCTGTTATAATGGAGTGCTTTGTAAATTAATAAGTAAATGTTTATCGGGGAAAAATTAAAGTGTATTTCAAGCGACTTTTCCACGAATCCTACTCTACATTTAGCGCACATTTGAAATTTAACATTGACACTTTTTGAAAAGCGACTTCAGATATTTTTTTCAAATTAAATATATAAAACAAGAAAATTGACGTTGGCTTGTTTTATGCAATCGATATATTCACACGATATGAGCTTAAAAGTAAGTGGAGTGCAAGTAATATTGTAAAAATAAAAGCAATGCCATAAAAAAAGTATGGCAGTTTTTTTTTCTTGATTTTTTTTTTTTTTTTTTTTTTTTTTTTTTTTTTTTTTTTTTTTTATCAAACGAGGTTATCGATTACTTTAATAAAGCAGATGTATAATTATTGCACAACATTTTGATGGTTAATTTTACTTCCCTTAGGTAACTAGATTATTGACTCAATTGTCCATTGCTTTCTGTATATTTTTAACGACTGCTTTGAATTTTATTGAAAAGTTTACGCGTTCTAGTTTGTTCCAATTTTCTTAAACTTTAATTGTATTGTCGAGAAGAAAGAAAGTGATGGACGTGAAACAAAATAGAAATCGCGATGACAGTTTTATATTAAATTAAGTACAATCTGATGATCGGTAACGATGATATACGTATGATAAATATGTTTAATATTATACGAATTTGAATAGATTGGAAATGTAGATGCGTGAATGCACATACAGTAAAGACATGTGACTGATCAAATGTATGCGCAAGTTGAATAATTTAATAATATAGACTAAATCACATACTAAAACAACATGAATAATCTTTTTACTTTATTTTATAAGCATCAATATATCAACGCACAGAAGTTATGTTTCTATTAATAACACATTGTTTATGTTCATTAAAAGGCAAAATTCCTTTTTCTGAAAGTTAAGGAAATTATTTCCGTTTTATAGTCGTTATTTAATTACAATTTGTCAGTATTTATGACCAAAGTAAATTATGCTACGTCGTAAATTTTGTAGTTTTAGTATTCTCTTCAAAAAAGAAAGTTACATAAATAATAAATTAATTGATTAAAATCATACTTTTATCATTTGAAAATTACCCATTGATTTTCTACGTTTCTATCTGTCGTTGAAGTTATCTCACAGCGAACGTATTCAGGTTTCTATTTAAAGTCAATTTATCTACGAGAGAAATAAAAATAAAAATAGTTCAAGATAATCTATTAGTAAATGAAAACATTCGTTATTTGATATTTGTTCGTTAATCGATAAATATTTTTCGTTTCAATTTTTTAAGCCAGATACACGAGTGACACAATAAACTGTCAGTAATATTAAGATGTTCAACGTTTTGTAGTTATTAGTAATAAATAATATAGACAATTTAATGAATTTTTATGCTTTTTAAAACACGCGAACGTTTCGTAATACTATTTATAGCAAAAGCGTAAACGCAATACATATCGTGAACTTATGTTTTGTTTCAACAAAAAACATATAAATATAATAATTTTTATTAACAAATCTAACATTTAGATACACGAGACAAGGTACCGAGTTGAAACCGACACAAAATTAAGAATTTTCATGATTTCTAATCCACTGATTGTATGCTACAGAAGGGTAAGGAAGAAAATGTATGAATGCATAATAGCGAATAACTCGCACTGGATTAATTATGATTGCATCGTTACTTGCGCTAACAATTTGGTTCTACCATCTGTGATTATATATATCTGCCAGAACTGAAATTAATATTTGCACATCTAAGTTTCGTAGAGATCATTAAGATAATCATAACGTAGCAGCGTCGGGATGAGGTGATGTTTCAAAGGTATTTGCTAAGTGAATGACATAAATAATGGGAGTGAAGAGAGGATTGAAGTTTTCGAAACGCCTAGACGAAATTTCAGGTTCATTCGCTTGTTCGGTGTGTCGATCTCTGGAATTCATTATCAACCAAAGCATAGGACCTTATAGGTCCAAGCCAAAGTAGGGGATCGGCGATACGAGTGTCGCTCGATCGCACCGCGATGACTGACACCTTCTGTTCGCGCCTCCGTAAAAGGACGGAAATGGGGGTGACGACCCAGGGGTGGAATGAATTTTAATGAGCTGCCGTGACGTCAGCTCGACCAAACCGAAGTGAACCCGTCAGTGCACAAAAGGTACTCCGCGATAAACGATGTGCACTCGTGCGCGCAACGCTTTCGCAAGCATGGATTTTCACATTTATTAATAAAATACGCGAGTGTTTGGGCGATGATTTATGATTAATTAAAGGTCTTTTTGTATTATACGCTGCGTTCAATGTTGCCGGTTGTAGGATCGCTTCTCACCGGTGTTTGTTGCGCTTTAATTGTAATAATGTATTTATATATTTATACGACAGAGCTCGGATGTACGATCCACGAATAGAATAATAAATTTATTATTTATACTTCCAGTTACTGTATCGTCTCGCGGTTTGATAATTCAGACAAAGATCACGATTTATAGATGTACGTAGTGCCTCTTTGAACAAATGCTGTAATTCCTTTAATAACCGAGGACAATTGAAACACATTCTTCAACTGCCTTTTTGAAGGATATTCTAATGAAAGATTCAGAGGTTTTGATAAATAACAAGGAACCGAACATTTTAGGTTTGCTCTTTAAAAAGATTCATTGGCAAGTTCTAAAAGTTGAACTTAAAAGTAAGATTAAATTCAAGTTATAAGTCCAGTAAATGAACGTTAAATTAAAACCCTCGTTACTCACTGTAAATTAATTGTGATATCAAAATCGCCTCGTTAACTTCTACTATAAATATTGTTTCATTAAAATATAAATAATAATTAAAGTAGCGTAATGCTAACGGTTTATGATGAAAAAAGAAAAATATATTTTTCCTGGTAAATTCATGGCTTTGAAATTTTATAAATGAAAGATATTTTCTCTGCGTAAGGGAAATGAAATGTGTACGTAAAGGAGAAAATTGATTTTATGTAAATTACGTAACATAAAATTAAAAAAAATTATTTTAAATTCCTTTTAAAATAAAATATAAATTTTCAGTATCACGTATTTTAATTTTCATATTGCAATAAAAGCAGTGGTTATTGCATTTAAATATATCTAAGTATATCTTACGTTTATCTGGTTAGATTAAAAAAATAAACATACTTATTTTAATCTATCATCTGCATCAATTTCATTTTCACAAATTTAATTTAAGCATCCGAAATAATGAATGAAAAAAGAAAAAAAAACTAGATTATTTTAAATTCTATAAGTGCGTTTGTGCAGTTTTCAAGCTTTCCTTATATTATAATTAATGTACTTTTACATTCACTAATCATAATTTTCCATTAATTTTCTAGAATGGTTAATTAATTAATACTCGTAAATAATTTGTTTTAATAATATTTGTCGAAGATATTAATGTGTTAAATGTAATCGACAATCTTTACGAACATTTTTTATTTATAATTTCAAAAATCAGAGAAAAGTATCGTGTCCATATTCTAAATCAAACCCATTTGTTTGCACATAAATAAATATCGAAGTTAATACAGTAATTAATAATCAATACTCGAAAATTATAATAATTTGTATAATGTTCAGATTATATCGCCCAATACATTATGCGTTTTAAGTGCCCTGTAATTGATATATCTGCAAATGAATTTTTAAAAAATATTTTACCGTAGATTATTTAATGCAATAAAAAATTTACTCAAATTAGAAATTATGAGTCTACTATCGCAAATTACCGATTCATTGTTTTAATAAATTGATGAAATGATAAGTCGATTATAAAGTGAATTATTAACGGAAAGGCAGTATTATATATATACATATATACATATAATGCAAGTAATAAAACGCAGATAAAAAATTATGAATAAAGTAGATAATTTTAAGATTGTTAAACCTCAGTAATCAACCATATTGGACTTCATTTTACTGTCCTTAATTTTTTAGATATTATATCTAAAACAAAAATCCAAGTATACGTGCATAAGATGAAACGAGAAGGCATAAACGCATTTTATGAAGAAAAACTGAAGTTTTACGAGATAGCAACTCTATTTTATGTCTAGTGTGTTAACTTTTGAATTTATTCCAGTACTATCCGAAAGTATATGTAATTGCTCGGTAATACTAAAAGTTTGAATTAAATGAAATAAAATATTGCAATGTCGGATTAGAAACACACTTTATTGTAAACAAGAATTTTATATATGAATTTTATATTCCGGAAAGGCATGCAATAATGCTTTCTTTTTTCTAGATTCATTCTCAAGCAAAAGTATTAAGTGATAAGACAAAAGTAACATCTGTGGGGTTAAGCGTGACCGAGTGAAAATCTTCGTGGATAAATTTTCGCCAAGACCCTTGACGCAGAAAAGTAATCAGCGAGATGCATTATGAATTCCAATTGTTGTAAGCTTCTGAGCAACATCCGCTTCTCTGATTGAGCAAGCTCTTCGTTTTGTACGCAAGTACATCTGTCGCGTGTCTTGAATCCATGGCTCCTTAATTTCAATATCCGTTCATCTTGAGCTCTCAAAACGTAATTTAAATTTCGTAGGCGATGCACTGCGTCGCAGCGTGAATTAAACAAGTTCATCCTGACATTGTTGGGCTTCAAAGGAATACAGAGCCCAGAAAATCCATTATTTACGGCTTTCTCTTGCAACGCTTTCTGATATTATTCCACATTAATTAGCAAATGATAATGAAAATAAAATATTCTTATGGTCGACTTTTATATTACGACATCTTAAGGGTCTGACTTATTTAATCTCGCCGTATGTACCGTACTATGCTTTTAATAAGGTACCGATTAATTAGCCTTAATAAAAGACATTCTTGCTTATTGAAAATGAAAATTTGCTCGACTTCTACGATGTGCATTAATTCAGAAAGCAACAAACGTTCGAGCTAATGTTTCAATCGTATCTTGAGAAGCTATCGAACGAAAATTTATTAACTTAATTTGCGAGTTTGAACAATGGTGGATCGGTTCATTGAGAGCATCTGAATTTGAATTTTCCGTAAAAGGAATTATTTATGAATAAGAATCAATTATTCATTATTCGAGGGATATAAAGTAGTAGCAATAAAAATATGTTTTATGTATTTTTAATGAGCGAAGATCTTGTATGCAGTATTTATTTATATTAAAAATTTAACCACGGTGAAGCAGTCGTGACAGTCTGTGAGCTTTTGAGTTGCCTTAATAGGATTCTAAAATCTAGCCTTCCCGCGGAAAATTCTTCCTATAGAAAATCCAGCTTGAAATATATGAAATATATATTTAAAGATGGTTTATTAATATTCATCTCCGAGTTTATCCTGGAATTGTGAGATTTTATATTGTCATGCACTCGTTAATAAAGTACTACCAGAAAAAATTTCTTTCAAGTGCACTAAATGGAATACAAAAAGATTTTATACTCACAGTCTCATGGGCATGTGTAATTCAACACATTTCCGTACACTTGACTTAAATACTATTTTTAACTTTACGAAGAAAATCTTATTCTTTATGAGGCTTTGAACGTTTAATGAATATAAAATAATTTCATATCCACAACAATAGCTCATTCGGCTTTCATTATTCGTTTCGTTTTGATAATAAAATAATAAAAAAAGTTTTACAGCTATTCTGCGTATTTGAAAACTTGTGAAATAATTATAAGCTTGTGTAGATGAAAGACTTGGCAGAAGAAATAATTTTTGCAACAATTAATGACAGAAAGTTTGAAGTTTCCAGTTTTTGTCAAGAAAAATTAAAATTTACCAGGATGCTACGACCATTCAAAGATTATTTTACATAATTTTACCACGTAAATTCTATTAAACCTGAATTCTCCGTGTTAAAAGCGAATAAAATGGTCGTAGCTCGCGTTAGGTATTTTTTTCGTTTCCTGGTGACGATAATATTTCCTTAAAAGCAAATATCGTATATTTGCTCGAGTCCGTCTAAATTAGCAATTATGAATACTTGCAGATATTTTATAGTAATGAGCAGGAGTCGTGAGAAAACAATTTAGTCACTCATGCGTCCAGAGTGTTAACCATGAATGCATTAAACAAACACCAGTTGCTTCCGGCACGAGCTATTTTGTAATTTCGCGTACGGTCAGTTCGTCTATTAGCTCGATGAGTAATTATCTGGATTCATCCAATTTTTATGGACTTTAGTTTTATTACGTTCTTTACGTCCATGGAATACGGATGAACTGTTACAGGCGCTCGCGAATGTAAATCATTTACAAATAATTGGCAGCTCAGTTTTACACAGAAAAAGAAGAAGAAAAAGAATGGATTACTCGTTTCCAAAACGTTAGCTTTTTCAGGCGTTAGTTTTCAAAAACTTGCAGAAAGTCTGTCAAGTGCCCCTGTTTCCCATCCTCTCGTAGATCATTTTAACCGCATCCCAAATAACTGGCTCTACCAAAGCAACGAATATCCGTCATCCGACATACTTGACAAACATTGACATTCTTAGCAAATATTCCATAATATTCCATAACAGCTAATCTAATTTAATCTTTGCCTTTTCTTGCTGCAGAGCCGTTTCGCTGATTGGAAAGGCAGGCACAACGTGGCGGATTCGGTGACCCCCTTGGCAGTCTGAAGCAGAGAAGCGCTTGAGCTAAAGCCCAGGACCCGAAGATGCGTGAATATAAGATCGTCGTGCTGGGGAGCGGCGGCGTCGGCAAGTCCGCCCTCACCGTCCAATTCGTCCAGGGCATATTCGTGGAGAAGTACGATCCGACCATCGAGGACAGCTACCGGAAGCAAGTGGAGGTCGACGGTCAGCAGTGCATGCTCGAAATCCTGGACACGGCCGGAACGGTAACCAACGACTATTACACAGGGCTTAAGTAGGCTACGGACTTATTTACGAGGGCTTTGCTTTAGCAACGCATTGATTCTTGGTTTTTAATGCCAACTAATCCAATTTGGTTCATTTCAATGTTTAGAACGTGCCAATGCTCTCAGACATTAGAATACAGAGAGCATTTTTACAAGTGACGAACTTGATTCGTCAAGAGCGGTAGAAGAAATGATTATTATGTAAGATAAAACGGTATGAAATAAATTGCCGGAGTTTTGACGTAATAAAAAAAAGATCGTTCTCTCGCACAAGGTAGGCTTTAAACAAAAAGTAATCGTCGTTGTGAAACTTTTTACACGCAACAAATAATATTCATCATAAGTATTTTCGAATAATGCAAACAAAATGTAAAAAGTTGAGGTCGTGCTTATTGAACTGTAATTTGAATCCAATTCTTTCTATATAACTTATACGTCATATAAATGCTATTTTTATACGAATCAATACTAGGAATAGGGACACGCAGCTTTGTAAAATAGGTATTTTTTAGGAAGATATTGAATTACAAAGTTCGAACGCTTACTAATTTAATAACAAATTCTGATATATTACACACGTGTAACAAAGCAATTGATCCAGAAAAACATTTTCAACAATTGCATTATATGCAAGTTCAGTATATTGAACGGTAAAACGAATATTTTTTAAAATTTCTCCAATAAAAAATGTTCAAGATAAAAAGAAAAAGATGTTATACAGAATGAGTTGGAGATTTCATTGTTAATAGTTTATTCAATCAAAACGTGATAACCTTTGATATTTTGTAGAAAATTTTTACAAATTCTATGTTGCAATGACTTTTTATAGACAGCGTAGTATGATTTTTTTTAAATCGTATTACGTATTTAGGTCCGTTTTTTGTAATTGTAAAACTAAGTAAAATTTCATTAATTATAAAAGAAAATCATACTCCATTTTAATACTTCATGATTATCCATGTTAACTATTTAAATGTTCAGAAGTTATAAAAGACAGATCTAGAATTTTTATTATAAAAAATAACTCGGAATTAGGTTCGATTCAAGTAAAAATAAAAAAGCAATTTACAAAAAATAGTGCAAATAAAAAAACTAGAATATACGTTTACGCACCCATAGATTACATTTAAACCTTCGCGTCAATGATAAGAAATGACGTAAAAGTTATGTAATAGAAGGAGGAAAACAATCCGAGTCTTATTTACTGTTTGAGTAAAGCATAACCAACTTAAACTATTTCAAGCTCTTTTTAACGCTTTTAAATTAAAAACTGATAAAGTTACAATATTTGGACGACCATGAAAGTTTTAAAAATATTAATCACGATTCCAAGATGATTCCTAAAAAGTAATTGTTAACAAATAAAACGTATAAAAACAGATACAAAATATTTGTTTACGAGAGAGTACATGCGGAAGTTGATACTGATGAACTTCACAAGGCATTTGAGTCATATCTGGAACATCATTTCCAAAAGAGGTTAATCACACAGAAAGCTTAAGAAATCAACGTAATACTCTATTCATAAAGATGAAGGGAGAATTAATTGAAAATTAACTTTGGCTATGATTCCTGTGGGACTCGTCGGAAAATGAATAGCTTCAACCGGGAATTAGGAGCGCATACATAACGTTACGTAAGCCACGACACGAGTCAGTACCGCTAAACTCTCATTACAGTTGCACTTTTGCGTGTGCGAGTGCGTGTGCGTGTGCGTGTGCACGCGCAAAGCTAGTCAATTTCCAGAGAGAGAGGGACTAGTTTAGGGTAGATCGTAGGTACGATGGAATGTTGACAATTTTAACATGAGGAGTGAAATGAGAAACAATTGATTCACGAAATTCCAATAGCTATTATGCTTCATACTATTTTTAAAGATACATTGGAATTTAGTATTTTTCGGGACAACTTTGGTAATTTTCAAATAGTTATTATACCAAAAAAGAAAATAAAGCTAAGAAGTCTAAGAAAAATTAGATAATATTTATAGAAACAGAGGTTTCAATTAGTACAATTAGTGTAATGTACATCCTGGTGCGGCAGGGGAAGGTATAACTGTTAACGATAACCTTCCAAGTGTATTATCTAGCATAAAAATAATTGATCTCTTTTTATTATTTTATTAAGTACTATTATATAGACCAAGTGACAACTATGTATTTTATGCGATGATAGTTTTAGAATTCGAATATTAGGGGGTTTTTTTGTTAGTCATTTTCATAGATAATGTTAATTACAGATGCTTGAAACCTTTAAATTCGAATGAGTTGTATTAATGCGTAAAGTAACGTAAAAGTGCTAAAGAAATCGATTTCAGTATAATACAACTCCATAGATCGTTACTTGTTGCTAACTTATGAATAATTTGGGTTTCATGTAGCAAAGTCTATCTGCGAAGATCTTCGATAAAAATACTCGTTTAACAAAATAAATAACATTAACTTTATTCGTGCGATCAATTAAGTTCCGCCAATATGTTTTACTCGAACATTCAGACGTATATTGAGCGTTTAGCGTGCACTGACAAACTTTTGCTCAACAGTTTGAAACTTAACAAAACTACCAGATCTTCATTGAAATTTGTATTTAAAAGTAAAGCTAAAAAGTGGAGTTTCAGGCTTGAGCAAAGCACTGCAGATGATAGAATCACGTTCGTCGCTCGTTTAAAATGTTCCGAAGTACTCGGGCAGGTGTTTGTCGACCTACGCAAGGCCGGTGAACTCGACAGAAAGAAACTCGCGCCAATCGTACCGAGGATTTGTGCTTTTGTACCCTCACACTTTGTTCTCTATTCGTTTCTTAGGAGCAATTCACGGCCATGAGGGACCTGTACATGAAGAATGGCCAGGGCTTCGTGCTCGTGTACTCGATAACGGCCCAGTCGACGTTCAATGACCTCCACGACCTGAGGGAGCAGATACTTCGGGTAAAGGACACGGACGACGTACCGATGGTCCTCGTCGGCAACAAATGTGACCTCGAGGATGAGAGGGTGGTGGGCAAGGACCAGGGCATCAATCTTGCCCGTCAATACAACTGTGCGTTCATGGAGACCTCTGCCAAAGCCAAAATTAACGTTAGCGATGTAAGTATACGTTTTAGCGGTTGTTCGAGTTGCCTTGTTTGTGCCTTCCTAAGCTGGTAACAAATGACGTCTCAATGACTGGAACTAACTTCCTCTTTACTTCGTGCACTTAAGTGTTTCGTAAGTTACGGTAACATTTTCTGCTTTGTAAAGGAGAAGCACTGAATTTCTCGAAGTTCATGAATCTCTGAAGAGTATTGCAGATTAAATTTCGTATTGAGAATGCGTATTACTGCGCGTGTTTTTGCCTTTTTCTGTGGATTTCTAAAGTATTTCTAATATATTTCTTTCGTAACTTTTAATAATTTCAATTTATGTACAAAAATTTCGAAACAATTTAAATAGATTGTACAAGCGTTGAAAAACCAACAGCGTTGCTAAAATTACCGAGTGAGATGTAATTTAAATAAATTAAAGAATACGTGAACATCGTTGACGTATCTATCAAAATAGATGAATGTTAATTGAAAGAAATAATTTCATTATTATCTAGCATGAAAACAGTTTAGTGCTAAGATCAGTTATTTATAAATTATTGCCAATTCAAACATTTTCGAAAGTATAATCATGTAACTTTATGGATAATCAGCTTACGTTTGTGGCGTACAACAGTTATAAGGTTTGAACTTGAACGTCTGAAAATTTTAAATTTAAAAAATCGTTCAGAAAGTCTTGCCAACACTGAGCTTTTCTATTGTAAATATTTAAGCGCACGTTTCAAAGCTTTGCTATCGATTATCCGTTTATACGATTAACAATATTAACAATAAGCTTATGCCGCTCGACTATTTCTTTTTATTGTTTGAGACTATTTCTTTACAGATCTTCTACGATCTGGTGCGGCAAATCAACAAAAAGTCACCGGAGAAGAAGATGAAGCAGAAAAAGAAATCGCTGTGCATAGTACTGTAAAGTAGCAACGGGGCCTGTGCTGTGTGTTCTCGCGTGCAAGAAAGAAGAAGAAGTAAATAAGCAGAGGAGCAAAGCAAGAGGAGCAAAGCGAAAAGTTATAAAAAATTATAAAAAAGTAAATAAAACAAGGCCGAGGATACCAGTGTGTCGGTAGCGGGTTCACAAACCTTACATGACCGGGTGGCGGGGGGAGGGGAGAGAAAAAAACGAGGAAAAATGTAATAGAAGGAAAAATATCACAGCAAAGTCGGAGCATAGACAGACGCTAGTTGACGACGAGCTACACAAGGCAACGTGATGAATGGGGGTTGGGGTTGGGGTTGGGGTTGGGGGGGGGGATGGACAGAGGGCTCGTAAGATGGGCGAGGGGATGGGAGAGGGTTGAATACGACGACCGCGCGATAAAAAGAAAATAATGTGATGATAAAAGACCGCGGAAGAAAAGATAGGGGGATCGAGGTTATGTCGCCAAGGGCCAAGAAGAGAACGGCATGCTTGGGAAGTTTTATGAATACTTGTATATACACACTTTGGTCCCGCGGTGGCACGCATACACAACGGCGCACAAAGTGACGAGAACGATTCGAGAACGGGGAATAAGTCGAACCAATAATAATGGGAAAGAGCATTTTTGATTTTCACGGATCGCAGCCACACGCGGACTTTTACTTACGTCCTCTTCGAGACTATTCTTTTTATTCAATTTTTTTTTATCATTATCATTATGATTATTATTATTAGCGGGCATGTTCATTAATTAACTAGAAGCTGACGGATGGAATCGGATGAAAGGGAGAAAACTTTTTTTTTTTTTTGTTCGTTTTTATAAAGAACGTGGCTGAAGTGTATAGCTGAATCAACAGTGTAATTCAAGAGAATATGGAAGAATTCCTGACAATGATAATAATAAATTCGAGAGACCGCAAGAGAGAAAGAGCATGAATGAGTAAGAGAGAGCGAGAGAGCGAGAGAGCGATTTGACAAAAACGGGGTATAATAATTGAAAAAAAGGCAAAAAAAATGTTGTTCGAAAGTGCGCGTGCGCTAAGTGAGGCCACCAAATAATAGTCGCGCCCTTCAACTACGAGCATCGCACGCATCTCTCTTATATAATATAATAATTATACATAGACGATACATACCATGAAAAAATGATGATTATTATTATTATCGAAGCATCAAAATATTCATAAGTTATCGACCGTTTGTTTCTTAATCAATATATGTTTTTCTATATCTCTCCGTATTAAAAGCATAATAAAAATTCAGTAAGTGTTGGAAAAAAAAATTGAAATTGAATTGTATAGCACTCGGTGTCCTTCCCTGAAACCTGCCCAAAACCTTCAAAGTAAAGCAAACACTGACCCCTCGGTGAAGGCTTTCGTCTGGTGAACCTTAAGTCATATATACTTGTTTAAGTGCCTTTTTTTTTTAAAAGAAAAATGAAGAAAAATAATGAAGTAAGATTTTTGCGTAAAATCTTTTTTAATACTTTGATAGTTATGTAATGGATAGAGTTTTTAAAAATAATTATTTTGAATTTGTATTGATAAGTATGTAGGATTTAAATGATTTTAAATGATTTCCCTCTTTTTGTTCTTTTATTTAAGAAAAATCGAGTCGATTATTAACACAGTTTAACAGGCAATTTTGCTCAAGACAAAGCTATGACATTAGGCTTTTCTTAAGAATTACATATTATTTCATCATCGAATTTCACGTAGAATAAACAGTGAGATATATCACGGTCTTTACTTAAATTTTCACGAGGCAAAATAAAATGACAATGAAAATCATCTATATTGTGGATACAAATAAAAAATTTAAAAAAAATAATCATCAAATTACTGTGTAGATGAATTTTGATGTTTTGCGTAATCCCTGTAATGAAATGAAACCTTGCAAAATGTACTCCATGAAATTTCGATTTTATATAATCAGTGTAATGAAAAAAATGACGACAGAGGAAACAGAATTCATGCAGCCCTAAATACGACTAGAACTCACGTTAATCGCATTCCGACTAGATTTGTTAGTAGCAATGTTTGTATATTCTTGTAAGATTTTCTTGTTTCTTATCTCTACGCATCCAAATAATTCTAAGCGCTACATTATTATTACTACGCATAACATTAAGGTCTTTGTATTAAAGAAAGAAAAAAAATATATCAAAGAAGTTTCAAAGAGTTAACGTCGATACAATTGGTCTGTCGATTAAAAAATTATAAATAACTTTGGAATTGTTGGTTTTATTCACGAAACATCGAGCTGCCTAATAAATTTTACAATACTCACAAACAACAACAGAAATATGTGTATTACGTAAAAAGTCATCTCATGTGAATTTTCACGATACATAGAATAGAAAGAAAAGCTTAAATGTTTTACATATAATTTTTACATCTTTTTATTTTCCTATAAATAGTCGATTAAATAAGTAACTCAAAAAAAAAAAAAATAAAAAAAAATACGTCTGATTCATCATGAAGCTATTTTATGAAAAATGTCACTATTTCTTAAGAAATGTAGAAAATATCTTCATGAATCTGCTACTCAATAAATTCTATTAGAAAAACTTATTCTACGGCATTCAAATAGAGAACTTGAACTCGTCGAAAGAACGCTTTGAATCCACACTTTTAGCGTTTCGATAACAGAGAGCGGTAAATATATGACATAAAAATTTTAAATCTCTAATATGCAAATATTTCATAAATATCTTTGCTTTTTTCATTATACATATATATATATATATACATACATACATATATATATATATATATATATATATATATATATATATATATACATATATATATATATATAACCAGATAACGAAAAATTTTGCTTACTCAACTGATTTTTACAAAATTTAATTAACTACAGACTACTATTATTTTAAGTAAACGTATTTATGATAGACACAGAAAAATAAGCAATGTCGAACACATAAAATAATAAGAATAACATTTTTAGTTTTTAACAAGTTCTGATGCAAGTTTTAAATTATACGTCATTGATTTTAATTACTATTAATAATAGTTATGTCTATAATTGTAAACTGATTATTTTAATTGTTTTAAAAACACTATTTTGCATAAAAATAATTAAAATAATCAATTAGTATTCTACATAATAATTTGTTAAAAACTTATGTAAAAAGGTCTTGCAATAATTTAAAACTAGTATAATAACTTGTAAAAATAATAAAATCAATGTTTTGTCGAAGTGCTTTTTCCTTAATAACAAGAATTTTGTTGTCACCTTAAAAACTATCCTTTCTTTTTAATTGTAACAATTTTCTTCTCGATCGTCAAGATATATATCACTATTAATATGATTATTAATTTATTAATTGACAATTTCGCGCAGCAACAAAATTATCATGTCACCAGTACAATCAAAATCTAAGTGCTAGACAATAAATATTTTTATAATAAAAACAAAAACTTCAAGTCAACTACTTAAGTTATTTGACAAACCAATTTATTTTGATTAGTCTTTTTTGCATAAATTCAATGTTTTTCTTTTTATACACAATGTCATAAATGTGATCCAGCACTTTGGAACTTTAAAGCACAACTACAGGTAAACATCTGCATCAAATATTTTCACAAGGTTACTTTACAATTCGCATATTTATTAAGTTTAAATTATTATATAAGTGTTATCAATTACAATATAATTACGAACAAATTTAGTGAACTAACAAATAATTGTATTGACTCGGAGAGCAATTTTTAAGATCTCACTTATATATTATAATGTCGACGTATGTGCGGGCTATGATTTTATTTCATCTCAACGACGTTTACAAACATATGCTTGTCAAAAGAAATAAAGAAGAAATCAAACCGCAATAAAAATTGCTATCTGGAGATGCAGAAGTTTTATTGTAGATTTCATTGAATCATCCTTGTACACCACCTTACTATCAAATTACGACAAACATTTTGTTAAATACGCATTAAATGCAAAATTTATAGATATTTATAACAATGAAGTTAAAATGAAAGTCGTTTGATTAATGCACAAAGAAGTTTGTTCTATCTTGTTGACTTAATCTTAATATTAACTGTAGATTTATTTATTATAAGCTTCCTTATAGCATTTTATGCACAATAATTTACACATAGAATTAAAATTTTCACATTGCATTATGTATTTACTTAATCGAGACACTTGGTTTCTTTTTATTTCAACAATTATTACGAAGATATAGAGATGCAAAAAAGAAGACAACAGCTGTAAAGACTGGACAGTAGTACATATTAATTTATTCAAAAAAGAGGTATTATTGAAGGGTACTAAATATTTTCAGATAATTTAAGCTTTTTAAAGCATATAAATTTGAAGGATAGAAAATTATGATTTCGTAATTGTTTTACATGATATTGCTTTAAAAATCATTTACGTTTATTATATTTGTATAAAATCTACAATTCTAATTTAATTCATCGATAGATTTATTTACTTGTTTACACGAAATTTCTCACCAAGTACATGTCAATTTCTTTTTATAAGAAATTAGGTTTCGTTGAAAGATTTAGTATTAAAGTAGTGTTTTAAAACGAAGTAATGCGGCAAATCATTTTTAATGTTATTTAAAATTTTTTTTAAATATAAGGAAGTTTTTATTCTTTCAAAGTTTCTATAACTTTATAAAAGTTTGTTAAGAAAGTCTTTTAAGAAAGATGTATTTTTTTTTATTTTACCACTGGTGATTGTAGACTTCAAAAATTTCATTACCAATGAAATATGGAACTTTTTAAGGGAATACGGAAATTATTTATTTTATAAAATGTACGAAATAACAGGTTTAACATTGAATTAAAACAAATAAAAATGACTACATGTTAGACCAAAATATCGCTTTTCTTGCGTTACAGAAAGAGATTATTATCCTAATTAATTTTTCTTTATTAATCTTAGTCTTAAAAATTTTTTTTGAAAGAATTTGTTTTTCATATATTACGCTCGTACATAAAATATTTATTTAGTAACATAAACATTCAGCAAGTTTATTTTTTCAGTTTACGTTAATTTTCTTCAGCATTTTATAATTTAGGAAAACATTATTTGAATATTAATATAATTCAAAATATTTTTTTAATGGAAATGAGAATAACATTGCAATCACATAACTGATTTTATTTCATTCTGTATTTGAATAGATATTATTAAAACTCAACCAAATACTCTAATACAAGGCTGGACTAACGAAATCTGAGAAATTCAAATTTTCTTTATGACACTATCTTTTTCTGAAGAAAAACATAAGTTTCTTCATGAATAAAACTGAAACGCTGCCTAGAAATGTATCATGTACTGGTAATTCGGTCATGAATAATATTTTAATTACTATTATATCTATAATACCGTTATCAAACAATTAATTTCATTATTTCTGATGCATTTATAATTCTATAGAGTGAGATAATCTTCTAAAACACAATTAAATTGTATATCGATGGGCGTGACAAACATAAAAATAAGATTTTGTTAAATCAATGTTTTGATTACCATTGAATCGCATATTAAAATTATTTTCGAATGAATTCATTGAACTTAAAAATCTTTCCTTTATCTAATATAAAGTCTGAAAAACATACCTAGAGACATTTTTTAATTTTTCCTTGTAATGATAATCCTGTGCTTTATTAGATTTCTAAATATTTTACGTAAACAAAAGAAATAACTCTGTAGTTTCCTTGTATTTAATCAAAACAATTAGCCATTGAAAACGATATTAAAGCTGTTCTTTATCAAAATTTGTTTAACATCAAGGCAATTATGTATTCTTTCAGTGAAACAAGATAACTACTATATTTAACAAATTTACAAATATTTCTACAAGAAAGTAATAATATTTAATTGACTTTCACTAGCCTGATTACTAATTCAAATTTCAATTAAAGATAAATTAACTAACAATTAAAAACAGCAGCAAAATTCTGAAATTGATGCGAATATAGTTCTTTCTTTTTTTGTATTTAATTTCATTTATAAATGACAAAGTATTTTAAGATGCATTAACTAATAGACAGATTTTACTAAGCGATTAAACGACCCAACTTTTGTAAAAATATAGTTCATGAACATACCATCAATATCCGCATAACGGTAAACCCTTGATATCTAATTAATAATTAAAATAAATTTCGATAATATTACAAAGTTTTAAACTCAGAGCGTAGAAAACATCTACTTTTTTCACACGATAAAAAATGCTGACTATACGTCAATTTACATCAATTACTCATTTGAAAATGTAAAAAATATATCTTCCCAAGGGCTCATTAATAAATTTACTTAAAGCTTTGTAGAGTGGTACGTTATTGTATCATTATCAGATTAGTTTTATTTCAGTTTGTTTCCTTATCGCCAAGAAGGTAAATTTATGTCTACCGTTGAATCCCTATTATAAATAAGTACGTTTATAGAAACGAAGTAGCATTGGAAATATAAATTTTCACACGATGATTGTAGCACAGCTATATATTCTCATAAGTTTCTGCTGCATAAGCAAGAAAGAATAAAATCTTTGGCGTGCATCATCAAACGACTTTTTCCTTACATAAAATTACTATTGTCGAGAGTTTAATTTGTATTTGTTTAATCCCTGTATTTCTTGGGTGTTGTACATAGGCAAATAAATTTAGTTCTTTAAAAGCTTGAAAGCCGAAAGCTGGAATCCTAGAAAAACATTACGCAATGAGTGAGAAACTACGATAATAAATAATTTATAAGTGTAATCACTATTTTAAAAAGTGTATATTACTTAGAAAATCAAAAGTAATTTAGAGACTAACTTTTATTAATTACAAATAATTTGATCTCTTTGTTTTTACCATAAATTCCTATAAAAATAAACTATATTGCTTTACAATATGGAAAATTCAAATGGTTTAACAGATGGATGAAGCGCATTATATTTGGTGAATCTATTTCTTCAAAATTACCGTTAAAAATCCTGCAATTCTCGTGAATAGAAACGATCCATGTCATAACGAATTTTCTTTGATCATCCATGTGTTATACCTTATGAGTTTGCCATATCCTAATAATAGACTGCAAAGTCGTAAAAACTGGGTTCAACCACCCCAGCGAAAAGCGTCACATGATGAAATCACACGACATTATGACATGAAAATCACATCATCATGTGGTTGCGATGTGTCCAATATACTCCTGGCACATCTTTCGTATTACATCACATCATTCTTTCTCATCGAATCACGACTTGGAGATTTACATTCTTCGCTGTTATTCCATCGTATCCCATGCAACGTGATCGATCACGTGCTCTAATCAGGCGGACCAACAGCGGAGCAAAGCATCGCAAAAGGATCGTATTAAGGATGATCGTTGGCAACATCTCAAACGAAACGACTCTCAAGGAGCGATCGGAGGAGTCCGAGCGACACCCCCATAAAAAGTCTCTCCTGGAACTTAGTTAATCGACCGGCGGAGCTCGTGACGTTGCAGCAGTTGTTGGTGGCGGCTTCGATGAGAGTTGGGTAATAGTCGTTCCAAAATGCGAGGGCCTTGTAGTCCACAGAGCCGGTGTCACTCATGTCGATGTTCCGCTCGATGATAAGGATTCCCGGGGTGCGTTCTAGGTACGGTTCCCACTTGATGCCCCCGATAGAAGGGTTGCCTGTGCGCGCGAACGCCGACAGCATCCCCATCATCGTGTCGGTCATCTTCTTGTCCGCGGTGTTCCACTGGACGTTCGATCCGACCGAGTACGGCAGTCCCCACACGAACGGTAGCTCGAACATGTGCGGTACACCCGCCCACTCGGGGACGTCCCGGGTTACCGCCTGGGTACGCGCGCGATAGTCGAACCTATATACGAACGACTGCATCCTAGACGGATGGCTGTGGACGAAGACAAGAAGCTCGTTAGTATTAAAGTAAACCAAGGATTTCAACGACCGTCTCGGGGATGGAATTTTCTACAAGCGTACATCCGATACGGTGGTTGTCAACACCGAGACCGATTTTTTCTCTCTTGCATTAATAGGCGCGGAGAAACTTAATCGATGCAATTTTGTTATACAGGTTTGTTGTTATAAATGTGTTGACTGTTAATTATCGTGAATTTCCTTTAGACAATTGATTACTCGTAATAGCGATAACTGACTACTCGTAAAAATTTGCGATTTTAATAAGCATGTTACACATTCATCTTGCGGTGTAATTCGACTTGTAATAATTTTGCATTTTAATCAACAGCCGAGGATTTTATTTTAAACTTTATAAATACTTTAAAAATAATGTCACACATCAGAGCCGAAAGTCAATACAATATCAAACAAAAACTTTAATCAATAATTTTAAGCAATTAAATTAATTTTATACTTTTCATAAAAGAAAAGTATAACAGTTTTATATAAATTATGAATATATTAAACACTTTTAAACAGTAATATATCACATTATATTCAAGTAATATATCACATATTCAATGAAGTAATATGAATTTTAGTATTCAGTGAGTAAATTTAAGTAATTAGTTGATAACGACAAAGGCTGCATTTATTTAATTGCAGATTCAAAACAATATTTCAAACAAATCATTGACAATTCGTGGTATTTTTTTAAATTTGTGTCAATAAACGTAACTTTAAAATTAGAATTTAATTTTTGCTATTTTTCAACGTGAATACCTAAGTTATATAAATAACTATTTAGCGGCTATTTTAATAACACATAAAGTTTGATATTAGATATACGAATGGCACCGCAAAATTCAAAGTGAAATGAAGAAACGAATTTATAGAATAAGTTAATTCTGTTTCATTAAAATATCTATGTTATTAATATGCTTTTCTTTACCATCTGTCTGTAATCTGTCCGTATTTATTTGTGAAAATGTTTTTCGACCTTCGATAATTTTATGTTTGTTACTTTTGAATTAAAAAAAATTGAAATTAATTAATCGCAAGTAAATTGTTAACAAATTTTTATTAATTTCACCAATAAAAAATTATTTTTTTATCTATTTACATTCATTTATTTCGATATTATGAAGTGAAAAGGCTTAAAACTTTATAAAGTTTTTTCTGGGTAATTTTGGTTCCCAAGCGACTGCGTAACTCCTATTCTACTCTAGACCATTTCGATCGATAATCTCTTAGTGAGCAAACTTTTGATTTCTTATTTGTGTTTCTATCGTATTTATGACTATACTTTTAGATTTACTCTAAATATTCGAATTATTTTCCGAATCCTCACGATTAAGAAAGTGAAAAATTTCACTCTCGAACCACCAGATTTCGTGACTCCAAGACTTCTACGCCCTAAATAATCAGTACTCAGTCCAAATCCGAGGACAAGCGAATCACCTGGATATCCTGGCTGCGAACTGCGTCAGACCAGCGGCGTAATTCTTTTCTGTCTGTAGGTCGAGGTACCGATCCCTCAGAAGCTTCTGGTCGCGGACCGGTGGATGGGGTTTGTAAAAGAAAAGAACGGCCTCGGATACGAGTTCGGGTTTGAGCTCGCAGGTGCTGTTTTCGTCAGGCGACATCACCGCTGCGTTGCTCTCCTCGCGGATCATCCTCTCGAATTGGCTAATGGGTAACCGACCATCCACGTTCTCGCTGCCGATCGCCTCGATGTAGGCTAAGGCCTGTTCGTTGCTTGTGAAGCCCGTGACGAATGGCACCGCGTACACATCCTCGGATTCGACTTCCCGCGGATGTCTAGGTAGGAACGGGCCTTCGGTAGAATTGTTCGTATCCGCATCGACGATCGGGCCCCAAGTCTCGATGTCCGCCGTTTCACGGATCAGTATTTCGATCTCCACGTTGCGCAGGCACTGCATCAGGTCAGACGTCTTTCGGTAGCAACCAAACTTATCTGCTACCTAGACGTAACGCAGATAGTATTAAGTAGTCTGTACTTTGAGGAGAATGTAAATAATTACATGAAAAATAATTTAATTTGTAAGGATATTGATTTTCGGATGCAATGAGAAATGTTTAATTGAAAGGCTGCTGAATACAATCCGTTATAGCTATCGACAATGTACGTTTCATGGGTTCCTTAAACTGTTTCATTATCATATCAGATATATTTTTTACATATATTTAAGTCCGCAAATGTCGAAAAAAATGATGTATATGTTTGTAACAACAGAATTTCAAATAATAGAAATCAATTTTCATGGTTATTATAAACTTAATAGATTCACGTCCTGTTTCTCTTTCGTTTATATTAAAGCTGCGTATCTAGTAGAATAAAATTTCAGTTTTCTAGTTTGATCTTCAAATAATTTATATCTAAAGCACCATTCCTTGCAAGGTAGAGATTTAAATGCGGCACTATACACGTGAGAAAATTCTTTTACAAAAAGCACAATGAGTTTCAAAATTCACAACAACGAAAAAAATTAACTTGAAGTAGAATAAATTTCGGATTACGTAACGTGGATAGGTATAATTAAATTTCTCGGAATTTTACCCACTTGATGTTTATTTTTGCTATCTTTGGAGTACATTACTAAGGCTCTCCTGACTTGGTTCACCAAAATGTTTTTGCTTTTGTACCTGGTCAACAACGGGCATCTCATCCTGGGGCGTCCTAACCGAGTTAATGGGATCGCCGCTCATGGCGATGGCCTTGGCGAACTTGCCCTTGCTGAGAGGACTCATCATGTGGAGGCCGACGCTAATGGCTCCTGCACTGTGCCCGTAGATGATGATATTCGAGGACGAGCCGTCAAATAGTTCGATGTGATCTTTCACCCAGTCTAACGCGGCTATTTGATCGAGCATGCCGTAATTGCCCGGCGACTCCGAATCCGTGGTCGTGAAAAAGCCAAGGATGTTCAGGCGATAGGCTACCGTCACTACCAAAACCTGTCAAGAATTGATGGAGTGGTTAATGGGACTCTGGATTTACTGTACTTGAATCTTAGGCCTTGACCTTCGACAATTACGTTCATTTATTTAGAAAAACAGCATTCAAGATTCATGTTTATATTATTATTCAGAATTTTTTAACTAAATTCAGAAACATTCGAGTACATGGCGTATTCGTAATAGATAGTTATTTTTTTAATAAGGCTTATAGATGATAGCTTTTTCTTTAATTGCAGCAATGCAGCAAAAAATTATTATTCTAGATTTAAATAGATATATTTATTGATAGACAAGTTAGGAATAAAATTTTTAAATTTTTCGTGATCGACGCAACGAATCACACGGTTTGGTATTATTTATAATTCATTGTTATAATATTGTTAAATGAAAAAAATGAGAAGGAATTTAATGTGCAGTAATTATATTTTTCTCGTGAGAAAATTTGTAAGTTTGTAATTTTATAGAATCGTACATTAATATACATATAAAGATTTATTAAAATTTATTTTTTTAAATTGAATCAGTTGATTGTATTTATCATGAATAATTTAGTGAAATTAATCTGTACATAATTATGAATATGCATTAGTTTCTAAATTGTATTCTCATTTATTTAATTGTCATTATATCTGATGACGGTAACGATAAATTGCGCTGTGAAAATGTAGAAAATGAATGTATTTAAAAAAATGCGAAAATCAAACATTATATCTTGTTGCTAGTCGTAAGTTAATTCAAACATATTCTTAATACTGTAAATAATACGATAATAAGTCACGATTGTAAATTACGTATTCTACACTTTTTTCAGTTATTTGAATTTTGTAGATATGTTTGTTTATATTTATGTATTTGTAATAGCAAACGTCAATGAAAAAGCGCGCGCACTAAATGAATGTTGCAGGTCGCAACCCTTATTTTTAGTCTAGCTTACATTATTTACTCAAGAATAAATAATAGAATGAAAAAAGCAGGAAATGACTTTGTTTTCTTAGAACATTAACAACATGCCTGCGAAATTACCGAATGCGTTGAAAACAGTCTTTCCTGCCCTCTTACAGACTGATCATTCGAGACGCGATGAATCGAGGACGAATCTTTTTTCTTTCACTGCGAGTTAATTGCTGGTGGGTTAAACGCCGTGGGAGTATCGAACAAGGACATCGGGCACAGGTTAACGTTACGGCATAAAGAGTAGCCTTAATCGACGTTAATTACGCTCCCGGCAGTACCGAAGGAAGTAAATAAACAAGCGGTTGCTCTTCTCCGTTGACGGATTAAGGAGCTCGGAGATCGATGCACGCCTGCGACGACCTTCGCCAAAGACGCGGTTAGATCTTAGAGGCCGAATAAATAAATCACATTGGCCTGTCTCTCACCCCAGCTCACGGGAATCGCGGTTTGACACGAGCGACGCCGTCTCGTCCTTCTCAAAATATAACACCAGCGTCTTTCAAGGATTCACCCCAGCTGCGATCCGACTAACTCCTACGGAAAAAGTACGGATCCGGTCACTCCCTTGCACTTTTGCGATTGATTATCGAACGTTTGCTAGCACATTATACTTGATTACGGTAGCTTCTTACAAAACTGGAGGATTATGCATCTTGTATAGGATGGTGTGCAGTTTACCGCGCCACCTAGCGGTGATGGTTTGTGCATTATCGTCGAAATATATTACAACGAGATACAAGTTACAATTTGTTTAAAGTAATTTAACAAAGTAATTTACCAAAGTAATTTAACCGAAAAATTCCTCTCTCTTAAATATACGGTTTGAATATAGATGTATACATATTCGTGTGATATGGGATTGAATATAGGCTGTGACCTATATTGAAAAAACATTAATATTAAGTAGATTATTAGCATTGGTCTTATGTTAATACAATATTCAGAACTATTGCAATCATTCCTAGTAGATACGGGCATTGAATTAAAAATTTAAATAAACATCAAATTATTAATTTATTACGTGGAATTATACTTTTTAATTAAAATATTTGCATTTTTACAGTTAATGTATAAATAGATTCACATCTCATTTAGAAACTCTGAAAAATCAGCTAATTACTTGAAAATTAGATTTTATTAAATATTGAATTTTTTGTAATATATTCGATGAATAATCATAAATTGTGTAAATTAATAAAATGTAACCAACGATCATAATTCAAATTCAGCATATTTATTTAAAAATACGAAAAAAAAGATTAATGTTCTACGTAAATATTTTTTTTGTTCAAATAAATAATATGCAAAACAAAATTAGGTAACTTTCAGAAAATCGTGTAATAAATTTGATTCTTCTTAATAATCTACATATTAATGATACAAAATAAATAAATAAATAAATAAATTATTAGTGTGTTTCCGAACTAACTAAAATATCTATACTTATTTTATTGAAACACCTATTCAAGTTTTTAGCGTCCCTTTTATATCAAGAACTTGTTTGTTTAATACTCTAGCAATTGTTATTAAAATTCTGAGTCTCTTTTGAAATTTTATTCAGTGATCATTATCTCGCTTTTTGCTTATTAAAAAAGTGTTTGATCTTTATGCCTTACTTAATAAAAATAACTTAATAATATTACGAACAATATAAAAGTATGGATAATATTAGTGTCACGTCATTTTAAAAATGATTGAAATTAATTAAGATTAAGAAAGCACCCGCAATAAAATAGTATGTAATAAAATGTAATATAATATAAATAATGAAATGTTATCGTTTTTCCCTTGATTTATTCAAAATATATTATAAAAATGACAAAAGCTACTTTGATATACATTTTATAATTACTCCACTACATATGTTAGATCTGTAAACTCAGATTTCCAAGGGAAATTTATAACACGCTTTGCCATTTATTAACATAAACGAACACGCATGTGTTGTTTCATCAATTTCATGTATGATAACCGAAATAATTCTAGCGAAAAATGGTAATTTCATTTAACAACGTATCAATAAATTTGATCCAAATGTTTTTTATTTACAATTTTGTTTTTTTTTTAAATTCACTGAAATTTAATGATGTAGAAAAATCGAAGTAAGTGCTTTATTAAGTAAATAAACGTGCATAATCTAATTTATTTTTTCTAAAATAAAAAAAGACCATCTTGTTTGCGTCAGTAATTTAAAAAAATGACATCATTCTTGTAAGCTAAAGTACAGTATTTAAATGTCGACTCAATTTTCTCTAAAAATTAAAAAAATATAGTTCAATAAAAAAGTTCAAATATGGAAATCTGTAGCGGTAAAAAGAATTTAAAGTGTTTCATTTTAATAATGTTGAAATCAGTGCAATTTAATTCATAACATTGATGAATACATTTTATTTAAGATATATTTAAATCGTATGTAAAGTAAAATTTTAGAATATCATAATGCAACAATGGCTTATTTGAAATGAAGATTTATATAAGTAATTCTAATCTACGGAAAGAATTTTATTCAAATTAAAAAAATGTCTTCTATGTTAATGTCTTCTATTTTCAAGAAGTGTTATATGAGTTTGATCAAGAATTTAAGAGCTTGAACTTGGCAAATAATTATTCGTAATCCCAGTAAATAAATTATTTAATTGTCTAATGAGTGACGAAGTTTTGAAAATTAAATAGTATTATGGGTTTAGTAATATATACATCAAATACTAATAATATAACAATTAAATTATATGTTATTGTAAATTATTTAGTTAGACCTTTTAATCAGATGGTAACCAGCATTATTTGTCGCTTTTAAATGTAAAACTTGACGCATATAAATTGTTTTAATATTGACCAAACCGAATATTGAGCTTAATAATCTTGTAAACAATGAACATTGTTTTATGGAACAGACATTATTGAAATCGGTATGTTTACACACGAAACTGAGCAATCTTCCATCTTCCTCGTAATTTATTATTATCACGAATAGTAAATCAAATTTACAAATATCAAATATATGCTGCAAATGAAAATACCCTTTTTAAATATACCATTCTCACTGGATTTCCAAGAAATCGCTGATATTATCATTGGACTTTAAACGATATTGTTTCAAACGAAGCTGTAAACACTTGGTGTCGCGCAGTTTCGCGTTAATTATATCGAGATAAAAAATACCGGGCGTAATTTACTCATTTAGTTATATAATGCAGTCACTGGGGGTGGTAAAGAGCAAGGGTAAAATCTACGAGTGAGCGAAGAATCTACTGCATTGCAGTTTTACATTTTAACGTAATAAAAATAAAGCATTTCGAGCATATAAAAAACATAATTTACTTTATTACTAAGATTTAATTACAATCTTCATTTCAAATTTCACGATAAAATAGCTCCACTTAAGATTAATTTACTGCAGTTGAAGCAATTTATACTTTCTGAGATTAATAGGTATTAATGTGGAAACCTTTTTATAAAAGAATAAAATTTTTGTCGAGAAATAACCACTTTTTTATCCTAAGTACGATCTAATGCTAATTATTCAAGGTTATTTATTTTTTGTAAAGAAATACGATGAGAAATATTTTCTCTTATAAAAATTCTTATTTGTATTTTATAACTATCATATGTTACAGATACAAAAAAATTCCATTTATATCATCAAATTTTTATCGAGCAAATACAATAGATTTGTTATTTGCTAATAGTAGGTTTTTGCAGTAATCGAAACTGTCTTCATCAAATTTAAATAAAAACATGACTGTATATAAATTTCATATTAATTAGTACAAGAAACTCGATATTGTGACAAAATACAATCACGAAAATTACATTTATTCAGCAATCACATCGTTATTAGCCCTTCGTTAATTAATGACTTTTTATCCTTTTATAGAATTTCTGATGAATGTCCTGTTTGTCGTAATAATTGTTTCTTACGACGAACTAATCGATGGGTAGCATGAATTACGTAATAATCACTTTTCCGAAACAGAAGGAGAGAATGACTCGAATTACAAAAGCATATCCGATAGAATAACATTAAAAGTACTGGCCGTATTGATTTCTCAAGTATTAGTAAAAATTCTCATTAAAAAAAAGCCACGTAAAAATTATTAGTATTTTTGTTGACCTTAATATCACGTGAATTTTCACTTTTATTAAAAACTCAGTAATAAGTTGCTCGATTTTAACTATCTTTCAGACGAAGCAAAAGTGTCACTTTGCAAACTTTAAAGAACGTCGTGCTTTTGAGATCGAAGCAAAGAAGGATTGAGTCTAAAAGGGTTTCGCTAGTCTTTTCAAAAGTTCGAGTTTACTTTTATTATACGGAAGACATAAAATTAATGAATCCGATGAGATGCATGAATTATGCAACGAAGCAATTTATAGTAAAGTGCTAATTAGCTTTAGACTGGAATTCCCTGTACATTTCCATTAGTAGTGCACTTTCCACTCCGTCATTTTCGTATCATTTTCTTTTACGAATACAAGTTAAGTTCTGAAGCTCGAATTGAAGGTCCAAAGTGGAAAGCTACTCCAAATGGAGCTAGGCAATTTCGCGGAATCCCACTCGAAGCCGAAAGGTGTGCAAGAGACGTTAAAGGTGATGAACTTGACCTTCTGCTTGGTGACGAAGACGGAAGCATCCCAAATCGCCGGCGTGCCGGTGTTGAAGTCGCCACCATGAAACCAAACCATCACCGGCCATCCCTCGGGCGGTCGATTGCCTGCGCATAAATTAACCATCGTCAACTCCACTGGACACGATTCCACGCCGATGATCGATCGAGTGCACTCCACGGTCAGTCTTTTTTAGCCCGACACTTTTTTTCTAAGACGTAGAAAGTGGCCTAGAAGACAAGGTCTTAAGGTTACGCCATTCCGGAATTATTTAGGAGCATTTTATTTACGTCGATGCTCGATTAATTAAATCGAATTCATCCGATCGTATTGCACATGCCTTTCCTTAATTATCCAATTCTATCATTATTCATTGGAATCGCGTATAATTATACATTGAGCAGCAGTCTATTTAAGTTCCATAAGATGAACCGTGGAAGTTCAGTTTTTCTCCGGTTATAATTCTTCATGCTCCGTGATTTATTTTAAAAACCTATCGCTTATAAGAAAAAAAGGAAAATGTAGATTCATTAGCAGAGCCCGATATCAATAAAAAAATGCTACACTTCTATTCTGGATAATATTAGGAACCTTCATTACGATGTAAGTTCGGCGTGTCCAAAAATCAACATCAAGTCTCAAAATTGAAAGAATATCTTAAAGGAAATTTAGCATATCCGAATGATTAGGATCCGTTATAAATGATTAATTATAACTGTGGACACAGTAGTTCGCCTAGTAGGTAAAGATCAGCTAGTCTCGGGCGTCGATCTTAGAAGTCGAGCTCAGCTTATTCGATTCCCCTTAAGCGTAATAACCGTCCGCAGCGGTTCGATACACGAGAGGAGGTCGAGGGTGAGCCGAGCGCGTACACATGCCAGGGGCCAAGAAGTGTCCAATAAACACTCGTTGCGGCTTCGGTGTAACCGCGTGCGGCCTTTCCCTCGCTCGCCCATATGGGCGTCGATCACGCGACGCCGTTGCGAATCGAGCCCTGGAGGGGTCACGTGAGGGAACGCGCGAGGGGAACCAATTATCCTAGCGGCTTGGGCCCCCCTTTTTATTATTGCGCAAATGAAGAGAAACTAATTCTCCCGAGCGATAAGGGATGGCGTTCGCAAGTTGCCCCACCCTTATTCCGATTCAACCCTTTGTCTTATCGATTAGGAGTGTGTCACTTACTAATCTTGACATTCGCTTTTTCTCTTTCATTGAAACTCGTCTATGCACGTAGACGTAGATGATTCGGTTACAATTTTGTACCCTAGTAAAAGATCTCCGAATTTTGTACATAAGTCATACATCATCTGTGTGTGACATTGAAATTTTAGTGCGTTTTCTTAACAATATTTTACGAGCAACTTTTTATACGAATCAGTTGCAAAAACATTTTTACCAGAAATGACTTATTACGTGCTTGTGCCTTTTGTTTCCAGTGGAGGATAAGAATCTGGAATATTTATATGGCAGAATTGAGTTTTTGTTTTTACGGTATTAAATAATTCATGAATTTAAAAATAAATTATAAAAACTTCAACTTGTCATGGCTTCAGATTTACGTTTTAAATGGCACATCTGACAGTTATAACAACTGGTTATAACAACTGGTAATTAAAAGGAGGACCAGCAAAACTATCTAAATCCATATAAGTTAGAAGTTCCAATTCAATATTTGATAAGAAGTTACTTACAATTGTAGATGAAATTAGTTGAAATCTTAGATAGAAGATAGATTTTGACTTAAAGGTATTTGCAGTTGCAATATCTAATATAGAATTAAAGAATGGTAACTAGTGCAATATTTTATATGAAAATATATGATAAGACAAAAAGAACAGAAATGTCTAAGTGTAAAAAAGACATTAATAACTCTTATTTTTACATAAAAATTCTTAAAATATTGCCCAGTGCAGATTTAACAATTGAGACAGTTGTAAATATTTATTACTTACAACTTTTTGTGATTCAAAAGAGAGAGATTTTTAAATATGTAATTTGGAATGCAGTTAAAAATGTTGTAATAAAGATGAATCTTTGACTTAATAAAACACTTATTATCTTATAAAAATCTGTTTGATCATTTTAAATAAAAGTCCCTTTAATGTCATTATAATGATTTTAGTATTGTAAAGGTTGTAGAATGTAGTTTGTGAAATATTTTCCGTCGAATTTTCACTTATATTTGGTCACAACTATAATAACATTCCCAAACAATGTTTTGGTAAAATTTTTCTATTTATAATAAATATTCAACCAAGAGTACTTTATACTAGAAGAAAATAAAAATGTTTATAAGATTATTGTACGGCATACCAAAAGAGTGAATTCGCCTATATAGTTACCACGAAAAATACATAAAGATTGATTTTACCAGATATAGTTTTATATACGTATTAAAATCATTTCAAAATGTCACAGTTTTCAGTTTCAATAATTTTACTTGTCGTAACTCTGGAGCCAACGGAGTTAACCAGTTTGTTCGATAAAAATAATAGCTATTGTGTTGAGCTCACGTAAGGTGCGTCTACTTTTTTTCCCTCTGCTAGTAGTACATGTAAAACACAGAATATTTCTTAAACTCGTAAAGTGTGAAGCGTGTAACGAAAGTTTTGCTTCCTATTAGTTTCTCTCATCAGATTTTCGTTAGTCTTAAGTTTGTAAGAGAAATACTATTGTTTGAAAGCATATATAATTTTTCATAAAATTTTTACTTTGGTAAAATTCGGTGCTGCTGGGACTTTCATAACATTTGCTTCAATATTTCTTGAACTGCCGCTCAAATTATACCGATTAAAGATAAATACTCGTATAATGCGGAAAGAAATTCATGCTTTATATTTGACTCGCTTATATTAAATATTAAATTATTAAATTTAAATATTAATAGGTCATGTAGGTTCAAATTCAAACACATAGTTTAATTTTCATAAAATATTAATAAGGAGATGTAAATTAATAGTATTATAATGACTTTTAGAAAAAATTGCGTGCCATTAATAATTAATTACATGAAAAACAGCTGATTTTTCATTTATCAAAGGGTTCTAAATTTCTTATTGTAAATTACTTAATTCTCGGTAAAAAAAGAGTTTTATTTTTTAAAGATTAGTTATTATTAGTTATTAAATATGTTGCAACTAATTACTTTATTTAAACAAATTTTTCAAAAATGATACATGTTTATTACTTTTTTATATATGTTTTTTTATAATTGACATATATATATATATATATATATATATATATATATATATGTATATAAATTGACAAATTTTATAAAAAATCGATTAAAATATAATTTCTGCTCACTTTCAGTTTTAATGTTGATAAAGTTCCTTGTTTCTCATTTACAGATAAGTTCAGAGACTGAGAAATTTTCTCGACCTAATTCGTTTTATTTACGTGTTATATAAATGTTTTTAAAATAAAATTCAATGATACTATTCAAAGAACTATTTCAGCTTTCTGTTTATGAATTTATGAATTTATGAAAAACCATCAGTAGTAAGTACAAGCGATGTTAGCAAAATACAGCAAATGATCATAAGTATGTATATATAGATAATAAAATCTACCTGCATTTCATTAAAATAATCTTCGAATAAATTTTCAAATATATTTCTTTTATATTTACAAAATTTAGTAATCGAAATAATGTTTAATTTTATTTTCACAGTATATGATATCCAGTTCTGTTGCTTCAATTAATATACTTCCTCTCAACAAGTTTTATTAAAATTTAATTTCACATTTTTAATATGATGAATGAAAAGGATGAAAAATATAACGTTCTTTTTACTTTTTCATCCACAAGCAATATTAATATATAAAAATGTAATAGCAATTATTAATAATAGCAATTACTTTTGATGTAGATTTTATAATTACGAGTGAAATAATTATAAAATTAAAAATTATAAATTGTTTTCGTCACTTTTAACAAATGGAATAAAAATGGAATAAAATATATTAATTCCTAATTCTCGTGCTTGAAAAATATATTTTGAATGTTTAGTAGTTTCAGCGTGAATAAATATATGCCTCCCTATGACTCTCTCTCTCTCTCTCTCTCTCTCTCTCTCTCAATTAAGATGTCTTATGCGCGCTTGGGCTCGATTTTTGCATCAGGACAACGATTTACATCGTCACTAGTAAAGAGACAATGTATCTGCGCGACACTGACTTTTGGCTTAATTCGAAAGAGCCAAAATGAGGTCGCGTTGGTAACTCTGTTTCCGCCTTCTGATCACGTTTTGCAAGACCGCCGTATCGCGATTACATTAACAGAGTTCATTATAATAGCTGCACCTCCAAAGTCTTTTTCAAGTCACTGATTTTGCTGTAGTTATGTAAATAACAGTATTAGCAGAAATTATATGTAAATGTTGAAATTATAGTGTTAATGGCCTCGGTCATCTTAATGGTTCAATGTTGTTTTACGGGGGGAAAATGTCTTTCATTCAAACGAAGTAAAAGACTTTTGTAGAGCAATCGCACTTTTACTTTAGAGATTTTCTGTGTCGGTATGACAAGTAAATTAAAAATCACGTAACGCATTGAAGCTCACGCCTTTAAGTCGGCCAATAGTAAATGGACTTAAAATTTGTAACTACAATTACAAATGTAAATAAAATGCGATGGTTTAATAAAAATGCAAGTGATGATTATGCGTATAGAGAATATTAGCTAATTGTTAGGAAATCTTTGGAACATCAAAATTATAAAATGAAGATTAAAAATTTTCAAAATAAATATACGGTGATGAATGCGAATGTCAACTACTAAAGCACATATTTAAAGACGATAATAATACATCAATTAAAAGTTAGTTATAAACGTCATTTATATTGAATTTTAGTTATTTTCACGTATTTCTTTCATTCGTGTTATCAGAATAATAACCGCATTACACGAGCGAATGAATTTTATTTACAATATCAATAATAAATATGACGGCATGAAGTTTGTTTTGACGCAAATAGAAATAAAATATAGCAAATTAATTTAAGTAAGTTTTATTCATCTTAAATTTAATTTTCATATAATCTTAATTGATTTTATTTAACATCATTAAAAGTTATGCCTCAGACTGTAGTTCTGAATAACTTTATAAACTTATAACAATAATAATTAGTTGTACTTAATTATTAGTTGTAATTAATTTTTTATAATACTTATTATGGCGAACGGTATAATTAGATTGTATACCGGTGCCACAGGTATATAAGGTATTATTACACTAATCGATGATATTCGTTTTAGAATATTTTATATTAAATACACGACTAGCACCGAATCAATTTTTCTCCCCACATAATGTACTATTAAAAACCTCAACCTCTTTTATTCCACACTTTTATTGCTGACTTTTATTTATTCTCAAGTAATTTCATAAGAAGTGCGGGAGTATCGCGAGAAATACATAACGCAACATTGCAAACCTTAGTGCAGTCCTTTAGAATATTTACAGAATTATGTCATGATCATTCTGCACAATAACAAGTCATTATTTAATAAACCTACAGGATTCCCTACTGCGTATCAGTATATACTTTATCAGGTTTCATTCTTATGAATTCCATATTACTCGAAATAAATCCAGGATAAAAGCAACGTCATTGTGTTTCTGATTATCTCGACACGAAAATCATTATCAAAATTCCAGTCGCGCATTGAGAAAAGCTCGAGTTTCCAAAGTGAGTTCGTTTCTCGCATTCCTCGGCTTCGGATGAGCGGCGTCCCAACGGTGGCAATGAACTCCTGGGGCAGCCCTTCCCCGTCCCATCCTCGCATGCATCGGCCAACATTGTCGGGGCGCGGCAGCGTCGTGGCGTCTCTTCCTCCTCCCCCTCCCCCTCCGCCACCCCCCGTCGATACACACCCGGGTATCTCGCAAGGAGATCGCGTGCGGTTCGCGAGTCGTTCCACCCTCTCGCCCCTTTCGATCGATCAGCCTTTTCTCTCGCTTTTGTTTTTAGCAGCGGAGTGGCGCTTCCGTGGCGAGGAATTCACCCGCGTGACTTTCGCGTGGCTCACAATTAACGAGTTTTCGCGATGTTGGCTCGAGTTTGTCGCCCGGACTGTTCCTCGTTGTTGAAGCGAGTCTCAGCAGTCAAACATCCCGAGTTTCGCGCGTGATTATCGCTTATTATCGATTTTATGCCTGGTCAGTCATTATTATCATTATGCTTTCATGCCTTTCATCGGCTCTGTGGGAGTTAAGTTAAATACACCAAGTTTTTGCGGTATAAGGTGATTTTCAAGTTCGTGCGAGACACCGTCGACATTTTTACGAACTGACACTGTAAAAGCACCATTTTTAGATCCCGTCGTCTGGCTTAATTTTCAAGTTTGATGTTAGTTAATCAACATGTCGAGGTTGCAGGAATCTGGAAAATCACTTTTATTGATATGAAATATTTTTCGTATCAATTCTGAATTGGTATAGAAAGAAGTTTTGCAAATTGCGTTTGTAATTTTGAAAGAAATACTTATACTTTTAATCGTTTCAGAACTTTCCGTTCTAAAACGATTCTTTGATACTTTAATTTGTCAGTGAGGTGCGCGTGTTTTCTTACCTGCTGTTTCCAAACACAATTAAGACAAAGATTTTTTATCGTGTTTCATTTTTATGAAAGGTGGTCTATTTTCATAAAAGTAGAAAAGTCTACGATTATGATATCACAATTAGGAAAACTTGTGATTACGAAACGAGAGTAATACTTCAAGCGTATATTTTCATAAATGTTGTACATTGGAAAACTGCAATTAAGTTAGAATTTTTATTTTTCATGATCTTAAAATACAGTAGTTACTTAATGTATTTTCAATTTGTTCACTTAGTTTTTTGTACACAAGTATATTGGTAAATGAATTTTATACGATTAAATGCCAGTTTGAATGTAATACAGAATGTACAAGTGAGATACGAGTTCTTGCGTAAGTATTCATAAGACAAGAAATGCAAATACTGCAAGTAATGTAAATTTTCTTATTATAATAATCTATACCACATAATTTTATTACAAAAATCTAATTAAGATTTTGTCATAACTTTTAATAATACAGTATTTGATTCTTAACAATTTACTTGTTCTAATTCTCTTAAATACATTTTATTCTAGAAAAGTGAGATTTCTCGTGGAAAAGAAAGATGGCATTACGAGCATCTATGAAAATATGTATTAATAAACGTTGCTCCATTTTTAATATCCATAAAAAATGTTTCAGGTATCGACTCACGATACGGAAGTGCATGGTTAGCCTAATTTTTATCCAAATAAATAAAGTATAAAAGGTCATGATAAGTAAACGAGTAGTTATCGGGTAAGAAGCTTTTTTCGAGCAATTGTATTGCTTCAACTTGGTTTATTTTTAGTTTGTATAAGCCGTTACGTTTTTCAGATAATATATACGTGGGGAACTTGTAGAAAACTAAAGAACAGTTTTAATTATTATAAAAATTATTTGCACAGAATTAGAATTAGGCAAAAAGAAAGAACAAAATTATGGTAACAAGTGAATCAAATATTAAGCATTCAAATAAACATAAATTTGAATTAAAAAAGCCTTCGCTAATGTTGTATATCACAAATGAGTTGTAATTATTTTTAAGAATTAGTCCACTTAGTGTTCTAGTTATTCAAACTTCTCTATATTAAAGTTTAATTTTATAAGTTCAAGTAAGTTTCGCACGCCAACAGTGAGATTATACACAACGCTATTTAAATATTACGTATAAGGACCGTTGGACGTATTTAAAATTTTGTATTCGCCGGCAAGTCTACGTATTTGCGTAATCTTTATGTAACACGGCAATACGAATAAACCAATCATTTTTATAAAACCAATCACATAGAATGTAGAATACACCATGAAATATTTTCGCAACTCCCAATGAACCAGGAAGCGAACTCGAGTAGCCTACACCAATGACACTGAGAGAGAGAGAGAGAGAGAGAGAGAGAGAGAGGCAGAGAGAGAGAGAGAGAACGCAAAGAACGTTGTACCAGAGCAGTAAATCTCACGCTCCCGATAATCTCTCCAGACCAATAAAAGCGAATGACGAATGGTTTCCGCGTGGAGTGGAGGCGCGCACACGATAGTCGGCGATCATTAAAATTGAACTTGAAGCGACGGCGCCCACCTCGATTGCTTTGACATTGCGTGTGTCTCGATGGCTAACTAAAGCAAAAAAAGAATGGAGGAAAAAGCGAGAAAATTCCGCTCGAGATCATCGGGAATCGCACGCGTGGCCTTCGGTCGGGACGAGGCGTCGTCCCCCACTGCGATCTGGGGCCTCGATAGCATCAGGGCGACTCGAACGCGGGGTGGAAGAGGTTCTGTATCGCCTACGTGTGATCGCGATGGCGTTTGCCTTTTCCGCGCGCAATTTGTTACTCCCTACATGTACACGCTAAAGTTGTTTCGGTCGCGTTTGAATTATCCCGCGTGATCTGAGATTCGAACCATGAGAACATTGGGCGCGGACATAATCAGGAAAATTATTCCTTCTCGTTTTTCTTCAAGAGTCGAATACGTGAGATAGAGAGGATAAGGGGATGTACCTTGGGAATTGTATATGACTGTTCGGTTGTGATCGTTTTCATTATTGGCAAATTTTTTTTTTTTATTCAAGTCGAAGGTAACGCTTCTAGTCATTCTAAAAGCTAAAAATATTTGGAGGGACTGTTCCTATTGTACGTGCATATTTCGTACATTTTCTTGATAAAGTATTTTAAGAAGATATTTTTAAAGGAAAGACCTTGTATGTTGAATCGCTAAAATCTTTCAGTAAAGATAGGATAAGAGTTTTAACGAGATTTTGATGTAGCATTTTGTTGTTTTTTTTTTCTTCGCAGTTTCGTATGTTGTTCGTTTTATTAGTCCTTATTAAATTGCTTTTAAAAAGCGCTAAGCAACGAAGGAGGAAACCGTTTTCTGAATTAAGATAAATTTTATTCAATACCTGACTAGTGTACGTTCTCTTATCTTATTTTTTTCCTTATGATGAAAAAAGAAATTCCGTGCAAAGTTTATTAAGCTTATATCCATATAGCCATATACTTTGGTTGAAAAGACAAAAGCATTTTTAATTGTAGTGTACAACTATTAAAGTGGGATATTACTGTCTTTATACAGTTATTTTCAAATCTAAGAGCGCAAATATTGGCTTGTATTCCGTCTGGCTTTTAACATTTCATCATTTGAATTTGCAAATTTTAAAAATCTTTTGATAACAGTATTACCATATTATCAGATTAAAATCTACTTCATAAAATTAATGCTGAATATTAACTTAAGATAAGCGTGCAAGTACTAATATTAAAGTGGTATTTATACAAATCGATAAAAATGTAAAATATACTACGTAATTTAATTTTTGAAATTTTCAAATTTTTGAATTTTTAAGCATAGGAATACAAATATAAATCAATTGATTCAATAAAATACATGGTATTACTACTGACAAATCGCGTTAAAATAAAAATATAAAACGTACGTAGTATAGAGTACACAGTATATAATACACATAGTTATCATATATGATTAAAAGAAATTCCTATTTTTTCTCAAACTTAATAATTTTTTCTCTCTACGCTATCACGAAAGTTACATTCGTAAATTCATGTAGCAGTACCAGTACTTAAGTTCTTTACTTTTAGATAAAAAAAAATCGTAAATTGCATTTCTTGATATCCGAATGACCTATAATGCATTCTGAAGATTTCATCGTGCCACATAATTTTATCGTATAGCTTTTATACATTCATAGATGTACGTGCCAGTTAAAATTAAATTTACCGACGTAAATTAAAAAACTTCGAAATAAAAATATAAAAAATATACATGTTGCAGTTACATTTTTTTAAAATTAAAAACGTACAAATCAGAAAGTAGATACATTGTTAATTAACTTGGATGGAAGTAAGTTGAGACCTTCCTAGATTTTAGATACTTTCAACAATATTTTTCTGCTACAATAAAAGGAAATTAACGGAATAGCAATTAATGTATAGATAAGCTTTTACTATTACGTTACTGCTTTAATTGTAACGTTATCGAAACTTAGTAAATAAGAGTTTACTTTTTATAAGTACTTTAAGAAGTTTATGTAATTGAGATAGTTTTATTTTGTTTTTCACATCATTTTAATTTAACGACCAATATTATTTGTAGATAGCTAATTATTTATTTCGTGAAAAAATAATGTTAGATAAATATATTAAGGAGCTTACGATTGATGGAATTTTAACTATACTATCAACAAATTTATTTTCAACGTACTATATTACATGATAAATATGTCGTAATCGTATGTATTTCTCCACTTCTAAAGAAGAGAAAAATAATTTTTTGTATTTTTCTTAGGCAATCATGCATCGAAGATAGAAACATATACAAAAATTTCCAGCCAGTATTTATGAATATTACCGTGAGAAGTAATTAATTTTAAACTCGTAGCCTGTGTATTTTAATTAGATTAGTATTACTCCAATCTCTCTTGACCTACAATTTTCTTGTATTTGTGAATAGCACCTTTAGAATTATTAGAATTGTTTTCAGTTTTCTTAGTATTCTTATTCATATAATTTTACATGATTATAGATCAAGTGAACAACGTAATTGTTCATACTAAATCAGTAAAATTAACGATCAACAAAGGTAAACGATTGAGATAGCAAACCTGATCGGTTGGTCGGGGGGGGGGGAGAGGTAAATTACGGAAGGTTGATCTTACTGTCGGGCACGTAGATGTTGAGGAAGAGGCAGTCCTCGTTGAGGCCGGGATTCATCAGGTCGGACGGCAGTAGCCGTAGGTACAGCCTCTCGTGCAATTTGCGATGGTTGGTCAGTTGTGGGCAGGAAGGCCCAAATGTCGAACCATTACGTAGGCCCGACCACGAGGGCAGTGGCTTCGTCACCGGTGATGCGAAACGCAATTCCTTCACGGGTGGTTGCGCGTAAGGGATGCCCAGGTACTGTATCACCCTCTGCGTTCTACTTATGAAGACCTGAGGAGGAGGAAGCGATTGTTGATGAATCATGATATATTACGTACATTTAAATGTTCGATAACTGGAGGATTGCATTATTCCCAATAATATTGAATCACGGAATTGTATTTCAAAAGGTACGAAAGAAATTTGACTAGGTAGTAGTTATTTATTGCGGACATGGCGAACAGTCTTTTTGTTTCATAACCTTTTGTTTCATTGCAGTGACTGATTTTTCTATCAGGTGTTGACGTCTTCGACTGACGTTATTACACGTATCCCATAAGTGACTAGATTTATGTACAATTAATATGTATATGGTGAATATCCCCAATCCGTTAAAAGTGTCTAAGGCATGGTTGAACTATACTGCCTTATCGATGAGTCTTATAAGTTGATTCGAGATTGACGGAATGTACGTGGAAGCCCGTGGCATTGATCACCGTCGGCGTATCGAGAAAAGTACAAAAAGTATATATTCCCAAAGCCCTTAAAAAAAAGAGCATCTGCAGTCATTGAAGAACGAGAAAAACCGCAAACGTCAAAGTACGAGGATAAGTGGCACTTGGACAAGACTTTCTACGTACAATCAATCCCCCACCCTTTTCGGAAAGAACAAAAATTACAACACCGATTCATACGTGCTCGCAATATCCCTGTGGGTACCTAAATAACGGGAGTAAGGACGGGGTGAGAACTCGGGGAAAAATGTCAAGCCATTTCTCCGGCCTTTCTCAGTATAAGAAATGGCTTTTTGTTATACTTGCGAATTTTGCAGTATAGGTTTATAGATTTTTGTAATTTGTATAATAATAATATTGTGGGTGTTCGCTCAATTATAATAACTGGTTGTATGCCAAAGAACATTTTTATGTTTGCAGATATATTTCAACGTTGTTATTCGCATTAAGTTATTCGTACGTTATATAAAGTTATAATAATAAAAATAGCGTGATTCTTGAAACTTAAAAAAAAAAATAACTTTTTACTAATTTGAATACGTAATTATGTTAACATAATAACGAGTAAATATTTAAATTGACTAATATTTTATATATCTAAACAATAAAAAATAATATATTTTTCCTGACTTGTAAATATGAGTCAGAATTTTCTTTTTTCTTTAATAATATCATTATCGTCTTTGAAAACTTTCAACATTTATTAAGTGATAAAAATTACTTGTCATTCTATTTTAAAGTAAGTTTCCATATTTAAACTGTAACTTACTTAAATACATTGGAAATTAGAGCATCTAAAGCCTCGTTTCGTCTAAACCTACTGGTGTGAATTCTTATCGTACTAATCATTACTTATAGCCTCTAAATCCTACCTTCCTCGATAGTAATCAAGGGTAACACTTTTGCGTGATCTACGTAATTCATTGTTTTGTCAACTACTTTTAAATACAGAGATTTCATTTATTTCAGACGCGTATTTCATAACTAAATTTCTATTACTAATTATTTTCAATGCTAGAAGATTAAAACTGTTTTTTCTTTTCGCAAACGTGAAAGCTGCTTTTAAGTATCGTAAAAATAATTACTCAGTGAATCCGTTGAAAGGTGCAATTATACCCTTAATTTATAACAGATTATTAATAGGATTAACTTACGAACTGTTCCAAGTACATATTTTATTATTTATACTTATATAAAACTTAGTGACGGTAAAAGAAATTGAAAACAGTTTCGTCAAAAGTTATTGCAATATTTTAGTCAGGAACGAGTATGTAAGTGTACATATATTTATCCGAGAACACTAAGATTTGTGTAATACGCAAATTTATTTTAACAACATGTAATAAAGTATGAAATAATATTTTAATGAGCTTTATTTTTAATTTAATCAACTAATTTCACGTTTATACACTATATCAGGATGAACTAATTGTAATTCTCGACAGACCCAATAAAACAATATGAATAAGATTAATGAACTACAACTCCCATTATCATAATTTATTTAAAAAGATATATTTAAATATAATTTGAATTCTTTAAAGAAGTCGCAAATACAAGAAATTTTCAATGAATAGACACTAAATACGAGATGAGAGTACATTTAACAAAAAGACGAAATCGGATTTTGTTTTTAATATAGAAAAAATATTGATTGATATTTAAAATTTAAGGAAATTCCTTTGAAAATGTTCTTTCAAAAAGATCTTTCTTACCATGCGTATCTACAACAATAATAAATATATAAAATCTTTAAATATTTATTGTTCTTCATTTTGAAGTGTAATTTCATATGGAACATAAATATTTTTTTCTATTCATTCCAAATAGTCAACGAAAAATACATAATTATAATAAAATTTAATCATGAATACTTAACGAAAACGAATTTCCATTTAATTAAAGTCAGCGTACTATTTATTTTAATTAAAACTATTTTCTTAATGTAAAGTCGCGCACTCAAATAAAGGTCACAACGAACGTACAAGAAGGGAATAATATACATTTCAAATGTATACATATACATATAAAAAATAAAGAAAAATCCATGCGGCATAGTAGAGATCAACAACTTTATCCAAAAGTCTCCTGAAACGAGTTAACAAAATAACCCCTTCGTGTATTGCCCTCGGCTTGAACCCTCGCGTAATCACATTTCTCATTTTCTTACTTCTGTCGAATGCGTTTCGTATTTCATGGAACAATGCATTCGCGAAACCTCACGGCATTTGTTAATGTGAAGTGAGTGGAAATTGCAAAGTAATTAAGTTAATGCGAGGCTCTGGAATCGAAATTAAGCAGTGAGCTTTAGGAAAGCGGAAATTTTAATTGATCTTCTGTTTAGTAGTAGATTTATTATTATAACTGTGAAATATAGTGAAATTGTTTGCACTAATTTTCAAATAATCGTATACTGTGAAAAGTGGATGTAATCTTTGATAGCTTATTATTAATCTTAAATCTAAACATCGATCATTGAAGTTAAGTATAAAATTATGTAATTCAATTATCCTCTAAGGCTTATCATTAACTATCTAAAGAGAAGCCTAACAAATTGAAAGCGTGGGTGCTGCACATATTTCATTTCCGAAGTATAATGAGTCTTTAAAAAGTCTTTAGTCAATTATTAATCAAGCAAATATTTCGTATGAAAACATGTTCAACCCCAAGATTACTTTACCCTAACTTAAAATTTCAATAATTCAATAATTCTTGTAAGCTGACACTTGTAAGCAAGGGCTCAGCAACTCGAAGTCTCGCACTATCATATAAATTCCGTCATTTTTTAAATGCAAATTCATTGCAATGTGACGCCCTACCCTCTTTCTAAACCTGCAGATATCGATAAGTAACAATTGTATGGTATAAACGTAGCCATATTGATCCCCATCGTATAATGGGGTATAATCGACGGTTCGCCGTTGAAATTCACCGTTAGAGCGAAACGCGATACTGACCTTCGTCAACAGAGGGTGTAAGGGGGAAGGAGACGAACACGCGCGTGTTACCCGCACGTCACGCTTTTGCAAGTTCGGGTTTCGCGAAGTCGGTTAAGCTGGCGAAGGAGACCAATGAAAATACGGTCGACTGCTTGTGACTGTGATTATCCATTTTCTACTTTTTGCTTCTGGGGAAGGGAAAAGAAGAAGCGCATTAAGTCGTTGCTTTACGTTTCCTTGTAAATGAATCGAGCGGCATTCATTCGCTTCCGTCAGACTGATTTTAAGCGTTACTTTTTTCTTTAAAATTGTCGTAAACTTCGCGAGTTCTTGGGTATACGTATAACTTTCAATCTTAATAGAAGTAGGAATTCTTGTATTAGGCGATGTAAAAAGTTCTTTTAAAAACGTAAATAATTTTGTGTTCTTTTTTTTATCGATTGAACGATCATCGAGGGCAAAAATTTTCATTTTCGACAAGTTTGTGTGTCGACAAAAATTCGATTCATTATCAGAGAAAAAGTTTTATTAAAAAAACTGATGATTCTTTATGAACAGTTTACAGATATGAAATTAGATGTGAAACTAGACTAAGAAAACAACACTGATATCGAGCGAAGTTTGATAGACTTTTTTCTCAACATTCTGTACTGATTCTGGGATAATATTTTGAACCAAAATTTTATCCCCTTTCAACACATTTCATAAGTATTCTTTTAAATTGAAGATATTCATCGTGATTATCGAATAGTTATTTTAATGTCACTATAATACGGCCAAATGTGTGAAAAGATAATTTATAACTTATTAAATTATTACTTGTTACATTCTCGCTAACAAAAATTGTCTTAGTGTAAAATACTATTTAATTATAAATAATGTTGCAATGGCTTAGTTAATTTTAATTTGAAAATACAACTTATATCCCAATAGTTTCACGTCGAGCATAACAATACAATTCTTTGTTAAATTACGCTTTCATCTATTTACGCATTGATACGTAAAACATTGATGTTATCGTGCAAACTTTAATAAATTTCTCCAAGTTTACAATCGATCAGCAAGAAAAAAATTTCCTGATTAAATATTCCTGCATACTTTAAAGATTTTAATTTTATAGATTATTTCCGGAGATCGAGTACATACAGCAAGCTATTAGAATTTACTTTATACCGCTCAATGTTAATTTTAATGAACACAAAAATAAGAAGGAAAATGTATTTTATAAATGTCATAAAACTTATTGTGAATATTTCATTTTTATCGTTACATTTATTTCGTATTAAACAAAGTAAATAATTAAAAAAACTTTAATTTTTCGTAAAATTATTGCGTAATTTGTTACGAGTTCAAGTCACGTGAGATGGAATGACAAAACCAATTCGAATCAAAAGAACAGAAAAAAAAATTTAATTCTATTCACTCTTAACATAAGGCTATAACAAGAAACATCAAAATTATTAGCATTATCGAAATCATAATAATTCGCCTTCCTTTAAAAAAGTATTTTGAACGTTCGAATTACATCATAAGTAAATTGCGATGTACAGGACGCGTTAATTATCACGAGCCAAGTCAAGTTTCCATAACTTCGAGGCTTCATCGCTCCTCGATAGAATATAAATATACGTTAAAAGCGTAATAATCCGTGGCTCTGCCGAATTTTCATCTTCTGAATCTCACGCAAAACAAAATCAGTTAAACGCTCGACTGTTAACGCAAGTCACTCATCACGACTGGAGTAATCCACACGGTGAACATCCGCAATCGACTTTCACGCATTGAGCAACTCGCGCCCGCCGTTTGTGCAATCATCATCGGTCCTTATTGCATTTCGCACTTTGCACCATGGGAGTCATCTCCAATGACACCCGATAAATGAGTTGTGAAAGTGAGAAAAATTGGTTAATGAGGAATCGATCTGAATCCGAATGATTAAATCGATTGTTTTTGTAAAATGTCAGATCAAACGTTGGGTTTACCTTCCTCTAAGCACATTCACATTCATCTATTCCTAAGCTTTTATTTTATTATATCTTCTTGGTTCCAGCGGTTCATAATATTTATATTTTTATATTTAATCTAAATCAATAATTACCGTCTATCATGCTAATATTAGTTTTCTAAAAAACTTAAGAATGAAATATATGCAACTAAGCAAAGCTTTATTTTTTTATTTTAACAAACATAATGTGCCATTGTTTTAAGTATTTGAGTACATTTGATTTTGTATAGTAATTTTATAATAAATCGATGAAACTCAATCTTATTTTAATACATTGGAAAAAAATCTGTAAGTACTCTTTACCTTTTTTATCTATTATTCTCCCTTACAATAAATAGTTAATGGAACATTAATGTATTAAGAGAGAAATTTTAGTTTTTTCTAAGACTTTATTAACTCGTGTAATTATAACGACTGATAAATTTTAATCAAAAGATTTATATATTGAAGAATATCTTAGAAATAAGAATTTAAAAGTAACTGATTCATTATTTAAGAGTAATTTTCAGAAAAATGTATCTTTTATATGACATCAGAGGGCCATTTTCAATATTTAACTACATTAAATGTTTTTTTCTTATTTTTAAAATGAATCGAATACTAGAAGCAACTTACTAGATAGTATTGCATAATAAAATAAAATGTAGCCCTACCGATCTTATTATAATTTATATTACCGTTTTTATCATAAAAATAAACTAAAAATTAACTTTCTTCTTTAAATTTTTACAAATTAAATTTATTGTCATATTAATTTGAAATTTTATAAAAACTCTTAAACATTGAAATTTAATGTAACCGACAATTTAAATTGTTTATATTTATGACGTACGAGAATATTGAGTTTTTTGTGAGGGTACATAACTTGAAAAAAGGATTCAATACATATTAAGATACAGTCTCAAAGGATTATAGTTACAGCTTTATAAAAAGATTTAAAGTTTTTAATGATTCATTTTTTTGTGCAGTTGCTAAAATATGAAGAATGTTTATATTTTTATTTAACATCGTTTGCATTTATGAATATATTTTTTAATATATTATTATCGACATGTAGAACGTTTATGATATAATTAAAATCAGTAATACAGACGAGCTGAATTAAGAGAAAAATATGAATATTTATTATTATTCAAATTTCTTACGCAAATGTATAATATAAGGAAATTTTTGGATATTAATAAATTTTTATTTCTTAAAAGACGACTTGGAAATATTAAGGCAATAATTATTATTTGAGTAAATATTCTAAAATGTTATCGATTTACATTTTACATTATTTATACAAATATTTTACAGATAATATACGTATAATTTTAATTGGCATAAAACTTTACTTACATTGTTTCTTTCTATTAAAACGTAATTTTCATGTAAATTTTTTATTGCACGTTTAATAATGTTGTTATCCAATACGTATGCAAATAAATAAAGTATAATAGATTAAAGATATTATCGCAAGATTTAATTTAGGAGATTAAATAAACACCTAAATCTTTTTATAATATACTATTATTGATAAAAATTTCAAAATTGCTTGTTTGTCTATTTTTATCGTAAGTTGCTTTCTTCAAACGCGTTTGAAGAAAAAACATTCAAAGATTGTTCAGTCTGAATAAAAATGCTAGTAATTAAAGTATTATAAATATTATTGTAAATTTTCAATTAATTAATTAATTAATTAAAATGTCAAGTAATTTCCTTTATTATTCTTAATACTAGTGTTTTATATCATGAAAATGTAGTCTTTCTATTTAGTACGAGTGATCATAAATTGCTTTAAATTTTTAATAAAACTTTCGTACTGATACTTTCAGTATAAATATTCAATGCAAATAAAACTATTTGTCCACAAGAAATGCAAAGTTTTTACTTACAATAAATTATTCTTGTTTTAATTAACAATTAATATTTAATATTTAAATATTTTGAAATGTTTTTTGGTTCCTTAAAATATATAATATAAACCATTAATTAACATAAAAGTCCTTCCTATTTGATAAGATTTTCGAACCATATCTTTTATCAGCTTCAAAAGGCTTGATTAATTAATTATCTACATATTATAATTTAGGTTTAAGTACCATACATCTAAAATCTATTGTACAACAATTTTAGCATTTTTAATACTTAAAATATTATTGTTAATATGGAAAAGTACATGTTAAGTAAATTGTGGAATTCTACTTTATCTGCAAAGGAACAAAACAATAGACTTAAGTCATGGTTTATATTCATTATAAATAAGTAATAACGCGATGCTCTATGAAGATGTTTAGTGTCAGCTCCTTTATTACACCTTCTTTTTACAAGATAGGAGTATTTGTCAGTACTTTTACGGTTTCGGTTTATTAGTCGGCTTCTATTCGCTTTAATCCGAATAATTTCTTTGATTAAATATTTGTTATTTTTATATTATGAATTCTAATTCATTTATAGTATAAAATATATAAAATAATATATAAAAAATAGCTCGAGGGAAACGATGTTTGAAACAGAAGATGAAAAATTTTCGTTTTTATACTCTAGTTTCTGAATTAATCCATTCGATGCATATCATTTAACTTTCTTAAGCGAATGTCCTTTACACAACGAACAGTGATACTTGTTCAAGCCTTACGTGCAATACAATCTCGAGTTCATAAGTATGGGTGGTTCAACCTCAAAGGGTATTATTTTAGAATAATAATATTTGCACAACTTTTGAAGAACTTAACCGACTTAAGAATTTTAAGCATTACAGGCTCAATGATACGAAATATACTAGTTTGAGATCTAAGAATCAAGTAGACTGCAAATATCAGGATCCATATGCCATCTTTATTCGACACGCGTCACTCAACTTCTAAAAAACGGACTTCGCACAAAATATCCTTGGCGATAATTCATACTGTCTCAAGTCTCAAGGCGTTCGACTCGACTCAACTCAACACGCGTCACTCGACCTTCCAAGAAGGACTCGACTCAAACTCCTGCAGCGAATCCTCGAGAACGTGACCCAAGTACAAGCTTCCCCCAAGCCCGTGTCGCGACAAAAGTTCTAAATACACACACCTCGCGACCGACGATGGATCCCTGTACCGGTAGTCTGACGATGGGCAGGTCGCGAGCGCCCGGACCTTGGCGCGCGTGTCCCCGCTGGGCCTGGACTCGGGCCGCGAGCAGCAGCAACAGGAGCACGAGGATCGCGTGGCACCCGCGTTCCTTCATCCTGATCCGTCGTGACTTGGCGGCGGTTGCCCGGCACCGACTGGCTTTCCTCGGCCCCGCCGGTATCGCACGCGCACCGCCTCGCGTGACTGCCCGCGACGGCTCAGCGACTCTCCCTTTCCTTTTTCCTACAATTGTGTCTGTGTGTGTGTGTGTGTGTGTGTGTGTTGTGTGTGCCTGACTGACTGACTACTCCCCCGCCCCCCTGCGGCGACAGGCACATTGCCGCTTTCAACGAGTCTTTCCGCGCGAGCCCGACATTTTTTAAAACGATCGAGAAATACGTAATTGTATACATAAAAAAGAGCAAAGCAGTTTACCCGGAGTTTGTCCATAATTTCAAGGCATTCTTAGGTTATTTCATTGACTTCATCTTACCTATGAATCATTTCAATTATTAACGTTGTTACGTTAATAATAATGTTAATCATTCAACTCACAATTACAGTTTAATAATGCTAATATTCAACATTCAAAATTATATTTTTGAAAGAAATTTTGAAACCAATCAGAGACCTCGTAATTACCGCATGACGTTGAAAGAAATCAACCATACGCATGCGTACAGAGGTACAGAGTCCTCGCACGGGTATACATAGTGGTTGCACGGTCGCTGTCAAAGTCGATGACGCCAATAAAACCAACCGACCAGGTCTGATATCTCTGTTCTTATCCAAGACTACGGATTCTCCCGAGTCTCTCCTAGAAACCCCTCCTATCAAAGAGTACGGATTTTTTAAACCATAATAACATAATACTATAAATGTATTATTCCGAGTATATTATTTTTCCTTTGTTTACAAGACAACCTCCAGGTCCAAGCGAAAGGGCCACATTCTACATAATTATTTCTAATTGAAAAACATTTTATGTAATTGTTAGCTATAATGTATCGAGTTACTCGGATCTCCCTAATCCTCCTAGTATAAGAATACCAGTACAACTTCCAGCTGCTCAGGCCGAACTACGTGGATGTCTGATCCTCCTTCCGAGTTCTCGATCTTCGTCCTATGTCTTGCTTAATACAGACCCCATCTCGGTGGATGATGAAGGCTCAACCCACCCGAGTGGATGAATTGAAACCAACTGTCCTCTATTAAGAACCAGGACTTGTCCTATCGGAAACTGTCTCTCAGTTACTGTTTTCGATATTTTTCTCTATAATTTTACGCGTTGAGTTTACGCTGAGCAAACACAATCTTTTCCCCTGAAATAAAGCAAATGTTCCTACTGCTTGGTAATGCCAATTTTTAATTTACAATTTTACCATTTTTTATGTAACGCATCAGGCGAAATTATTAGATAAACTATAAAATTGTAATTAAATGATAAATAAGTAAAATTAACGATAGTTTTGCATGAAGAAAAGATATTTAATGAAATTGAATTATATTTCTCATTATTTATTTGCGTTCTTCAATTCGTACTTAAATAAATCCTGTCAAAGACGAATCCTGTGAAGTTATAATATCAGTATAAAGTCTTGAGTAAGATGATTTTGAATTAATCAGCTTTATCGATCATTTTTGTTCAGTTTAAAATTGCATATACTTAAATTTAGTCGTTGTAATTATCGTATATTTAAAATTGTTCTCTTTTACCCTGATAGTATATCTAAATAATCTGTTGCAAAACCTAAATAAATTATTTAAAACTTTACAAAATATTGTTTAAATAATATCCAAATTAAAATATTGGATCTATGCATGACATAATAGTTATTGCGTATTATTACAGTATTTATACATCTTATCTTACTTGATAAATATAATTTCAATTAAATATACTTTTAAATAATTTCTATTAGATAAATTTAATAACATATATATTGTATTAATATATATTATAAATTAATACGTATTAAATCATTTATATTAAGGTTCATATTACTATTATATATTATTTTTTCATTATAAATTCTCATATTTAAATAAATTCAAATACACGTTTTATAGAAAAATGTCGTATTTGAAGAAGATTCGTAATATTCCTCGGTTATTGCTTTATTATCTAATTTGTGTTTTATATTAAAGTTGTATTTTTGAATCAAATTTTTAAGATACTTGCAAGTTCACTTGCTGCTATTAAAAAAAGTAGTTAAATTAATAATAAAGGTTATACAACGAGAATTTACATACAACAAATAATTTTTAATAGTTAAAAACTACATATTATTAATGTGTACATTTTTTTAGCTTACTACATCATAATAAAAAGATGTATTCAATCATAGAAATAATGATTATTTATTTTAAGAAAAAGGCTGCAAGTTCGTTAGTTACTCAAGTCATACTTAGTATTGGATTTAAGTATTGAATCTTTTAATAACATAAATGTTTTTTATTACCGTGTAATCAATTTAAACGAATTACGTTCTGAAACAAAATTATTATATCTAAAGAATGGAAATTGGAAATTTTCAATATTATATAATATTATATAATAATATCTTCTTAATCACCATAGACGACTATAATAAATTTTTTGTATTATTACTGTTAGAAGGTACAAACTAACAAAAAATTAAGCAATATGCTTACTTCTTATAATAAGAAATATAATTGCAGGTTTAGTCTATTCGAGTACTCTATTTATTTTGTGTTTTATTGTGCTATTAATATTGAATTCTTTACATTTATATTAGTCAATTTTCCATATTTTTCAAAATTTTATATTATTAATCTGAGTTTGTTTGTCATTATTATTGTACAAATTTCAATATACGAACTAATAAATTAAATAATAAAAATCATAATGTATTCGTATCGGCTGATATAATATTTGAATATGTGATTAGAATATTTAGTTATAAAACTTATTATATTCGTTGAAATAATATACTTTTTGCACTATTGCATTTTATTCCAAACTTACTAGATCGTATAATCATTAGAATTCATAGAAAATATAAAAAGAATAACATAATATTTGCCCAAATGACAATACGAAATAATAAAACATATTTTTGGAGTAAATAATAATTTTCATAAAATATTAACGATAATATTACATAGTTTCATGCGATGAAAATTATTAAATAATTAGAATGAGACAATTACATAGTTATATTTGGCTAATTCATAAGCTGTAACTACAAAATACGTTATATGATTTCGTTTGAATAGAATCGTTAGTAACCTCTTTGGTTATTTAAAATATTTTATCGGAAAAGAAATTTGTAGAAAATGCTCATATCTGCATATTAAACAGTACTAATAGAACGGTAACAAAACAATACTATAAATATACGTAGACTTTACCTGATATTCAACAATAGGAATACCATGTCGGAATACTCAATATGATAGTCTCGATATACTATTCGAGCCACGGACAAATTTTCTTGAGTTTTCTTGAATATAAAGTTACTGATTATATATTATTCCGTCACCTTCCAACATTCATGTATAAAGTTTGAGATAAGAAAATGTTTTTTACATTCACATATTCATTACATAATTTACGTATAAAATACGCTTCTAACAATAAGACATTTACCAAACTTAGACGTATTAGGGTATATTACTGTGATCTCTTAAAGAAAAGGTGGAGGAATAATGGATGCTATTTAATTAGAATTTTAATATAAGTAAACGTAGTTATTAAACATAAAATTTGTTAAAATAAAATAAAATAAAATTTCTTTTAAAAGTTCTGACTCTTGCAAGGTGCCATTTAATCAGAACTAATATTTTTTATAGTATTCGGAATGTCGTCGTTCGCGAACTTTGTAATATCCGATGTTTTAAATTGAATTAATGAGTTTAGATGACCTCAATTAAGTTACATGAACAGAATGAGAATTGTGCGTAAAGTCAGTATATAATTTTCGTACCTAATTAAATCGTGACATAATTATACTCAAGAATATTTTAACACATGCTTTAAAGAAATAAAATCTACCTTTCGATAAATACTTGATAAGAATCAGTATTTATCGCAATCGAAACGAAGCAAAGTTTTAGATACTACTTGTAGAACCAGTAAGATACGCTAAAATGGAGTACAAAATTCTTTTTTATTTCTACATTATGCTGATAATTGGTAAGACATTTAAGTTTCCTCAAATTTTATACGAGCAAATTCGCCCAAAGTTCAGTTGTAATTGCACATTTAAATTTGCTGCTATGTATTAGAGGAATTTAATGTAACTAGATACAGTAGCTTTTTCATTTTAATGTATTAGGGGAAATTGAAATTCGTTTCGAAATTATTTCCAAAAGAATTTGTAATTTATTATACATAAAAGAAAATTAATTAAAAAAAGAATTTTCAATTTTATTCAAATATATCGATGTTCCTTTCTTCTAAATGTCTTCTTAACCAGATTTTTCTTAAAATTTGTAACTATGTGTATTTTACGCATTATCGCTTAAAAAGAAACAAGCACACATTATATATATATTATTTTATATTCTTGAGGAAATGTCATATTTAAGGGTTTTGAAAGACCAAAGCGTTTATACGTCCAATTCCATAATTCGATAATTTTTTTTAAATTACATGTCATAGTGCCCCTTTCATATTAAAATATTCTGGATTTTACGTAATATCTTCAGGTGTTCTCGCTAAGGATACAAGAATCATCGGTGGTTCTGATGCTGATGACAAAGAATTTCCGTATACTGTGTCCATCAGACGTATACGTGATAACGTGATTTTATGTGCTGGTGCAATTATTAGCCAAAAACATATTTTAACTACTGCTCAATGTGCTGCTATGTATGTAGAATCAAATGAATTAATTAAAATCTATACAGTGATAACTGTCGCAAGATCTCCAAATGGACCATCATTTCTAATTGATAAAGTTTTCTTACACCCTGAATATACAGGAAAGGCAACTCCACAATCGATGTATATAAATGATATTTCTGTTATGAAGGTATATTATATTATATTTATTAATTAAATTTTATTTATTATTCGTACATCTACAAAATGCCTATTAGTCAATACTTTTGTAATGTATTCTTTTCTACTCTGAGTTACGGATTAATTTCGAGCAATTTTTTTGCAATATTAATAATGCGATAATAAGATCCACTTTCGCTTAAATTCATATTATACGAGAAATTTCCACAATATATGTTATTTTAATATAGCAAAATACTAGTTACTACATATGTGTCACGTGTTCCTTACCATGAGTTGTACAACTCTTAGGTATTATCGGTATCAAGGACTACGCATGAATACAAAAATTTATACTTTGCTTAAAATGCAGGTGTATGTAGTCATTTGATAATTTATTGCCGCATATAATATTACTTCTAGAACAAAGAAATATTGAAATGTTAAAAAATTAACTGTCTACTATTATTTATAATAACTGCAAATACTTTTAATAAATTAATAAATCGAATTAACAAGATAGTATTTCATCAACATAAGAAAGAATATACATACCGATTTATTTTTTTTCATATTGTGATATTTATAAAATTAAATTTATAACTTGTATAGAAATATCAAAACATGTATTTGACAATTCTTAAATGCTGATAATAATATATGCGATGCAGAATATTGTTAATGTATTTTTATAAAATAAATATATTATTTTTATAGATTGTAGAAACTATTGAATTTAACGAATTTCAAAATAAGATAGATCTTCCAATTGCAAATATTGTAGATGGTGTTGAATGTATTATGACTGGTTGGGGTTCTACACTCTTTCCTCAAAGGACTATTCCTGTAAAATTACAAAAATCAACGATTAAAATTGTTAATCAAGATGCATGTCCTCAATGGATTACATTTGTACTGCATCCGACTCAGTTTTGCGGATTTCAAAGAAAAGGAGTTGGTGGAAGCTTCGTAAGTTATTTATTATTTATTCAAATTATTAAATTCATTATCATGAAATAATTCAGATTTCTTTCCGTTTTGAAATAAAATTCTCGATTGTCAGTGGCGCATTCAACAATAAACTAATATGTGCTAATGGGAAAACATGATCTTCAAATTAGATTGTGTCCTGTTTTATATACTAAAAACTTAGTGAACAGAGAACTTCATACTTGTTCACAGTTATACTAAAACTGTACAGAAAATAGTATACGTAGAATTGTATTAATATAATAAAAAATGTATTTTATATATTGTAAAATTTTAAAAGAAAAAAATGTTCTTGATGTTAATTGCAGGCTTCAAATTAAATGCATAATAATATATTTTAAAATTTTTAACTGTATTATTATTTGAGGATTACGTTAAGAAGTTTGAGTTTTTGTGAAATATAATTATATTATATTTCCAAATAAATTAATTTTTGATTATATGTAGGAAATGCTTATTTATAATGAATTCATTTGATTTTTAGGGCGATGCTGGTGATCCTTTGATGTGCGATAATAAACTGATTGGTCTTTCATCGTTCAATGTTCCAAATGCTCAAGGATTTCCTGAGTTATTCACAAATATATACTTGAACATGAATTTTATTAGACAGAGTATGGAAAATTAAAAAAACTTTCACTGAGTTAGTAAATAATGTTCGATATAAGAAAAGTGTAAGGATTTCTAAAATGAAACTTATTTTAGGCTTGATTTTATGCAAATTAATTTGTAGGAGTTTTCTCTTTTCTCTTCTCCGTATTATTCTCTTCCTTGGTTTCCAAATTATTCACTATCCCTTCTATGGGACTCCAATGAAACGTAGACGTTATTTTTTAATTTTACATCTAAACAATATATAAAATTTATTTAAGAATTATTTATAGCTTTTATTCATATCGAATATTTTAAGGATGATGGAAAAGAAATTGAAATAAATATATATACATATACAAGTAGATTTGATTTAAACGCAGAGAATATTTAAAAAGCTTTTAATTGCGAAGCGTTTCAAATAAAATTTCATACATGAGCTCTTTCGACTTCAATATATATAAAAATTATTGCACCTATAAGATATACTTTTAACGTTGACAAAAATTATCTAACGCACACCCTTACTGTTGATAACAAGTTCTGGATTGATCAGTTAAATTTGCGGTTTGAAAAGTGTCATGGTATTTTTATATATTATTCATCATTTTTATTTACATAATTTTTCGAGGTCATATTTATATTATATTTAAGTTTTTAAACTGTGTTGCAAATAGAAGTAATATCTATAAATTTTTTTCTGTAGTTTAAGTGAAACCTTTTAAATTATTATAAATTAAAATATTAAGTTATTTTATCAACATAAAACTTTTTGGTTGCTAAGTGGAATCAATTTATATTTGTATTTTAAATATCGAAACCACAACTTTATTATTAGTAGTTAGTATTGGACTGATGTTTAATTAGTATTTTATTTTTATTTTTAGTAGGTAAATATACGATATTAAGATTGAGATGACCCTCAACCTTGAGGGAAGTAGAAAGGGAAGTAGCACTGATCTCAAGTTGGAAACCGAAAGCAATTGTTAATGGCCTTTCTTTCTTTTTCCCTTAATGATCGAAGAACGCCATTGTCCTGACAAAGGTGGTTAGAAAAGTTTGAATCGTCTCTATAGATCGCCTTGGTAAGCGCTGTTGGAAACAAGAAGGAAAGGCTCGAGTGGCGAAAATAACAGAAACACAGAGTTTTTCTAATTACTATTAGGTTCGCTCGCTTCCCACGTCATTCAAAAATGTCACGAAGGAAAAAGTCGATCGAGAGAGAGTTTTTCGGAAAGTGCTGCTGGTCTTTTCTAGGACATACCTTCCTCCTGCTGCTCCTCGGGCTTCCTCCGTACCTGATTACCGATTAGTACGGAAGAGTCTCGGAACCAATCTCAGGTTCGTCTGTTACTCACCATTTAGATTTTTGAAAATGGTAATTGGTAATTTATATAATAAATAGAAATGTTATATAATACTGACTTTGACATCCTAATCAAAGTAGACGATGAAAATAATGATAATTTGATATTACTGCAATGATAGTAAAAACTAACAAAACGTTAGACAACGTACTTACTTCTTATAATTAAAACTATACTTTCCATTATACTTTAGTTATAATTTATACATAAGGTGCAAGTACTGTTTTGTGTTTGTCTATCAATGTATTAAAATCTGTATATATACAACCATAATTTCAGGTAATAAGTGTTTTACAAAATATCTATTGTTTTTCATGAATTAGGGAATTGTTTATAATTTATTACTATATACGTATTTTAATATAGATACTAATAGATAATATAATAAGAAACGTAATATTTTGGTAGCAGCTTAATGTAATTTCAACATTTCACATAAGAAAATTTAATTATGGCACAAATTATATTCACTATGAATTAGATATTAAGCGATATCGAAAACAATTAGTTATCTTTTATAATTAAAACGATTTTATCAATATAATATTCTATTTTATGATTAATTCGTTCTTTTATGAGAAATTTCATTCATTCCATTTATTTAAATAAAATTAGAATTGTACCGTAAAATTTTTAAGTTTACGATAAATTTTTCTATCTGTAAATTTTATTTGAGATGATATAATTCTCATTTTTAAATATTAGAATTTCTTTCAAGTTTAAAAAAACGTATAGTCAATAAAATCCGTAGAATGTAGAAAATGATTGACGTAATATTTGACCAACTAATCAAAGAGAATCAATAAATTCTTTTGTTTGCATAAATATTATTTTTCAAAAATAATCAATCTGATTATGATATTATCTGAAATGGAAATTATTAAAAAAATTAATTGAAAATTTTACATAACTCCATTTTGCTATTTAAACAGCAATAACTATAAAATTTATGATATTTTTATCGTTTGCATAGAATCCTTAATAATGCTTTAGTTATTAAAAGCAATATATAGAAAATAAAATTTGTAGTTGACTTTAGTAAAAATATAACAGTAAAAATACTATGTCCGAAAACTTTGTACGACGGTCTTGAAATACACGACCACGGATCGAATTTTCCCGAGTTCCCTTGAATACAAAATCCGTAGATAGTACATTATTATTATTGTACAGGTCATAACTAAAGTTGGATTTAATTCCAACATAGAGAATATTTAAAGAGAAGTTGCTTTTCCAGAAAACGTCGTGCTCGTATATTCATGTATACAGTATTCTTAATGCTAGAGTTTTTTTTTCATATGTATCTACATAATGCATGAGCAACACGTACTTCTAGCAATAAGAACAATTAATACCTTAAAGAAAAGTTGGAGGAGCAATATAGCAGTATTGGACTGATGTTTACGTACGTATTTTATTATAAATACTAATAAATTATACAATAGCAAACATAATATTTTGGTAGCAGCCTGACACAATACTAAAATTTTACATTTGAGAATTTTATTAGCACAGTAGTATTTTAGTTAGTATTTTAATTTTTAACTTGTGTACTTACAATTACGCAATAAGATATATGTATGTACGTTTGGCAACGTAACATTCTTTTACGGAAATGTTTCACCTAAAAAAATATTTTATTTTCTAGTAAATTTAGTTCTAAAGTAGTTGAAAAGAATCAATATACATGTGTATACGTTATATTTGTTAAAACGAATTTTTTTTAATTAACATCGCTGCTTTCTTATGCTATTTTATCAGAACTAATATATTTTTGCATCGTCATTCGCAAAGTTTACAATATATCATGTAAAACATTTAATAAAATAAATATTATATAAATATTTGTTAGTAAATTTAATTCTTTTAGATTGATTCATGTCAAATATTTAAGAATATTTTAATATGTAGCCTAGAGAAAATTCTCCTACCTATTAATACAGAATGCTTTTTTAAAAGCTCTATTTATTGCAATCGACATGAAGTAAAACTACAATATCGATAAGATGGAGTATAAAATTCTTTTCTGTTTCTACATTATGTTAAGAGCAGGTAGTATATCTAAGTTTTTTCAAAGTTAACATTAACAAATTCGTCATAAATATAATTTCAATTTCATGTTTAAATATAATTTGCAGATATATTACTTTTTATCTTAACCTATTACGAAAAATACTAATCTGTTTCTTAAATAGTAAAGTACTTTTAATTTATAATATAACGAACCAAATGACTTGAAATAACATGAAATTTGTATTAGATAGATTGATGAATCATTTCCAGCTACATACATTAGAAATGAATATTTGATATCATTAAACCATTTACAAAGTTTTAGAAGAAATAATTAACCTTAATAGTACCGTATTTTTATTTAAAAATTTAAAATAATGGGTCTTTGTCCGATATGATATTTTAGAACCATGAAATGCTTTCAAATATTAGGGAAAAATACAAAAAATAAAAGTGAAACACATCACATATATATAAAACTGTCTCATAACTTACGCCTAAACTTTAAATCAAATATTTTTAGCTGTTCATTCTAAATATACGAGAATCATCGGTGGCTCTGATGCTGATGTCAGAGAATTTTCGTATATTGTAACTTTGAGGGATATAAGAGAAAATCTACTTATCTGTGGTGGAGTAATTATTAGCCAAAAACATATTCTCACATCTGCTCATTGTTCTACTTTATGTCAAGGATCAAGTGAATTAATAAAAATCTATACAGTGATAACACCTCCAACATCTTCACACGGACCATCGTTTGGAATTGATAAAATATTTATCCATATTGCTTTTACAGGCCGTATGACCCAAACATCTATGAGTGTTAACGATATTTCGGTTATCAAGGTATTTTTTGATATAATAATTCATCGAATTTTATGTATTACGCGAGTATTCATGCAGTCTATGCAGATAAAACTAATTGTGAAGTATTCTTTTATAGTTTGATTGAGTTATAAAATAAATGTAAACAGATTCCTCCGCAATTTTGAGCAATATTATTCGGTTTAATTAAAATTCGTATTTTTGAAGGAGTACCCACTGCATGAGTTAGATATATCATGAAACTAGTCACTGAATTTATTCTAGAATATGGGTGCCACAATTCCCTCCAACTGACCTCCATAATTCAGTGGTAATATCAACATTACGGAATCTGCGTTAATATAAAATATAAAGTATATAGTCACTCGATAATTCATAGCCATGAATAACATTCCATATAAAAATAAATATAAAATATTGGATAATTTAAGGTGTGCTCAGCGTATCATTTTAATCAAGTACTAAATCCAATTGAAAAGTATTGCATTTAATCAACATAAGAAATTACAAATACATTTTCAATTGATTTATTTGTAGAATTACATTTATAATTTGTAAATAAATACGAAAACAAATACTTGATATACCTTATATTCATACAATATTTTATAGAATATTATTAATAATGTTAATGTATTTCATTAAAAAACAAGTATTTTACTTTTACAGATTGTAGAAACTATTGAATTTAACGAATTTCAAAATAAGATAGATCTTCCAACTGAAAATATCGGATATGGTGTTGATTGTATTATGGTTGGTTGGGGTTCCGTATCTTATCAACAAGATATTGTCCCATTGCACTTACAAAAAACTGTGATGACAACTATGGGGTATCTTACGTGCTTTGAACGAGTTCAGCTTATATTGTATCCGGGTCATCTTTGCGTATATAAAGGGGTAGGAATAGGTTCAGGAATCGTAAGTAATTTATTACACATGTCAAGTATTAAATTTAATTGAATGGACATAATTGAGCCTTAATTATTTCACAAGCTTACTTATTAATGTACAAATACTTTTAAAAAATTTATCTCGAGTAAAAAATATTTTTTCCGATTGTTAGTACTGCATTCATAAATATAGTATTATATGCTAAAGAGAAAACATAATTTTTAAAATTAAATTGATACTCTTTTATATACTATACATACATTACTTACTTGGAAACTTTATACATGTTCACACAATTATAATTAAACAGGCAACTATAAGTATATGGATGGCTTTATTAATATTATCAGTAATTAATAATTAAAATATATTTTAGATAATATGATAAATGAAAAAGAGAAAATATTTCGGCTTTTAATTAAGTTACATTTTTAAATTTGAAATGACTGATTTATGCGTATACTTAAGAAATATTTATTTATAATGAATTTTTGTTTATTTAATAGGGCGACAGTGGTAGTCCTTTGGTGTTCAATAATAAACTCGTTGGCATTGTAGGGATTAGTACTTTAGGTGCCCAAGATTTTCCTGAAATAGTTGTAAATGTACATTATTACCTAAATTTTATTAGGTATTATATGAGATATTAATACCAATTTTACTGACGTAATACATGATATTTCATACTTGGAATTTTCGAAAAATTGTTGGATTAATAAAATAATTGAAGAATAGGTTTTAGGTATTAAAGTAATATTATTAGAAAAATGAAATGAAATTGTAGTATTTATGATATTTGTAATAATTATAAAAAAATTTCCATTGAACTTTTTTATTAGAACGTTATGAAGAAATAAATAATGTTAAAATAATAAAAATTATAAAAAATTATAAACATTCCTTTTAAGTTACGACGAATTAACCGTCGAATAACATTTAAAGAGTTTATATCAACTATATAGTTTAAATTGCATAATAATTCTCACATTTGAAAAACAAATATAGTGCCCGAGTGTTACAAAAATATTGAAGATGCTTGAATAGATTCGTACTCTTAATATTACAAATTTCTAGTACAAAAATGTTGTAAATAATTATTCTCCTTCAATGTTTCTTATGGTATTAGTTATTAGATTGAACAGATGAACAATGAGTTGAAACTCAATTTTAAATTATTATATGATTTCATCCATTAAACTTCGTAAAATTAATATTACTTAATAACTGTATTTAATTATTTATGTCCAAATGTATGTATTAAAATAAATAATTGTATGCATAAAAGAAAACAAAGCAGGTTACCTAGAATTTATCCATACTTCAAGACATTTATGGGTTACTTCATTAACATCCTCATAGATATGAATAATTCTAATTACAACAATAACAATAGACTTTCAGAAGAAAATATGTATTACGAGTGCAGTTTCATATAATTAATATTTCACATTTAAAATTATATATTGTAAATTATGATTTAAATTACTTTTAAGTGCTTCTGCTCTTATATATTTTACAAACGAAAGGGACTCATTGTACATAATTATTTCTAATTGAAAAACATTTTATGTAATTGTTAACTATAATGTATCGAGTTACTCGGATCTCCCTAATCCTCCTAGTATAAGAATACCAGTACAACTTCCAGCTGCTCAGGCCGAACTACGTGGATGTCTGATCCTCCTTCCGAGTTCTCGATCTTCGTCCTATGTCTTGCTTAATACAGACCCCATCTCGGTGGATGATGAAGGCTCAACCCACCCGAGTGGATGAATTGAAACCAACTGTCCTCTATTAAGAACCAGGACTTGTCCTATCGGAAACTGTCTCTCAGTTACTGTTTTCGATATTTTTCTCTATAATTTTACGCGTTGAGTTTACGCTGAGCAAACACAATCTTTTCCCCTGAAATAAAGCAAATGTTCCTACTGCTTGGTAATGCCAATTTTTAATTTACAATTTTACCATTTTTTATGTAACGCATCAGGCGAAATTATTAGATAAACTATAAAATTGTAATTAAATGATAAATAAGTAAAATTAACGATAGTTTTGCATGAAGAAAAGATATTTAATGAAATTGAATTATATTTCTCATTATTTATTTGCGTTCTTCAATTCGTACTTAAATAAATCCTGTCAAAGACGAATCCTGTGAAGTTATAATATCAGTATAAAGTCTTGAGTAAAATGATTTTATATACTTAAATTTAGTCGTTGTAATTATCGTATATTTAAAATTGTTCTCTTTTACCCTGATAGTATATCTAAACAATCTGTTGTAAAACCTAAATAAATTATTTAAAACATTACAAAATATTGTTTACTAATTCTGGAACTATGCAAGACATAATGGTTATTGCGTATTATTACAGTATTTATACATCTTATCTGCAGGTTAAGTCTATTCAAGCACTCTATTTATTTTGTGTTTTATTGTGCTATTAATATTGAATTCTTTACATTTATATTAGTCAATTTTCCATATTTTTCAAAATTTTATATTATTAATCTGAGTTTGTTTGTCATTATTATTGTACAAATTTCAATATACGAACTAATAAATTAAATAATAAAAATCATAATGTATTCGTATCGGCTGATATAATATTTGAATATGTGATTAGAATATTTAGTTATAAAACTTATTATATTAGTTGTAATAATATACTTTTTTCACTATTACATTTTATTCCAAACTTTGAAAATCGTATAATCAATAGAATTCATAGAAAATATAAAAAGAATAATATAATATTTGCCCAAACGACAATGCGTAATAATAAAACATATTTTTGGAGTAAATAATAATTTTCATAAAATATTAACGATAATATTACATAGTTTCATGCGATGAAAATTATTAAATAATTAGAATGAGACAATTACATAGTTATATTTGGCTAATTCATAAGCTGTAACTACAAAATACGTTATATGATTTCGTTTGAATAGAATCGTTAGTAACCTCTTTGGTTATTTAAAATATTTTATCGGAAAAGAAATTTGTAGAAAATGCTCATATCTGCATATTAAACAGTACTAATAGAACGGTAACAAAACAATACTATAAATATACGTAGACTTTACCTGATATTCAACAATAGGAATACCATGTCGGAATACTCAATATGATAGTCTCGATATACTATTCGAGCCACGGACAAATTTTCTTGAGTTTTCTTGAATATAAAGTTACTGATTATATATTATTCCGTCACCTTCCAACATTCATGTATAAAGTTTGAGATAAGAAAATGTTTTTTACATTCACATATTCATTACATAATTTACGTATAAAATACGCTTCTAACAATAAGACATTTACCAAACTTAGACGTATTAGGGTATATTACTGTGATCTCTTAAAGAAAAGGTGGAGGAATAATGGATGCTATTTAATTAGAATTTTAATATAAGTAAACGTAGTTATTAAACATAAAATTTGTTAAAATAAAATAAAATAAAATTTCTTTTAAAAGTTCTGACTCTTGCAAGGTGCCATTTAATCAGAACTAATATTTTTTATAGTATTCGGAATGTCGTCGTTCGCGAACTTTGTAATATCCGATGTTTTAAATTGAATTAATGAGTTTAGATGACCTCAATTAAGTTACATGAACAGAATGAGAATTGTGCGTAAAGTCAGTATATAATTTTCGTATTAATTAAAACGTGACATAATTATATTCAAGGATACTTTAACACATGCCGTAAGGAAATAAAATCTACCTTTCGATAAATACTTGATAAGAATCAGTATTTATCGCAATCGAAACGAAGCAAAGTTTTAGATACTACTTGTAGAACCAGTAAGATACGCTAAAATGGAGTACAAAATTCTTTTTTATTTCTACATTATGCTGATAATTGGTAAGACATTTAAGTTTCCTCAAATTTTATACGAGCAAATTCGCCCAAAGTTCAGTTGTAATTGCACATTTAAATTTGCTGCTATGTATTAGAGGAATTTAATGTAACTAGATACAGTAGCTTTTTCATTTTAATGTATTAGGGGAAATTGAAATTCGTTTCGAAATTATTTCCAAAAGAATTTGTAATTTATTATACATAAAAGAAAATTAATTAAAAAAAGAATTTTCAATTTTATTCAAATATATCGATGTTCCTTTCTTCTAAATGTCTTCTTAACCAGATTTTTCTTAAAATTTGTAACTATGTGTATTTTACGCATTATCGCTTAAAAAGAAACAAGCACACATTATATATATATATTATTTTATATTCTTGAGGAAATGTCATATTTAAGGGTTTTGAAAGACCAAAGCGTTTATACGTCCAATTCCATAATTCGATAATTTTTTTTAAATTACATGTCATAGTGCCCCTTTCATATTAAAATATTCTGGATTTTACGTAATATCTTCAGGTGTTCTCGCTAAGGATACAAGAATCATCGGTGGTTCAGATGCTAGTGTCAGAGAATTTCCATATACTGTGTCCATCAGACGTATGTATGATAACATGATTTTCTGTAGCGGTGTTATTATTAGCCAAAGACATATTTTAACATCTGCGCAATGTACTACTATATATAAAGAATCAAATGATTTAATACTAATCTACACATCGACAACACCCTCAATATCTCAAAACGGATTAGCACTGCAAATTGACACATTTGTCATACATCCTGAGTTTCAAATACGCGATATTATAGAATTTGTATTTTCAAACGATATTTCTATTATCAAGGTACGTTGCGTTATAATAATTAATTTAATTTAATATATATTTTAGTCAAATTTTTTGTAATGTATTCTGTTCTATTCTGATTGAGTTATAGATTGAATTCAAGAAAATTATGCAAATTAAATAATAGTCGCTTTCGTATCAATTCATATTTTACAAGGAATACCCTCCGTATATGTTGTGTTAATGTAGCAAAAGTATAGCTACTAAATACATTTTATATGTTTACCGTGAAATTCTGAATAATTCAATGTCTGCTTAGCACTTAGAATAACTACAAATCCTTTTAATAAATTCATAAATTGAATCAACAGAATTGTATTTCAACAACATAAGAAATAATATACGTATATATATATGTATATTATTTCTTATGTATATATATATATATATATATATTATTTATGTATATATATATGTATATATATATTATTTCTTATATATATATATATATATTTTTTTTTTCAAATTGTATTATTTATGAAATTGATTTTATAATTTATAAAGAAATATCATAATAAATATCTGATAACCTTACATGCATATAATCATACATATGCAGAGCAGAATATTGTTAACGTATTTCTTTAGAAAACAAGTATTTTACTTTTACAGGTTGTAGAAACTATTGATTTTAATGAATTTCAAAATAAGATAGATCTTCCAACTGAAAATATCGTATATGGTGTTGATTGTACGATGGTTAGTTGGGGTTCCGTATCTTATCCACAAGCTACCGTTCCTCGGAACTTACAAAAGGCTGTAATGACAATTCTCGATCCTGATGTATGTTCACAATATATTCCATTTTTATTGCATCCGACTCAGCTTTGCGGATTTCAAACAATAGGAGTGGGTTCATCCGACGTAAGCTAATTTTTACAAATGCAAACGTTTAAATCAAGTCCAATGGGAATGATTGAGGTTTCTTTACTTTTAAAAATTACGTATCAAATACAAATACTTTAAAAGATTAAGGAATGAGGTAATTGGAGGTAAAAAATTCTGTTTCGATTCCTGGTGATACATTCAAAAATAAAGTGATAGATACTGAAAGGAAAACATGATTTTCAAGCTAAATTGTGCGTTATTTTATATGCTATAAATTTAATGAAGAGAAAATTTCATACTTGTTCACACAATTGTATTTTAATTTTAAATTTTTAACTTCTAAACTGTATTATCATTGAAAGATTTAGGTAAAAAGTTAGAGTTTTTATGAATGATAATTGCGATATACTGTTAAATATGAAATGAATGATTTATGTTCATATTTAAGAAATGTTTATTTATAGTGAATTTTTTTAATTTTTAGGGCGATGCTGGTGCTCCTTTAGTTTTCAACAATAAACTCGTTGGTATCGCATCGTACATTATTCCTGGCGCTCAAGGTCCTGAGATATTCACAAATATATATCGATACACGAGTTTTATTAGATATTTTATGGAAGTTCTATAGCAATTTGACTGGGTCAGAAATTCTAAAATGAAACTTATTTTAGAATAGGTTATACGTATAAATGTATACATTTAAAAATATTGTACAAAATTAAATAACAGTGTAGACATTTCTATTTAATGATTGCTTATATTGTTTATTAATATGGAATATTTCACGATAATGAGAAAGCAAACAAAGTGTTTATATATACTTATTTATATAAATTAATGTTCGCATTGTTGAAAATTGGAAAATTTGAAATGCAAAAAATTGATTGATATTGTAGGAAATAAAATAAGATACATAAATTTTTATTGAAGTTGTTAGAATGAACTAACGCAACAGAATTTATTTCGATGTTACTGAAACTTAATTCTAAGATATATTCCTTAACACACTATCATATATTGTTACTTGTGTTCAGGCAGAGTTTATCTGTCGATCCAATCCAAGGAATAGAGTCGCCTGGGATCATTTGCAGAGATTGGGTTCAATAATTGAACTCGGTTTTAAAATTATAAAGTAATGACTTGGTTTAATAATATGTCCGAGAAGAGATAAAAGTGTGGTAGTTTTACTTATCGAGTGGTTCGGTGTGTTAGTGGTTCTCCGGTGGCTTGCTATACGTATTTGAGGCGCGACGTCTGCGTCTCTTTCGAGGTTGACCGTTGATCGGTTGATCGGTCACCGGCTTCCATCACTTTATGAATTAGCTTATTAATCTTGATGTTCTCATCTTCATTTTTCTGCCTCGAATTATCTTTCATAAGATGTCGTGCAATAATTGCCGCAGTGGCCTACTTGAAAGGAATCATATCGATCATTAAAATTCCTGATCAGTTGGTTTACTTTCTGGTTTGAAGAATCATCCTTAGTTTTAAAATTGGTCGCGGAGCACTGGGTGATTGCAGTTCTCGTGTTGTAATTATTGATGGTGCATTACTTTACATAAAAGTATGCACTAATTATAGAATTATAAATGAGTAAAGTTTTACAAGGATGTGTAATTTTTGAAATTACCGTATGTTCATTATTTATGATTTCAGAATTTTAAATACATAACAGCAAAGTGTATTAGCGAAAGATGACTATATATATATATAATTTTGAAAAATTAAAAATATAAAATTGCATTTAATTTACAAAACGTGATATATTTTACTTAACTAAGTTTTTTTATAGAGTTGCAGTAGTGGAATAGTTATTATGAGAAAAGTTGATTAACTTAAGGTGATTAATTACTACTTTAATCTATGCAGCTTCGCATTCTATTCTTTATGTGCTTTTTTTATTTATATTTGATTTTTTCAAATGGATTCTCTTACCTTGTCATTTTTTATGAACTCTATGGTTTTATCTCTTAAATTAACCTTAAAATTTTAATAGGAATGGGAGTTTTTACATTCGTACCAATACACAATGAAAATAATTGCCTTTTAATAATGTCTTTTTTAAATACATTCAAAATAAATAATATTTAAAATAAATAATTATTTATTCATTACGAGTTATGCTTCAGAGCTTCTTCTTTTAAAAATCAAGTACAAAAATATCATTTATAATACCATTCTTTATTCCTGTTATAACATTTTTATAATTTATATTTACAAATAACTCTTTATGTACTTTCACAGATAAAAGTGCAGAATAAAAGAACGCATAACATTGTTTGTACGTTATAAATAACAGACTAATTTTTCATGCATGATTCATAAGTTGGTACAATGTACTTTATATTGATAAATGCATCTTCTCCGCCATATTGTTCAAACAATTCCAATGTTTCTTGAATCAAATCAGGTACGTTATCTCCACGTTGCTGAGAATAATCTATGGCTTCTCCAAAGTTAACTAACATAAAGTGTTACGTCAGTAAATAATAAAGTACGTACATACGTGTGTACGTATGCGTGAATATATAATAAGTGCGTAGGTATAAATGCATAAGTGTAACTATAAATTTACACGTGCATAACTATAAAGTTGACTAAAAAATATTCTAAAATTTAATGACATTTTAATACATTAATTTAAAACGTGAATTCGATGATAACAAAAATTTATAAGATTATTTATAAAAGAATTTTCATTTAATAGCTATAATAATATTTTGTTAATTAACCGATGAAAAATTCTTAGTAATTTTCACTATTGGAATAAGAAAGAATAATTTTACATGACAAGTTATGAAAAAGCGATCCTTAATTATGTCGAAACATAATTTTAAGTACAAATACGACTCCATTTCTAATTGAATTTATTAGATCTTTTAAGTAAATACAACATTACATAATATTTATAAGGTTTATTAAAAAAATTTATATCTACTTAAGTATTGCTCAAAATTATTTTTTAAACACTTGTAAAATTATTAAACTTTCTTGTATTATATAAGTGTAATATTTATAATTCTTGGGTACAAAAAGCACCAAGAAAGTTATATCAACAATTTATTGGATTTATTGGAATATGAAAATTGTTTACTAAGGATAAATTAATTTATTTAATAGTAATATTTGGTTTCGAGTAATACACTTTTCTTACAATACCTTGGATATCATTTACTTTATAACGTTATTTTTCATATTGATATTATTAAAGATCGACCTCCAATAAAGAAGTGCTTTGATTACTTTACCACGATAAAGATCAATACATTATTTTCAAAAGAAAAACAAAAGCTATCAAAATATATAAGAGGAGGCTATGTTGGTCGGACCTTCACCGCATAACCTTATGTACTAACTATGCAGCAGCAACAGACCATTGAATGAAAAAAATTGATTTATGCAAAATTAAAATCTACTCAACCTTCGTAGAGCAGGAATGTATAATTCAATAAATTTTCAGTGAAATACCTCTGAGAAACCTTGAAGAGTTACTGATTTAAGCAAATTAGAAAAACCAAGTAATTTTTCCCGTTGCATTAAAGCATCACACCAAATAATGATACGTTTTATATTAGTAAAAAGATTTTGTTAATGAAACTGGTTATTAATGTACGATTAATACATGACTTTTATGATGAAGGTCAAGTCGTAAAAGTATTGCCTACCCCCTTAAAGCAGTTAAATTTTGTTACTCGTAACAGTGGAATGCAGTTGAATGATACTACAAACTTAAAAATAAATTGACGTAATTCAATTGAAAACGCATAAAAATTCTGCATCTCAATTTTAAAACTTAAAGAATAAATAATAGTTTCATTAGCTGATATGAAAAGCGTACACGAAACTCATCACTTTAAGTTTTAATAACAAATTAATTTACTTTTAATACTACGAATAAAAAACCATACTTCAATCATTATTACCTTTCCGATCTTTAAAAAGATTAAAGATTGGTAAAATTTGTCGAAAGTAAGGTACCAAAGCTTCACCAACACAATGTCCACAGCGAACTAGGCGCTGTAATATTCTACACGTTCTGCAAATAATGTCTGGAATTTTCGTATCGAGAGCACCTGAAAGAATATGATTTATCGCTAGTGTTTCAAGGGCATATGTTTTTACATCTGCATTCGTAATAGTTTTTAAGAATTTTATGTTTCCTCAGCGTGTTTGCAATTAATGACTGGCCAAACATTTACGCACAAGGTTGTACGATAAATGATAAAAAACTATTTGACAATTTCATATTTTCAATACTGCGTATTTGATCTATTATTTTAAATGAGATATTACGATAACAAATTCACAATCTTCGTCAATTTTTTATTTTGCAATTATTAAAAAGTACAATGAAATCCAAAGACAGAAAGTTTTTAAATATTTTCAACTTAAAGCAAGTCTTTTGAAAATTAATAATTTTAGTATGAATTTTAACGAGTATGAACTAGAATGGCAAAACATTATCATTAACATGCTAAAAACTTAAAAACTCAAAATCAATATTTCAATATCTGCAAAAAGAAAGATAAAGAAACGTAAGAATACGCGAAACGATGACGAACTTTTAATCGGTTTGATGAGGTATGGTATGACCGGCAGGACCTTGGCACCTCCAACCTCGAGCATGTCCGAGATGCCCTGTTCGACGAGGAAGCTGTACGGTTGCTTAGCCTCGGTGAGGCCATCGAAGAAGAGCGGCAGGTAGTACTGGTAGTCCAGTTTGTCCAAACCGAGTTTGCCGTTGACGAGCTTCCAGGTGACGTGAAGTCTGGCACCCCCGTCGACCTCTAGGAAAATCGGGAACATGCCGCGCTCGTAGTACTTCCGGAAGATGGACGTCTTCGCCGGACGTTCCGTGAACAAACTGAATTTCGGAGGCGCGGCTACCACAGTGTTCTCCTAAAAGAAGACGTAGCATGCAGCTTCCGCCATAAATTACAATTACGATTATACAACTTATGCATTTCTGAATTCCATGTACTGATCTGGAACGACTGGTTTTAAGAGAACGAAAAGAGAAATTTGTGGATGCTTAACGTTAAATTCCACGAAGCTTTGAAAAATAATGGGATGATAGGAAGTAGTAGGTAGATAACTAATGGGAATTATCATAAGTATAACATTTATGTAATGTGTCTCTTTATTTAAACTTAAGCGGCAATTTTTAATCACGACGACTCTTGCTAATTTTCAGTCGTCGCTATCACTCTTGATGATTAAAAATTCAAGTTTACAATTAAATTATTTAGTAGTTTTATTAGAACCAATCACTAGCCTAATCTTCCTAACCGACGAGAAGAGCCTTTTACCGACGATTAAGCCGAAGATTAATGGTAAAATAAGAAATTACAATTTGCGAGAAATGAGTTTTGTGTTCGTAATTAAACGTGCATTTCAAAAGTGCTTACTCACTCAATTTTATTCGGCTATCTTTCGCTCTGGATTACTCTGCACAAAATCTAAGCCCTGAATTTAAGTCTTATAAAATCCACCGAGTGAAATTAATACAGCTCTATAACCTTTTATACGGTCGCGTTTTTCATTGTCGCTCTATGATTTTTCCTGGAACAAAACACATTTGAAAACTCACAAGTATTCTTTGATTTCTTTCGAAAGCCATATTGTAACAAGGTTCTTCTTTACCCACGCACACATTTATTTTCTTGTTTGTTTTATAAAGTGCGCGAAAACTATCACGCGAATGTTTGCGAAGCTCGTTGGTTAGATTATCAATTTAGCTTACGAATTTCTAAAACGTAGATTATTGTTGTTCGCGGTTGATCATAATTCTGTAGCAAAAGTCACGTAGTTCCCTAGAAACTTTAATGTCGTTCCTTCCGGCTGCATCGACTTTTCTTACATGCCATTAGCGTAATTTAAATAATAATGGGTTGAAGTATTCAATTATTATAGATATTGATATAGCATTCAACGGTAATTTTAAGTTAATTTAAAAGTCTTTATAATGATTTTCAAATTGTCACAAAAATCTTGATTAGTTTGACTATTAATGACTATTATTTTAAATAAATCAAGACAATATTTATGTTTTGCATTAAAAGAATTTTTCCTTTCAAATATGTACAAATAAATATGAAAACAATTGTTATAATTTTTATACAATATTTTTGAAAAAAAGATTTTTAGTCTCTTTTAGTCTTATATTTAGTCTTGGTCTTTTTTCTTATCGAAACACATTTCTTTTATTGTTTAATTATAGAAAATCAGGTCATAGTACATCTCTAATGAGTGTAAAAGTAACACGAAGAGCAGTTTATATAATTATTAATCATAGCGTTATCGCAGCTTAAGTTTCTTGTACTAAATAAAATTATAATTATAATAACCGTGATTCCTGAAGTAATTATTTTCTTCAAGCGAAATGTGGATTTATGAGTACCAATGCTGTAAGTTTGTTCAATAAAATGCTTTACTCTATGCTATTAATATTGAGGGAAAAGATCGGTAAACTATTTTGTTTTTCTTGTAGATTTAATATTTCGAACAGAACGACGTTCGAAATAATTTATTTTCAATTTTAAATAAGCAATTTGTATATGTGACATTTTAACAGTTATTATCTAAAATTTTAAACCTTCCTACACTGATAATAACATTATGAATTAGGTTGCCAATAATATATAATTATGAGTTTATAATAAAATCACCGTATTTTCAGTTTAATAGTTATTAAATAATTGATTCGTATTATGCTTTCGTTTCAATAACCTGATTTTTTAACAATCTTCTACTGCCATTTGCTCCAATGATTCATCTTCTTCATGTTTGCGAACAAAAGCATAAAACAATTATGAAACAAAAGTTAAAAGTTAATTTGGATAATTTATTCAATTAAAAATTAAGAAAAGATAACAAATTCTAAATAAAGGTGAAATAAAATAATTGTAAAGATTAATTCGAAGTTTAAAAGCCTTAATTTGCCTGGAAAAAAATTTGTAGAATTTCCTTATAACCTTCTACCACGTAAATAGAACGACCTAATAAGCGAATGTCGATAAGAATGTCATTACCTGCTTTTTTTACTTATATTTCTCAAATAAGATAGTATACTTTCCTAACTTGGAACTAAACGTGTAGTATTTCAGTTTTAGAATTAATAGTATTATATATGCACCCGCAAATATGTTTACCTAGTAAACGTATAAATGACGTAATATATCAATTTTGCTTGTACATTAATTATACCCTGCTGACGTTAATGGTGGTAAGGATGTGAAAATGAGTATTAGCTTCTTGAATATGAAAAACTAATGTAACTAATGTTTCTCGCTAAACATTTATTTGCATAAAAAATATTTTATAATAAAAGAAATGCAATTTAAAAAGTAGTTATCAAGGATAATCGTAATAGTTTTAAAAAACCTAAAATACGATTTCCGTTAAAAGTATCAGATAAATACACAATACTTTGCTTTCAAATTAAGTAATTATCATAAGCGTTCTTTAATAGTTACAATTGATTGGATTATAATCTGTTTAGAAATTACAATTTCTGTCACATCTAATATAAAAAAAACGACATCAAGAATATTATATAAAGTAAGTTAATTATAAAAATTTATGACGCTTGAAATTTTTCTGTGAACGTTTCATGTAAACGTCAGGTATCATTACCAAAAGTTAGGCAATAAAACTTCGCTGAACTTTAACAAATGTTTCCTTGTACCTCGAGCATTAAAATGATGCAAAGCTAAGAGTTCGCGAACGTTTTTCAATTTTCAACATTATGTTAAATTATTTCCAATTAAATACTAAGAAATCGTTAATCTTCTTATAATGCTCGACATAAACCAAAAAGTATAAATCATTAGAACGTCGGATATCATTAATTGAAAGTCATTTCACCTTTATTGAATTTACACTTCAAATTCGAAAATTGTTGCAATAAAACTGTTGCAATAAAAAAATAATTCTATAGTGTCGTAAGCCAAATAGCCCGGATAGCATAACCTTTAAATTGCTTCACCGTGAACGACGAGTTCTATTAATGTATTAAAACTAAGTCTCAATATACGTAAGTAAAAATATCGTTTCTCTTGTATTATTCCTCAAATATGAATCGAGCCCAGCAATAATCTAATGAAAATCAAAGCTCGCGAAAGCCCGATTGGCTCCAAACTCAACCCCACCCATTGACATCGACAGGAAATTACAGTGCCCGAGTCATCCTCTCGCACTATCCGACATTCGATTTTGTTAGAACCACAGGGTTCACCTGGGAGCGCGCGCTTACCCACCTGGAGCGCCTGGATGGTAAAGGCCGGCACCACCCGAAATGCCCTCTTCTCCCGTCCGCACCTCTTGCGACGGACTTCGCTCCAGAACTCGCCGCGGTTCACCATAGTCCCCGTGCCACCCTCGTCGCCGCTCCTCCGGCTCTAGCTGACCATTGTTGAACCTCGTCGATGCTCTGGCCAAGTTATCGCGTAGCCTAGCAACTGTGCGCCGCCCCGGGAACGCGCGCACGTGTTGCCCCATTGACAAAACTATCGAAACGAGAAATCGATTGCCGCTGCAAGGATCGCGATTCGTAAGTAGCCGAGTTAACGAGGCTGTTATCGGTCGTGAATCTTTTTAGTTGCTGTGACCTTTTCTGAGAAGGTATTGGTGAACTGGTACGCGAAGTACTAGTGTAATTCTGTGCGTTTGTTAGGGACATTTACGGTGATAAACGCTGCAACGCAAGGAAAAAGGAAACTCTGCATGCATGGGTTGTTGTACCTGTAGCGCAATTCGTAGAATAAATTTGTAACTTCGTTGAGCGTTTCGTATCGTGGCTCTCAAATTATGTTATCGGGCGAAAGAAACTTTATGCGTTTCTACATCGTTCGTTATAAATACTAATTATAGCCTATATTCTTTATGTTTCTCTTATATATATATATATATATATATATTAGTAATTATCCGTGCATTTCCACAGAATTTGAACGTTAAAAATATGAAATCCATTTGGACTGTTTAGAATATTTCAATTACTATGTAACCACATCGATTCAGGCTGAGCAACCAAATCAACCCTTTCATATCGAAGTAAAAAGTCTTGGTTAAATTAAACTACATTATATTTTTTTTTGTTTTAGACAGATGTCCATAAACACCAATTAGGTTATGAAAACAAGAAAAAGTAAAACCAATTCAGCTCGTAATGCCCATTCGCGCAATAAATCATCACATTTTATGATTATGGAGAAGAGAAAAAAATTAAATTTGTCTAAATCTTATGCCTAACATTACACCATACAAAGTTTAATAAAAACCAATTATCTCTTCCAATTAACAGTCTATAAAAAATAAAATATTAGCTGTAAATTTAATTTCAAATAGAAATATTTTAGTTAAAACGCTCAACGTATCGTGTTCAGTGCACGACTAATCGTCAACGATTTAAGCCTCGAAATTATTCGAAATTTTTTCTTTATCTCGTAAGATCAACGACGTCTCGTTGATTCGGCCTTTTAAATTTTAATGCCAATATTCGTTCGGCCCGGTTCGCATGATCGAGTCGCGTACGTTTTCGTTAGCGTCCATCGTCGCGCGGCGTTTCAAAATAATTCATCAGCAACGATCTCGTGGAATTAAGCGCAGTCACGCGGCGCCGTGATTCGACGTTAAAAGTCGCTCGCGTCATCGCGAATTTCCTTCTGGCGCAAGTACGCGTGCGATGCAATCGATGCAGCCGTAATACGCGAATGGCAAAAACAATAAGAAACACGCGTAAATTATCGCGGGAGGGTAGAGGACGACATTCCAAAGCCTCGGCTCGATATTCCTTAAAAAAAGACGAGGTGCAAGGTCGAGCTCGCGAGGGGTGTCGTCGACTCGGGCGAAAAAAGAAGCGGAAAAAAGTGCAGTTGCATTCTCGCGCGTGATTAATCGAGCGATTATTTCGACCGATTCTATCGGGGGAGCCGGACTTTTCGTATTAACGCTCCGTAATGGAAATCGCGAGACGCGAAACGCGCGTGTGTTGCATTAATTGCAGATCCGTCGATTCGCGGGGATGTTTGTGTATTGCGCGGTGGAAAGGATCGATTATTTATCAAGAATCAACTCGCGTGGAATTCTTTTGTTTCGCTGCGAGTCGAGTGTCGTGCTGTTTAAATATTTACGTTTTACCGAATAACATTGGAACGGATCTCTATGCGATAATCCGAAGAAGGAATTGCGAAAAACAACGTTTTTCAACGGATTCTGGCGATTGCGTGTGGAGCTACAGTTTATTATCGTACGACTTGTTGGTTGGAAATTAAAAGGTATTAATCACCCAAGTAGATTTCACACGAGATTTTATATTCCGCAGAAAAGTGAAAAAAACGCAAGTTCTTAATATTCTTGCATAAGAACTTACTATCATCGTATTAAAATGGAAACTGCAATTATTTACATTTGCAATATGAAAATATATCATGCAATTAACGAATACAAGGTATTTAAGCGATAATAAAGTACCGACTTGTCGTATTATATTTTTATGCGCATTTTATGCTTTACATCATTTAAGAATATCTTTTGTAAAAAGTAAGAAAATTTACAGTCATCTAAGATTGTTAATGCCAAATAACAATGAAATGAACGTACAAAACTACTGTACAAGACGACTGTATTGGAGGAATGATTGCAATCGTAACCACGGTATGCGTTCTTTTGTGCTTCTATAGCTTAAAAATAGCTTTACCAATATGAATGACTTTGGTGTCAGGATTCAGATTTATTCGACACGCGAATGACGTTGACTATGTATCACGTCGAAGAAATTAACCAACGTATTTTTCAATTTCAAAGTTCCTGCTTTTCCTTTCGGATATCGCTTGTTTTAAAATAATCGTTCGCAAAAATATATTCGTTTAAAAGTAATTGGTTCTTCTTTACTAATAATTCTCGTGTATTACTAAAGACGCATCATTTCTACGTATAACCTTATCATTATCACGTAAGTCATATCTGCACGTCAATAAGAAAAATATGGCGCATTAGAAGACAATAGAAAACAGTAGGATACAATAGAAGGATGTATTATTTGTTTTTTCAAAGATATCACTTTTGTTGCCATTACGTAATTTTTGCAGAAATTACTGGATTTCTATTAAACGTCGAGTTTAATATATATCTTATGCACTGGCTTAGCGAATGAAATTTTCGACATTTTAATGCTTCGTGTAAACAAACAAAACTCAACCTTTCGTAAAGACAAACTTTTAAATTTATATTTCTTTTTGTGTTTTAATTATATAAATAAATAGCGATCTTTGATAATTTTTATTATTGTACGACTAGATCCGTTACTGTATATAAATAATTATTTTAATTCTTTTAATTCTTTTAATCATAAAAGAGATTTACAATTTTTTATCATCATTGTTTTTCCCATTTAAAATGTAATCTTCTCTTAAAATGATAAAATTTATTTTCTTCAACTAATTATTTTGCAAACTTTAATTAAGCCTGATTTCTTTTCGTACCAAATATAAATTATACGCATTACAGAAAATTCTCGCGCATTTAAATTTTCCATGAAAATGAAACAATAGAATGCAATTCGTGAAAATGGAACAAACGGTATAACAAGTTTTTAGTTCTTTCAATAAATATCAATCTCTTATTGAGACTAATTCTGTACCTGACAAGAAATCGTTTCACAAAGAAAGCTCCACGAGATTGACCAAGTTAATAATCGACTTCTTTTACAAAATTTTTTACCTCGTAAAAAACAAGTGCTTCGAAGAAACGAGAAACCTGTCAAGTACAATGTCAAACTAGTATTTACCCTCGAGCGACGTTCGCCTTCTTATCGCATATAAGTTTCGATTATTTGTTTCGTCCGGTTTAAAATTGATTTCTTGCAACAGGAAAAAGTGAAAACTGTACTGAGATCTTTTAGTAAACCTCTATAAATTAGATAATTAACTCTAGCTACTCTCGGCAATCTAAATTACTAAATTAGAATAACATTAAAATAAACATTTAGAGCGGAGTGCGCTGTAAGACAGGAAAAATATTGTAAACGATGCGATTTCATTCTTATCGATATTCGCTTGAAATTATTCTGTTTATTTCTCTAATATTCTCTTCGTTTTGTTTTCACTTTTATTTTTTTTATTTCTCCGATACAAAAGTCCAGTAGCAGATGCAATTTTATGCAAATCTGTAGTTTCAGCAGATTGCGGTACAACTTGCTTTGGACCGCTGTCAACCAACTTCCCGTAAATTTCATATAAAGTCGCCTATGAAAATGTAATTTGATATAAAATATTTACATGGTGTCGTAATACGTTTGGCTTTGTGTTTGTATATGCCTGCGTGTGCGAGCATGATGAAGTTGAAATGAAGCGAAAATGATGAGTTACAGAATATTGAACGCATGCGTGCAAAATACATTTTTCGATATACATTTTAAAACTTTGTATAACAAAACCAAGCATTGAGATGAAATATTATATTTCTCATATCTGTGTGACTGTATTTTTCATCATAGATTTCTATCATTGCTTGATTAATTAAAAAAGTGTGCATGTGAATATAAAAAAATAATTATTCTTATATTCACATGGCTTTGATTATAGAAAAAGAGGACTGTTTTGAAATAATTTTACACTTTCTTATACACAATATTCAATGTATTCGATACTTGTGTATATAAAAAGTATCAATTATTTAGGATCAAAACTTTTAAAAAATCAACAACATTCATAATTCCTTATTTTTACGTAAAACTTTTTCATTTATATATCATGAGTATAAGTATTTGCAGACAAATCATCGTTACAATATTCGTTTAAGTATTATGACATTTCCTAAATATTAATAATCTCTTTCAATACGGTAAAACAACATAGATTCTTGCTATTTATAAGCACTTACAAGATTAAAAACAATTTTCATTTAAAATAATGAAGAATAAAAATATTTCAAAAATTTATTTTAGACAAATATATGTAACTTACATGTTACTTAGAGCTATAAATTATATAAAATAAGAAAATTCCAAAATAAAAAAATGAGTTAAGATTGTACAATAAGTTGTAGTCTCCAAGTTCTTGTCGCACGTGTTAACCATCATTATCTTTGACTATGATCCTTAATAATCCTGTGCGAGATATCAATATCTTTTGCAGCTCAAATTAATTGTTCGAAAAATATATCCTTCGATTTTTTAATCGCACGTTTTAATACGACTGTTGAGATGTTTGCATTTGAGGTCGGACTAGATTTTATGAGTATTACGCTTAACCCAATGCACTTTGACTGGCATCGGTAACACTGTTGTCCTACTGAAACTAGAGAATGCATTTAAAATCTAGAATTTGAAAGAATTTGAAAATACCGAAAACTATCGTTTCTTGACTTCTCCTTGATGCTTGTATTCTTAGCTTATGTTGACCTTGTAGTATATGAGTAGTAGTACAAGTGGTAGAACAATCTTAAAGTCTTACTTGACTTTCTAAGGTTTCTTCAACTTTGGGCTTTTGAAAAATGAGCTCCCAATCCATTATACTTATTCAGAATAATTCGTTGAATCTATTTCTCCAAAAGTACTTTTCTGCAGGGATTTGGTTGTCAAATGTGTATCTACTCATCATTACGATTGTCAGAAGATTTTTTTGATGCCTTATTTGTAATGACTTTGGCTTTCTTCGACTTTGAATAAACTTTTAGAACCTTCTTTTCAATAATTTTGTCAGGATTTTCTGAAAAGAATAACTTACAATCCAACAATTCGTTCTTTCATTCTTCAAACTAATTTATTTAATTGATATGCCACAATTCATGGGATGTGAGTTCAGTTGAGTTTCTACTTTATTCCTAACCCCTGATTTAAAAGCCACGCTTTTAAATTAATATTTAATTTTAATATTTTTTTCAATACAGGATATTTTACTAATAAGGATTGTTCAATCACTTTTTATTTATATCATAATTGTCTTACTAATATAATTACTAAATTATTACTTGGTGATTAATTTAATTAATTTTATTTTTTAAAACAAAGATATGAATGAAAAACTTAAAATATTTTTAAAAGAGTATATTTAGATGGAAAAATAGAAAAGGGTTTTTGAGAGGGAAATTCTATTATTTGTAAATTCTATTATTACTATTTACATATTAGTATAAAAAATATATGTATTCCTATACGGTTTTTATTGAATTTTTAAATTAATGTAATACGCAATACCGCATCAGTTTCCATAAGTTTTATAACAAAAAGAAATAAATAAAAAATGAAGACTTATAAATTTAAGATAAATAATACAATATATAAATAATAAAATATAATCCATAAATAAATTTTTACTATAACGTACATTTACAATGCTCTAGGGTGTACAGTAATTGTGGCGATAACATTGCGCCTTAAAAGTAAAGTATTTAAAGTCAATTATTATTATGTTTACTGTGGTGTATAATAAAGGAAAATCATTTTTTTAGCTAAGTTTCGTTTTTAATGACGGAAATAAGTTTTTAAAAAATAAATGTTTAGTCAATCAACCGTCATAAGCATTTTACAAAAACATAGCGCAATACCTGTGAAAGTGTACAATTGTGTGTTACTGTAATTTTATACAATTAAGAGCATGGATTTATTATTAAGTTTTTTATATATTGCACACTTGTTAAAGGATATTCACGCCATCTGACTTCTTATTTAAAATCATGCACTGAATCATATCTTGCCTCAATAAAAAGATTAAATACTTTTCCATTTTTGAAAAAAAGAACGTATGAAGGTATTCAAATGTCAGTGACATCGATTTATAATAGGAAAAAAAGATCAATTATTCTATTGATATTGTATCACGTAAAAAAGTATAGTAAAATATAACATGGTGGATCGTTTAACTTACTCAGCATGTTGCTTTATTTTATACTCATGAAACAAATATTTAGAGTTAAAAACTATTAAATTATTCATTTATATTATAAATAGTCTACGGTCACTGTCGTATGCTTTTAATTATGCTTATTAATAACGTTATTAAGTATGTAAATATTATTAGTTACAAAGTTGTCTTCATAAAAAAACATAGTAACTGCCGCTTTTTAATAAATACGAGGACATTATGAATGGTGCATTGAACGCCATGTATTATTTTATAATTGCATAATTAACATATTCCCAGCGTATTTGAGAAGGAGCTCTCCAATACCATATAAGGAATACAAGTCTACATGTGCATTTCCATACAATGCAAAGTTTCACTTGCACAATATCGTTCTTGAATTCCGCCTCATTGCCGTGAATTTTATACGAAGTTACCATCAAACTTACCCAACTCCAGATTTACACTGTATTTACATTATTATTTTGCACATGCAAAACATCTGGACGTGAATACGTAGCAACCGTACGTACTGCAATGCAGGCGTTACGTGCATCCTATCAATCCCATTCAGTCGCGTTTCTTTCACCGTTGCGCTCGTATCAACAACGTACCGCTCGCAATTGCATCGCAAGTCCGTTCACTCCTAGGAAAAGGTTACTACGAAAATAAAGGAGAGTGACAAAGGCAGCGAATGTCTTTTATATACAAATGGGTAGAAGAAGGGATAAGTGTACACTGTAATTTGCAGTCGCGTCGGTCGCGCGCAACCGCGCCCCAATCCTTCTTTCGTTGAATAAAAGTATCTCCCTAAGTACTTAATTATATTATTTATCTACGATTTTTAATATTAGCATCGTAAAAGAAGGCGATTTCCAATTGCTTGGAAAATGACGACGGGGCAGAGGTTGTGCCGCGTGTCGTGAATTCTCGTCCTAACCTTACCTAACCTCCATTGTTCTAATTTTGAAAATATTTTGAAAACGCGCTGCTGACTCAGAGAAATTTCATTTTTCTCCCTCACTCGGTAACGCCTTATGAATTGAGTTGCTGCGTTGTCTCATAATTTAAAAAAATTATTTGCTAGTAAATCTGGTGAATGTATCCAAGGAACAATGATGACACCGATCGGGATTTTGTGGCTTCTAAATTTCATGGAGATTATTCGAGTAACATTGGGACAGGAGAGTATTGGATGCTTCAAAAGCTCATCGCTAGATCCTGATATGCCATCTCTGGTGTCCCGAAGAGTGACTTCACCTAATGAATGCATTAGAGAATGCATGGCACAGTATTACATGTAAGTATCTTTAATTTAATTATTTAAAAGTTCCTACACTTCGATTCTATTTTGGATGATAAATTTTATACTATGAAATACACATAGAAATCTTATCATGTACTTAAATAGTATCTTATCATTTAAATATATAATAATTTAAATTTTATCTGATATTTATAAAGTAAATATCTGAGTATAAAGTGATGATAAAAAAATAGCGTTAAAAGTAAATTATTGTTGTTTTGTATAGACGAATCGTTTGTTAAGTTGCAAAGTAAAGCTACAAAGAATTTACTATTAAACAATGTACTCATTGTTGACCAGTAAAATTTGCCTTGAGCAAAATACCTAAATTTTAATTAATTGAATTAATATCTTATTAAATTATAAGATATTTGAAAAATAGAATATTAAAAGATAAAAATAATATTTTTATTTATAAAAAATATGTTACTATCGATATATTATCATGGTAAGATAATTCTTTTTAAATAACTTAAAAAATTTCATTAATAATTTTAATATTTGCTGTATAACTAAATGTTAATTTAGATATTTCGTACATTGAAATTATTTTCAATACTATACAAATGATATTAATTACATTATTATATATTATATTTATATTAGCTGATTATATACAGTTTAATTGTAAATCTAAACAAAATTATTTAAAACAAGGAAATCATTTATTAATTTAACATGGATTAATTATCTCATATTGACAGTTATATAAAATTATTGATTACCCTATTTTAAGATAAAGAATGTAAAATTTAATTGAATCAACTAATTATAAAATAAAAGTATTCAGTGCTGTTTTATTTAATAATATATAACAATTATAAAACGGTAAAAAGCAGAAATTGTAATAATTACTAATCAATACTTTGTTGATAAACAGGTTTTCTGGATTAATGAATGGTCATCTGTGTTACTGCGGTAGTCAATATGGGAAAAATGGTCCATCCGAGGATTGTAAAATACAGTGTATAGATGATCCAACTGCTTTTTGTGGATCGAATATAGCAATTAATGTGTATTCTACTGGTCAAAAAGGTATGTCTAAATCTGAGTACCATATATATTTTAAATACTTATTTTTTAAGAATAAAGAAGTAACAAAACTATATTTTGAAATATTTATTAAAAAGGTCCAAGTCCTCCAAGAAGACTAGCAATAACTAAATATAAACAAGACTCTTTGGAAATAATTTGGCAGCCCCCAGATATATCAAATGGAAAGATACTTTCTTATACTTTGAAAGTCACAGCCATAGAGACTAAGGCCTCCTATCCACTGCCACCTGTAGAGGCTGAGGTGGTGGGTGAAAATTCCAATACAACGACTTTGTATGGTTTACACCCTGGTACTAAGTACAACGTTACTATTTTTGGTTCAAATGCTCAGGGATCTAGCGATAAAGTTTATATAATAGATTGGACCCGTATAGGTCCACCTAATAAGCCAAAAACTCCCAAGATTTTGCAAAAGAGCGAAAGCACAATCACCATTGAAGTTTTATCTGGCAGTAGTGAAAATGGCCCTTTAACTTATTATCAGGTTGTTGTAGTACAACCTGGTATAGTTCCTCCAACAGGAAATAATATTGTATATGAAAATTATGATAAGTCAAACAAAGAAGGTTTGGGTTACTATATTACTGGGAAGTTTGATGTTTCTGATTACCCTCAGTATAAGCTATTCAAAGTGGGTGATGGAAGAGTGATTGGAGGGTATTACAATGCACCATTAGATAAAAGAATTGGTCAACCACAGGTGAGAACATTATTTATAATATGTATTATTTACATATTAATCTTCTTAATATTTGTATAATATGAAGCCAAGGTTAATTTAATTTTCAATTAGTTTTATATTTTTTTATTAATTAAATTTTCTGATTTCAGGTTGGAATTGCTCTTGAATCAAGAGTGCGAGGAGAAGTTCAATATAGTTATTCAGATTTAACTAGTAGCACACACAAGATTTATGCTCGTGATAGTCACAAGTCCACTGTTAGTGCAGCTAATATTGTACTTTGGATGTTGATAACACTTCTAGGTGTTTTGCTTTTGACTTCAGTCCTAATTTTTGTCATGTTACGTAAAAGATTTCAACAGGTATAAATAAAAGAACCCCTTAAATAAACGAATTAATTAAAAAGTATTCTTTAAATTTACTTAATGTTTAAGATTTAAACAATAAGTCAATCAAAGATACGTATTACTTTCATAAAAATATGTAACAATAATAAATAATTTTATTGCTAAAGTCAACGTTTTAATATTGCTAACCGTTTAATGTTTTATTTTTTTATTTTAGGTTCAAATGCGAAGACTACCTGAGCAGCAGGAATTGACACTTCAAGGACCAATGTATGAAGTAGACAATATGGCTTATATTCCAGAAGACGTACCGGAAAGAACAAATCATTATCAAGAACTGAAAAGTAAGGTTTGGAGTATTCCAAGAAATTTTTTGAATTTCGATTTCAATCCTGTGCGCAGAGGACGTTTCGGGTCTGTACATATGGGAACAGTTCAAAGGGATGCGATTCCAGTGGAAGTTTTGGTTCATAAAATTTCAGATACTCAATTAAGAGGTTCCGAAAAAAGGTAATATATAGATCTTGATACTATTGGATAATGAAAAGTGTTTTCAGAGCATCACTTACTTATATTTTTTAAATGCTACCTAAAGATTACCGATTTTTGTAAGGTCTGCGGACTGGAAGTATTTATCTCTATTGTTATGTAATATTGTGTTTATAAAAATAAATATAATTATTAAATGCCTGTATGCATTATGATAGCCTGTAATAAAATAGACATCGAAAATATTGTATTCATGAATTTTATCATAGAAAACGTTATGTAATATTATGTATTCGCGATATAAGCTTTAAGAATTTGAATAATTTATCAAAATATATGTATAAAAAATTAGTTCTTTAAATACATTTTCGATTTTCCGATTTTGAAGAGATAGTATCAGTTTTATGCGCATTAACGAAAATTACACGTGCAAGCAGATAAGAATCATCGTTAGATGTTCTTACTTTATCACTCAGTCAAGCAAACATTACACGAACAAAGCGATTCATATGAACCCTAATGAGCAATAACTTTCAACCTTTTAATATTTTTGTCCATTAGATGCACCCCAAGTAAGTAAGCGATTGTTGCAGGCAGATGCTACGTGAGTTGGATGTGTGCATAAAAGCCGGAAACTCAAGGTATATCGCGAGCCTTGTGGGCAACTGCGAGATTCCGGATACGCTCTTCGTCGCCCTGGAGATGCCGCCGCAGAGCTTGAAGATGCGGCTGCTGGCCGCGCGATCCGGCGAGCATTTCCCCTACGAACAGATCCTAAGGATTGGCGCGTGCGTCGCCGACGGACTCAGGCACCTCGAGAGTCTCAAGATAATCCACAGCTGCGTGTGCGCGAGAAGTATTGGCCTCAACTTCGATTGGTCACCCAAACTCATGGGCCACGGTAATTAGGATTTTTCTTTTTCATCCTGACGTCACTGTACTCAGCCATATAGTTTTCAATCTAATGACTTTTGTAAATTTAGAGCAAAAGGATGTTGTATTTAATCTCGTTCGAACAAAATATTAATTCCTTATTGTGAAAAAGTTAACCCTTAATCTTTAGTCTTCCTAAGAATCCAGCTTCCGTAATTGACACATTACAACGTGAACGTTAAAACGGATTCAATTTATTCATTACGGCATTACTCGAGTCGACGTCTAGCTACAGCCAACCTTTGTAGCCACTACACATAATGATGACGGACATCGAGGAAAATCCCCTACGCCTCTCTTGCGAGATACAAACCGAGACCTCGCCCTTGCCCTCCACTTTGTCGCTGTCTCTCATTAAATGTTAAAAGAACCACTCATGCAGGGAAGCCCTTTCCTTGCTAAGTAATAGACGGGGGCGATGAATGGCGCGATAAAGATCCTACGCCAGGAACTCGCAGTTAGTGTCTAAACCGTTACATCGAGGGAAGGGAAAACGCGCCAGAGGCTTGAGTGCTTTCGACTCTGAAATGCATGATAATCGGGATAAATACGGGCGACCTTAAAGATACGATTTCGGTGTGAAGGCGAACACTGTTGGGATTTGTGGAAATGGTCTTTTCCACTCGACCCTTTTAGTGCCAGTGACAATTCGATAACAAGTTAAAATATTTAAATTCGAATAGCTTTTAAACTCTAAAAGGTAATCGATTATATCCTCTTTTATATATTTGTTCTAACTTTGTAATTGACAAAAATGACCCTAAATTTGGTTTAGGCTTGGACTTGCAACTAAACGATTCTTAAACGTTTTATTTAAGAACCAATTTTATTTACCAATTAAAAAATTATAATTGGTAACACGATGAGACTTATCGTTACAGAAATGAGATTTTAATAATTATTTTAAGAAATTGATTATGAAAGCTTTTTTAATTAAAGTCCCGATTGTTTTTACAAGAAATAACATGTATCTTGTCAGTAATGGAAATTAACTTTAAATTTATTATAATAAAAGTATATCGCTAGCGTCTAAATATGACAATATCATGTCCATGAGATCAGTTTTCCCATTTCTTGTGTACGTGTATGCAATTTATCTCTCTGAAACTCCTTGACGTATTGCTAACTACATTTAACAACCAATTTAGTGCTCTTTTCCATCTCTGCTTATATTCATATACCTATTTCCCCTCATTTAAAAATAAACTGTATTTTACTTAGTTTTTTTTATATCACATCTTTTTCACATGAGAAAATCTGGAGGTCTGAGCAAAATATCCTTTGTTGAAAGAAGGTACTTGAAATTTGCCTATTGAGACAGATATCTCATCGAGTAGAATTTTATCTAAAAATTTATAAAATAATGCAGTCGTACAGTAAAAATATTTGTATAATTTATTTACATTTTTTATAAATGAAATAATTTATCCACCGACAAGTTACTTTCAACTCTTCTAAAACTCTATAAAATATCTTACCTGTTATGTACAAAACGCTGAAAGACAAAATTTAAACTTTAATTCTTTGAGGTCTGAAAAAATATTTTCCTACATTTTTCAAAGAATTGAAATTACAGTATAATAAATGTATCGATGCAAGTAGTAAGAAAATTATACTTTGCTAGAAAGTTTTATGGAAACAATTAAACAAATTGTTTATAAAATTTGCCTTTCATTCAAGTAAGAAAACGTAATTTTACATTCTATGAATCCCACGACGTTTATCACAGGTCTGTCCAAATATGGGTTAGAGGATGTAAAGTACGCACGATGGACGGCTATTGAGTGCTTCAGCAACCAAAAGAGGTACCAACCAGGCGTCGTCTGGGCATTCGGAGTCTTGCTCTGGGAGATGTTCAGCATGGGCGGAACTCCCTACTCGGACCTCGAGATGGACAGCGATGTAGAGATGGCGATTAACGATGGACACAGACTCCAGCAGTTGAGAGACATGACCGACCCCGTCTACGAGGTCATCAGCTCGTGTTGGCTTCTTAACCCTGACGAGAGACCCACATTTGACGAACTCGTTCGATTGGTGAGGATCTACAGAATTTACGCATTGATCTATTTTTCTGAAGCTCCGTTTACGGAAATGAGAGTTATAATAACAATGCAAAATTTTGATATCCTTGAAGTTTAAAAATATAAATAACAGGATTCATACTGTTGATTTGAATGCTAATGTAAATAAAACACTGGGTACCTTACGTATCAAAGTACTTGAAATAATTTTTAATAATATTAGCAATGATAAACCGAAGAAAAAATAGAATTTTATTCTTTTATTAAAATGTTCTTATTAAAATTATGTTACTTAACGTAATTTTTATTAAAGTGTGAATCCGTAGAAAAACTCATAAATCTTTTTCAATTTCAGGATACTTTGTCAATGTGTCCAATCACATCGATTACTGAACCATACAGACCAGAACTCGAATTGAATTGAAATGATGACTACAATTTTAGATTTTTAGAATTTTAGAAAAATTCAGATTTTTACGAATGAAGAAGTTATTGGTTGTACTTAAGCAAAACTCGAGTCGATCATCGAATAGTTCTTCAATTGCATTTGTATTAGTTTTAAGTGATTCGTTTTAATAATAGCAAAGCATTATCTTAGTTACCAAGTTACTTATACGTTGTGACCCAAAAGAGATTGTTTTGTCTTGTTTTTTATACACATATTTTATATTCTTTTATATTTTTCTGGGACAATCTCTTCAATTATGAGGTTTTTAGTACATTGATGAAAGTTTTCCTTTTAAAGCATCTTCCTTCGATTTAGAAATATAAAAATATCTAAGCAGTCGCAATAAGAGAAAACTTTCGATGATATTGTTTCCGTCCATTTTTATAATTGTAAGTTAATTTAAGGACCGTTGAAACGTGTTTATAATTTCTTATACATCTTATGTTATACTGCAAATCAAATTCGAAAAGTTTTTTTTGATAGACTGATTTACATTTTGAAACACGTACTGTTAGGAAATAAGTTTCGTAAAACCAAAACTTTTTATAGATTTTAAAACATATTAATATTATGACAGATTTATGTCTTTTAAACATTTTATTGTTATCCACTTTAAATTGTGGATGTATCAAGTAGCAATAATGTTTCCTAGAAAACATAGATAGTATTTTTCCTTGGTGTCAAATTAAGATATTGCATCTAGATCTAGGTATTTTTCTCACTTTAAAAACTAAGTTTTTATATTTGAATAGAAAAGGAGTTTTTTAGAATATTTAATACACTTTTATAATAAAATCAAATTATTAAATATATATTTTGTATAAAACAATTACAACTGAGATGTAAACATATGAGTTATACGTATTTTAAAAAAAATATGTATATATATATATATATATATATATATATATTCAAATATATATATAGATACACGGTTATAAAGATAAAGGGATAGATTAATTGAACCGGTGTGAAGTAAGAAATATAATCTCTGTGTTTTAGATTGATTAGGATTATCGATGCCGTAATAATTAATATAAAAAGATTTCAGTGACTTCGTTATGTATATATACATATATTTAATGGAGATATAAAAATACAAAATAAAAAAATTGAGAATATCATCAATTCTTATTACAAAATTCATATAATACTTCATTCGCCGCACACAATTATAATCGTATTGTTCTTGAGGGTTGAATTAAAAAAATTGTACCAATTATCGTAAGCCAGGTATTGAAATAACAGAAAAGAAATATCTATTAAATGTGCAAATAAAATATAAATTTGAAAATAAAGCAAATAATTTTAGAATTGACGTCTCTTTACTTTTATGCGTAGATGTGGGTTTTGTTGACTTTTACATAAGCAACGATATTGATAATCTAAAATTTGTTCTATTTATAAAAACATTTCTCACTTATAAAAATTACAATATTATAGTTTATAAAAAAAATACATGTGATTTCCTTTAACTCTACTTTTTCATCCTAAACGTTATCATTATCCTTTGGTATATATAGAGTGACCTTAGTTAATTGACTGTGACTTCAGAATTAATAAATATATAAAATATATAGCTATAAAGATCTAAATACTCCAGCGTTATGAAACAAATATCTTATTAGCTACAACTTATGTAGAAATTAATTATTTTTTACAATAATTTTACGAGTTAGCCGTTATCAAACGTATTTAAGAATCTTAACAAGTCTAAAAAAGATATTTTATACACTTAGTTTAAAAATTTGTCGCTGCGAAGTAACTAAAAGTATCGATTCGTTGTTTGAAGCTCCACCTTTGTAACAAAATATATAGTGTACTTATAACAATGCATATAAATACAAATTTTACAAAATTTCTAAAAATTATTTATACAATAATTTCTGTTTCTTTTTATGTACGTATGTATGTATGTATGTATGTATGTATGTATGTATGTATGTATGCATGTACGTTTGTATATGCCATTCTAAAGAATTTCAAAATCACTTTTCAAAAAGCTTTTTCCATTTATGTTTTATTTTATTTTCTACAAAGAAACGTTGAGCTTTTATATGGTAGAAATTACGTATTATCAACTCCGTAATGAATTAATTCTTTGAATAATATTATTTTACACTTTTAATCACTCCCAGATTGATAATACAATATTTGGTTCTTGTTATGCATATTTGACTACTTCAAGCTCTTCTTCTGGTATTATAATTGGGCAATGTTCAAGTTTGAAGAACTCGACAATTTTAAAAAAGCTGTCCTTTGGAATGTCGAAAAACGATAACGTTAAATCCATTACTTCCAGCGATTGAGTTATTTTCGATAACTCAATGATATATCATATCACTAATGTATCTTCTTGTCGTAAAAAAGCCTTAGAAAAGAACGAAAAAAAGCTCGTAGTCGATCATCGGCACACGAGGATTTCGCCGAGGGATGCTCAAGTTGGCTGCGAGGACACTTTGCTGGATTGCGAGTGGATGACCCTCGGACCAACGATCTGCTGCGCCCCGGACTTGATCTTGATCCGTCTGGGGCAGAGCAGTTGTCTATAAGCCTCCCTGTAGAGTTTGTTCGTCCCGGCGTAGATGAAGGGGTTGACGACGGAAGAGGCCCAGGCGAGAAGCGAAGCCACCACGTGGAGCACGGGCATTTTCACCTGATCGTCGATCACGTTGGCGAGCATCAGCGGCAGAAAGCAAAGAAGGAAGCAGAGGAAGATGGTGAGCATGAGGCGGGTGACTCGCGAGTCTTCGCGCTTCTGGAAGCCGCTGCGTTTACGTCGTGGACCTCCAGGCACGACCTCGTGCGACTCCAGCTTCTTACGACTGCTGCGCACGCGCCAGTAAATACACATGTACGAGACGATTATCACGAGGCACGGCACTAGGAAGCCCACCACGAATAGCAGCTTCTTCGGGCTGCGGCCGTTCTTCTTCAGGATCGTGCAGGAGAAAGTCGCAGGATCGAGACCAAGGGTGCCCCAGACACCGAGTAACGGTGGTAACAGCAACGAGAAGCTCAGCGTCCAGATCGCGATAAGCATCAGTACAATACCCCGGGTCGTATAGATCTGAGAGTAGATCTCAGCTCGAGAGATCAACACGTACCTAAAATAACAGATGTTTCAATGGGTGAATTATGGAATGGTTTTCTTTTGTCAAAAGGAATTCTTTTTGAAACTTTGTTGACTTGACTAGGTGAACATTGTTTATAAACTTCATACGAATGGGCTATTTAACAAGTTGTACGAATTGAAGCAAAGAAATTTCATTCGTAAATTGGGACATGGTAAACGTCAATTGGGAGAACTAATAATGAAGTCTTTCTGAGTATTCTTTTTATTACATTTAAAATTATGTAATAATTGTTTAGGTTATCAAAATTAATGTATTCTCATGTGGATAGAATTCATTGTACCCCAAACCAAAATTAGGCTCTTACAACTGAGAAGCTATTAATCTTTCCTTCTGAAACAGTGATTTAATTACATAATTTATTAATTACAATCAATTAAGAGTAAAATTAGCTATTATATAGTGACAGTATTTGATTAACAATATTTTGTTTAACGGTTTTAATATTTTACGTATACTATCTTGTCATTATTGTACCAACATGAAAATATGTAAGATTCAAAATGGATAAGAAAATCAGTCAAGCATCAATATTGTCATTAATATTGATGAATTTATGTATATTTCATATTCATAGGAATGCTGATTAAAAATATTAAAAGAAACAAGATGTCGCATTAAATTTAAATTTAAGAAGAAATACTTTTTTAACCTTTTTATTGAAACAAATGTTTATCTAAATCTAATTTTTTTAATGTGATAATCAAATCATTCATTTCTAATACTATTAATTAAGTGATAAATTTTAAAGCTTATATTATTTCGTCTATCACGACTATTAAAAATTTTCCATTTGTTGGAGAATAATCTTATTAAATTCTATATCTTGGTCGATTTATCTTAGATAGTACTTTGATTAAACTATTGAATCATTCTAATGTTGAGCTATTTTTTAATTTTATTCTTTTTATTTTAAAACTGATCTTTAAATAAATCTGTTGTTTTTATATAAGCGAAAAAATCTTATAACAATTTCATAAATATTTATTCTATAATATCATACTGTTAAGAATCTTTTACATTCGGTATTCGATTAATCAAATTAAAATTTGCCAGAATTTTTTGTTAACATACGAAAGAAATACATTACATAAGATTTAAATGTGTTTTTTCTTTGATAATAACAGTTGACTTCTGGTACCTTTAATAATTTTTAATTTTTACGCAAATCAGATTTTACATAAATATAAGATTAGAGGTTTAATTAAAAAACAATTTTTTTTTAAACAAGATAAAAATAAATTTTTATTTTATATAATAAAATATATGTTATTAAAGAAACTATAAAGTAGTTTTATAACTAAACCGTAAGATCTAGTCGTTTAATTATGTGCCTTAATTGTTCCAGTCAGAATAGAACGTGAATTATAATTCAAGAAAATATTTGACCGTTATTTTAAAAGTTATTTTCATATTTGCTGCATACATAGTTTTAGAAATGTTTAAAAATTTCCATTAAAATTCAGGTTGAATTAACGAATACCTTTCGGTTTATCATTATCTAAATGAAAATTTGCTGTTCCGCAAAATTATTCGTGTGATTGTCTGTAATTGGGAAACATCGAACACTTTTGACTGCATTAAACGTTAGAACAGCTTGAAATATAAAAATATTCGTCAAATAAAGACTACTGTATAAATAATGACAAAGGTAGGAAAAAATTGGATGTATAAAGTAAGTCACATCGCAGAAAAATAGTAAAAAATTTAGTACGATAACACGTTACGGCAAATTACGAGAATTTTTCTCACCACATAGAGTGACATTAATTGCGAGTGAGTCACTACATCACGCATTAACTCTCAAGAATATTGAAGCATCATTGAAGCGGAGCTGCTGAAATTTACGACGACTGCTTTGAATCAAGAGGCATGAATATATCTCGAGGATGCACTTGAGATTTTTCGAGCCTGGCATCGCGAGACGCGTAGGCGTATGTTTCTTACCCAAGGAACATTAGTTATTCACAATAACTCAAACAGTTGACGTCTTCAATTAATCCAAACTTACGCGCAAACGATACGCGCTACGTCGCTTTCAACGATAACTAAAAAAAGGCGTTTAATCAAGCGTTCGATTTTTAGCATCGGTTATTCTAATCTATGAAATGTATGATTTACGCGCTTGCGGACTGTCGGTGATTATAGATTTTTCGACCGAATGAAAATTTTACGTTTTAACTATTTGTATCCAATAATTTCGTTTTATTCCAAGTCAAGATATACATTCATCGACTGGATAATATTTATAAGTGTACGAACCTACGTTTACGTCGAGTATTTTTACTTTTCTTTTTGTAGTTAATTTAATTTAATTTTAATAAAAAATAAAACACTCTTTATCTGAACTCTATAATCCAGCATTTATTTCTGTTCGATTTTTAATTAATTTTGATCCAATATATAACGTTTTTGTTTTTACATCCCCTACGATAGAGTAACCAGTTTACTCTATCTTTTTATACCTTTTACAATGATCAAAATAATTTTGTAAACGAAATTGATTTTTTATTTCTATAAAACATATTAAAATTACAATTTAAACTATAAAATCTGACTAAAAAGTGGAAGAACGTTTCTTACAATGAAACGTTCACCCTAAAAGAAAAGATAATTTTAAGAGTAGGATAAAATAAATGAAAGTTAATGTAGATAAAAATAGTAATCATCAATTCCTTAAATTAAAAAGAATGTCTCTATTTTTAGTTTTGAATAAGATTTATTATAAAAGCTTAAATTACTTCAAACGATATTTTCGTATATAAATTTGTTTTTAAAATCTAAAGTTATAAATGAAAAAACCGTCTTTAAAAAAAATGTATTCTTGTTATTTTAAGAAAAAGAGGTTATTGTGGAGAAAAAATTGGAAATACTTTTAAAAAGATATAAATATTTGATTAGATTTGTAATATAATAAATCATTAATATCTTTCATCTTAATGGATTTTTTTTCAAAGTCTCAAAATGATTAACTTAATTATTCCACTTGTTAAATGCTGACATACAAATGATAATAAATACTTTTAATTTATGATTCGTGTTTGAAAATGATATCAATTTGAAATACTCCATTTTTATTTTATAGACTATTACAATGTAGTATTTTATCTCCAACTGCTATAAAATATTTATTCAATTGAAATACATCCTTATTTGATACCAATTAAATATTATTGCTAAGTTTTTTATAAAAATAATTTCATTTAGAGCAAATGAAGAAAGATGTAAACAAAAGTATATTTTTAATGTATCTTTTACAATAACGTATTTTTTTGGTACTATTGCAATGAATAAGATTTACCGATGGAGTAAATTTTTTACCCTAATTGCCTAATTGCAAATGTTACTTGTCTTTTGAATTTTGATACAGGTATAAATATAAAATAATTATTTAAAAAATTTTTAAATCATATGCAGCTTTTATCGATTAAAAATAGACATGCGATAGGGTATTCGTGTTTCTCGGTTTTTCACATTTTTATAAATTTCTTCTCAGAAGCTCCATTCATCTTATGCATTTCTTATCTCATATTACATTTCGTTTCTTACAAATACTGGGTAATTATTTTTAATAGATTTGGATTTTCCTCATGAGATTCGTTAATAATCGATAAATACTTCTTAAATATTGCTTTCATCAATTTAATTGTCAAGACTTGGTTTACAATGTACGGAATAAAACAAAATGCTGAGTTTCTTCAAATAAAACAAAGCGTCCAATGATGGAGTAAAATTTAAGTTAACCAAAAGGTACGCAACGGTCGTTGCATAATACTCAAGCCTCAGGTATATGGAAACGAGGTATAACTAGTGGTCATCCTGAGTGTATTAACACTCGATTAGATATCCCACTATGTCAACGAGTTTCAGAGTGAAGTCCACCCCAAAAATCCAAAAATGCGCAGGAGGGGTACGAACCTGTTGAGAGTGATGGCAACCATACTGAGGAGCGAGACGGCGACGTTGCCGTAGAAGAAGAGCGGGAACAGTTGGCAGAGGGTCTCCCCGAGGAGCCAGGCCTCGTTGAGGTAGCGACTCGCCGTCAGTGGGAGATTCACCGCCGAGAAGATGAGGTCCGAGACGCTTAGGCTTATGACGAAGGCCGTTGTCGCGTGACGCCGGAGACGCGCGTAACGCAGCAGCGCGATCACCGTCACCAGGTTGCCTGCGGAATAATATACAAAAAAGGGAATGTACCCGCTAATTCCATAATTATTATTTCAACGACTCTGTTGTCGTGTGTCACATATAGTTTTCAACATTTTAAATGTAATTTCTACGGTTCTTTTTTTACAATTGAGAAGAATAACCGAGATAAAAAAATGTGTAAAAAAGACTTGACTTTATATTTTCATAAAATCTTCTGATCAACTTATGGAACTTTAGAAAATAATATTTAGCTACATATTTAGGTACTACGCATTATAATTGTTTTAATAATAGTTTTATATTTTGAGATGCTACTAGAACAAACCTTCAGTGTTATGGAAAATGATGTGCTTATAAAAATTGTTAATTATTACAAAATGTTAATTGATCTAAATTTCATTGTCATTGAAAAAGGAAAATGTTAAGCCACCTTAGAATATTTCGTGCTTCTTTAGACAGATATTCAACTGCTTCAGCCACTAGCTAATTAAATACGTAATTCGTATTTGTTCATAAAAGTGTAAAACATAAAATTCGATATTTCTTATTCGAAGCCTCCGCAAAACCTTCGGGTTTGCACGAGATTTTGCGGTTAGAGCTCAGTTTTCGAAAGTCATTTTCAAAAAGTCAACAACGACATCACGTTCAACGTGATTTAACAGCAACCATGTCAATTTGTCACGTCTTTTGTATAGATGATGTAGATAATAAATCACGCGCCGTTTCTCTTGAACTGGATATAGCGACTTTGAAAATAATTTGAATAGGATTACATTCGTGTGGCTATGAAAATTCGTAAATTCTTGTAAAAAATATAAATTCAATATTACATTTTTTGTCATTTTGGCAAACTTACTTTTTTGCCAAATTGAAGGAAAGGAGAGACATATTTTCTTTCACTTGAATTTGCCTAAAACCGAATTGAGCTACTGCATCCTGACCTCCCAGAACGAGAATCGAGAAATATGAATCATTTATTAATTTGATTAAAAACAATTAGGATGAATGACTTGAAAATAGGAACCATTCACAATTTAAACTTTCGTTCATAGTCGTTATTTTAAATCGAACTATTTTTATGTTAGTTTGACTAATTTGAATTTTTTTGAAATTTATTTTAACTTTTATTGATACTTATAATACAGAATTGTTCGTGATGTAGAGCAAAATTTTCCAAATAGGTAGTTTAATGAGCTTTTATTTAATTATCTTCTACACTTATTAAATTATTTAAGCATTACGAATTCGACCAAAGAATTTCTACGTATGTGAAAGTGTATGAATTTAATCGAGTCTTAAACCTAATTCGTCATAATTGCTAATTTCAATGTATCATTAATGAAATGTTTTTTCTTGTATAATATTAAATTGTATTATATTATTTAATAAATGTCTTTTTTGGGCGATAATGACTGTTTTTCCGAAAACAGATTAATTTGCAACAGAGTAAGCTTTGATGAATTATTATCTGTACAAAAATGAACTGCTGGAGATGAAACAAGTGTAATTAAAAAAATATTATACTTTTATAAGCATAAATGAACCGCAATACTGTTAAGTTACTAGTCTCATTATTTTTAATGCAGTAATTAATACGATAACTTTCTTACGCGTAATCGATTTAGCTATTCGATACATATAATAAACGTTAAAGTTATAAGAACATAACACCAAAGATAAGTATCAAAAATAATCTAAAAAATTCGAGTAACGATTACAGATGATGATTTCACAGGTAACTAGAAAAATGATCTACTTAATAATGTAAAGGTGTGTGGTGTCATTCGATTTGTAAATAATTGTACGGTAATTATTGGGTGCCCCGATGAGCGTTTCATAGCAAAACTTGCAATAGTTACGCGGAATCGTCGTACAAGCTCAGAAGTTTAGATGCTAATTTCTCTCGTTTAATGCGGAATCATTTCCTTGAAAATTATACATCGAGAATGTAAAATTTAAATTTGTAAAGTTACTCTACTATTTCAACGGTAAAAAAATAAATCTTTCGCGCATGATTCTCTTTAAGACCGAGCTGCTATAAATTTCACGATAACTTTTATATGAAATTTTACCTTTTTATTTTACAAAACACGAGAAATCGTTACAAAAATTCGCCCAAGCGCGAACCGAATGGTAAATGGGAAAAAAAAAACTCTAACGGGAATTGTTTTCGAACGGAAGAAAGTAAAGTAAGACTGTTGACGGCGTGCTTCGTTAATTTAACCACTTGAAGATTATAGCGACGCTTCTCAACGCGTCCGCTGACGTAAAAATGTCCGTTGACGATCATACGGTATTTGTTCATTAATAACGACGCTGTAAATGCTCGCGTAATTTATGAAAATATCCGGCGTGTTTTTCGGTGTGGAAATGACGGTAAGACAGAGCGCGCGTGCCCACGTGTATCCGGAAAAGAAAAACAGCTTACCGAATCAAATTGAACGTCTCATTCGAGGGCACCGAATAAATATTTACGTGGTCTAAAATTGTAGTCGTCGAGAAGGTACCGCGTGCATTAGGCAGTCCCATTAAAGCCGTAAACAGTGCCGCTTTTTATTCGATTTCGCTCAAAGGGCTGGAAAGCCTCGCCCTGAAAAGTTTGTACCCGATGCATCCCGTTGTGTGCACTCGAGTACTCGGGGGGTCAAGAGCTTCGTTCGGCAAAGGTTAAGCCCGAGGCTCGTGGTGCGTACTAATGGAGAGGCCACGTGGGGGAGATAGAAGGAATGAGAGGGTGAGACAGATGTGTCGAGGCATACGAATATTGTGAAATAATTCCAATTACTCATTCGTTAAGAAACAGAAAATCTACCGAGACACTTATATAGGGCAATTAGCGAGAAGTCATCGGGCTTGATTCGCTTAAACTTCGGGCTCGGCACGAAAGATTCATGGGGTTGGCGTTTGTTTTTAAAAAAACCTGAATGCGACTCGATGATTATTTTGCTTTACGTGAGCGGTTCTGATATCATATCGTGAGGCAGTTGCAGTAATGTAATTCAGAAAAACATGCGAGTTGTACGCGTTGGAAATGCACTCGATCTGTCACAGAGTAAAAGCGTACAAATGTGGATACGTATGTGAATCCTTTTCGATGAAATATATACAATGATGAATTTCATTTACACAATCGCGACTTTCAAGAGTTACTTTCAACGATTCGAACAGCTCTTGAAAATCAGCATCACTTTTAAATAGGGAGAAAAGGTGAATACGTAGGCTTAAAAAAAACTAAGTTATCAAGCTTTATTCGTTAATTTTTTACACAAATCAATCAATTTCAAAGTGTATGGCAATTTTTTTGTTTACAATAGTAATAAACAAAATCAATATTACAATGACTAACTGTCTCAATAAACCGATCTAATATGCGGTTGAAGAGAGTTTCTCGGTAACTGCAATTACGCTCTATTGTATCGTGGATACAATATTTAACAATTTAAACAAAAAAGAATGGCGTCGCAATAAGTGTCCCGCATTCGCCTAAAATTTCACTATTTACAGTTATTTTTTCGATATAATTAAATATTCGAGCAATTGCCAATTGAAAAATGCAAATATAGTTTTTTAATGCTTAAACCGAAGAATGTTTACGTATTTCTCGTTTTTTCTTTAGATGCAAAAACTAATTTCAGTGGTTCTTTTTTTAATGCATTGATGAAATACTCGTGCGCACTTTTGCCCTTTTTGTAACGGAGAGAGTGTTACCGAGTGTAAAACAAATGAAATATTATTTAACTGAAAACATCCATTTAGTGAGCAACGTCTGAGCACGAAAGAAACGTCATTTAAGTCGGTAATAAAGTGATATCTCATTAAATGCTCGATGTACATCTACACCGAAGAAAATAATTGCTTGTAATAACAGTCCCAAGAAAGAAACAATTATTCTAGTTCGTGGTTTATTAGGCCAATAGTATTTCTCTTTATTAAAATGTAAAGAAAAGAATAACATTTTGAAGAAATTTGCTCTATATCAGCTAGTGAACAACCGCGAATTAAATTCAGTGCTCTCTTGTGTGCTCCGAATGAAAAGTTTCACGAGAACTCGCGTAAGCCAATCATTTTAATCTTTCGCTTTTAATATTCGACATCCACGATAATCTCGCTAGCATTCAAATATCGTCTCCTTCAACCGATGATTCTGGAAATCAATGGAGCGCCACGTAACGACGCCGTGACGACACTCGACGTCCCTCCCCCTAAGGTTGACTCACCCTGCGAGTCCACTGGCATTTTCTTTCCTTTTTCTCTCTGGTTTTGTTCATTTTATTACGCGCGGAATCTCATTAAGCTCGTTTACACTGAGGCGCGGACGCAAGTGAAGTCGATTCGTCGACTGGGGGGCGCATCTTTATCCCTATCCCTATCGTCTTCCTGTTTGAAATTCTAGTTTAATTATGACTTCATCGCGATATCAATTCTTATTCCCTCGCACAGCTAGTTAACTTTTCCTTTTTTCTCTCTTCGGCAATTGCCAGCGACGCTTCTAATACACCATTTCAGCACGTGATTTGTACAGAGATAATAGTGTTTTCACTTTACACGTGCTCTCGTTTCTTTTCTCGATCTTCGTCACATCGTCTATTACATTTATTATAATGCACGTGATTATTTAAGGATTTGTACTTCTTCAAAATTGCTCAATTTAAATACAGATTAATAAGTTGTTTAATTGATAACTATAGTCACGTGCTAATTATTAAAGTCTCGTGCACTGCTTAAAGAATGCTTCTATTCGATTAAAATAAATATATAATCGGTTAGCAAAATATATAAATTGTAACGGTTCTAAATATTTTTTTGACGCAATGATGATATTTTAATAAGCATATAATTGGTTCGTTTATCCGAGCAAACTTTATTTGATTACTTTCAAATTACCATGTTAAAAGAATCCGCAATTTTTATGGGAGTATTTTTTAATCGAAACGTGAAGCTTTTCGAATAATTATATTCTATACATCTGCATTAATTAACACATATAAATACAAAAACATTTACCGCGGTACACGAATAAAAGTGATCTTTTCCTTCTTAACTCATGCATTTAAAAGGTATGTGTGCGTTATGAAAGAACGGTACATTAAAATCGAAGATTTACTTAATCATCATTCAACGATACAAACATCTACAAGTTCATCTAAATGCATAACAGATAAATCAAGGATTTAAAACTCTTCGCTTCTCTTGTAATCATTTTCTTTACATGACATAAATAGGGTAAAACAGGAGAAAAAAAATAAGAACTAGCGGCGACGCATTTACGAATAAAATTGACTACAATTGACCGACATCGATAAATCGAACGTATTGATCGTACGATTATCAATGTTCACGCTTTTGATAAAAGTCCTTTTTATTATAATTGTAGGCATCTTAAGCTAACTATTACTGTGCATCAAATTAAATATTTATTTTGAACATCCTAATAATTCTAATATCCAATAAATACTAATTGTACAAGTTGGTCGATTCGTACAAAATTGAAATTTACGAGCTTATATAAACTTTCGAGTAATTATACATCAATGGCACGTTGAAAATAATCCAATGAAAGGAACACTATTAAGTAAGCTAGTAATATTACCTTCTAATAACCTTTAAAGATACATTACGCACGGTAATAACACATTCTTGTGAAGTCAAGGACTAGTGAATTCGATATTTACACACACGGAATTTTCATTTTTAACAACCCACTATGAATACGCTATCGGTAAATTATGTCGTAAAAATAGATTTCCATATTTTTCTTACGCGCAATTTTGCCACTTATACACCGCGTTTAAAAATCTCTAAATTACAGAAATGCGTAAGCTGTTTACGGAAGACATTTCTACTAATAGTATGTCCCTTTAAACACGTGGAAGCGCGTTTTTGTTCCATTTATCTCGCAGTTGCAATCCATCATTTGAAGCACCATTAATGATCCACGTAATGTCGTTAAGTCCCACGAATTCCCAACAACGTCCCACTCGGATAATCCGAAAAGGCAAAAATATCACTCCTCACCGAGAACCCCGATAATGCTGAAGAGTATCGCACAAGCAGCGGCGAAAATCGTCACCGCTCGCGGATACTGTATCGGCTGTTCGACCACCTGGTGGACCATTCTGAAAATGGTATCGTTCTCCACTCGAGCGTCCATCCTTCGGCTTTTCCGTCCTTTCTCTGGTTTTTTTACTGGAGCTACTGCGGGCGCGTCTCACATCTGCCTGTACACAGAAAGAAACACTGGTTGAGTCATTAACTTGTAGGATTACGACATCGTACAGCACTTTCGATATGCTTTTTGAGATTCGTGAACATTACTTTACATTGTTATTTGTTGTTGTTGTTGTTGTTGCTGTTGTCTATATTACTCTCTGCAGGGCTTATAATGTTAGATACTTTGGTGCGATTTACTTGTAATAACGAAGCAATAAAGTGTATTTGACAATATCAGTTTTTGCTTTATTTCAGTAGTAGTAAACTGCTCAGTAGTTAACATTTTCTTTTAAATATCTTCTGTATTAATAAAAAGTACTTTTGCAGATAAACGTCTTTTTTCTATGCTTTTTAAATTTTTCTACTCTATTGTTTTCTACTCCATTGTAATCGTTTTTTAAATTTTTAAATCAGATTTTTATATTGTAGGAGATATAACTAGATTAGGTATAAGCTTATCATGAAAAGAGAATCTCTTATGTATTTTTGTTATAGTTTTGTTATAATTCGAATATTTCAAAGAATAAGCAGACAAAAGTAACGAGTCCTCGAATCGAAATTGAATAAGTTGCGTGAGTGCAGTCCTTGCAAGAGAAATAACAAAACAAAGCATCGATCATTATCATTAGCTTTTACTACTCTATTTACCAACAGCCGAAGAATATCATCAATGAAAAATCTACTATTTATAGAATTCCTTCAACTCGATTAAATAGACGGACTCATTCGATGCATACCTCGCGAAAAGTTCCGAAATCGTTGAAAATTTTTACCATTCTAAATTTAATCTCAACTATTATTCAATTAATAATTCAATGTTATAGCTAGTGATTTTATTTCTGGGTTTCTGCTTCGAATGCGTGCAGAAACAATCTTCTGAGAGGAGCAGATTACAATAACGCACGTGTCAACGTGACTCAAGTCAAACAGAGAATCTCAAAAAAACATTCAATGAGATGTACTTTCAAAAATACAAATATTAAACTTTACGTAATTTGTTAAATATATTACACTATTATGACACATTATTTCTGGAATTTTAAAACAAATTTTATTTATGCGTTCATCGTTATTTCAATGCGTTCTTGTCTTGTTTTGTAGAATTGACGTGACGATAAACTAAAATAGACCGACTTTCTTTTTCATAATATATCTTCAGAAAAGAAACATAAAGCTTCATTAAAATAATAATTTGAATTATTAGAAGTTCAATTTTAAATTGAAGATTTAAATTGATGTAGTAGAGTAATTATTTTTTTTATCATCATTTTTAAATGTATATCAAATAAAAATAAATGTAATTATGTATACTATACTTGTATTAGTATATTATACATTAAAAATTTTCTAATTGAAAGACTTAACTTTTCATAGTATACATAATTTAATATATTTACATAATCTAATTATTGATATATCTCTATTTTAAGGATTGAAAATTTAAATTACTAATTTTTAAATTAATTCTTTATTATTTTTATGTTCTGTTATTCTTAAATTCTTTCTATTAAAATCTTTTATATTAAAATAATTAATTAATTTTTCGATTGAATCAAATTTTATATACATATTTTTTATTATACACATTTCTCGCTCCAAAAAAGTGAATAAATCTAATGTATAGAAATATTAATGCACGTTATTAGGTTTTACTAGATTATGTGTAGGTGCATCAATTCTATTTTGTAATAATTATTCCATTTTTAAATGAAGAGGACTGACAAATAATAAAATTGCATTTTATAAAAATTATAATGTGACATATTAGAATCTTTCGTTTTTACCTATTTGGTGTCATTATTTTTATACAGTTAATTTTCTTTCTATGAACATTGGCTGCAATTGACTTATTATTACGTGAATTTTATGGAAATTTAAGTTTGATCTGCATCTTTAAGTAGTGAGTATTTTTTCAAATTAACTGCACGAACGTAAAATAATCCTTTTTTGAGGGTATTAAAGCTCTTGTTCGTTTTCTTCTTTCATCTTGCCTGAACAAATATACGTGACCACGATTCAGATGAAAATGAGTTACAGTCTTCTCAAAAAAGTTGGTTATATGGAATCGTTTATTTTTTCTTTAGTTAATACATGTTTTATATAAATTTTTATGAGTGACAATGTGGAAAATCGCGATTTTAATTAAATTATTTTCATTTTTCCCACAAGTCACTAACGCAGGAACTAGAGTTTAATTTCGTTTGCCGTAATAAAATCCAAGTTTCTTGTTCGACGTAACCGAATTTTTGCAATCGGCCATATTTTTCGAGATGCACGGGAATATTTCGCGTTCTTGAACACGTTCTCTACATCTGGTTAACAGATTTTTGCTTACGCGGTAAAGGATAAAAGGCGAGTTGACGTAAGGAGAACCTGTTTTACACTTGCAGATGTCTCACTTTGTTATTATGTGAAATTCATCTTTAGGCGGAACTACCGAATGAATACGTTTTCTTTTGTACAGAGATTCAAATTATGGAACGCAGTTGGCCGGTGGTCTATTAGTATAGCAAATGAGCCTGTAATTCGAACCGATTATAAATATTAACAGCTATTACTGCCTCGCTTATCATTATTTCATTAATAAAAAAGAATGATAAGCGATTAATAAGGAGGGAATCGTGCGAAAAGTGTAATCTGATCTCGCAAGGCGCCATTTTATGAATGCGTATTTAGCGATATAGAAGGGTTACTCACGGAAAGAAATTTTTCTCTTTCGAGTCTTTAACTTACATTTGCCATCAAATAAATAATCGTTACGCGATCGATGTTTCAAGATATGAAAAATATGCCGATCTCAAAGATAAATGAAAAATTCTGAAAATAATCGACGATTTTTGTCATCAACGGTAAGTAAAAACATCCGCCATAAGTGAACACGAGCCCAAGCTTAGGCTGTTATGACGTATCAACAAATACAAGGTTTCCCGCTTCGCTAAGTGCATAAGTTTGAAACAACATCCGCAAAAAGGGCGCAAATCGTCAGAAAAATGGGAATGAGGAAAATTTACGGCGAGAATTTGCGACGTAAACGCTTTTTTCTTCGCAACAAAGATCAAAGGACGCTAGGAAGTGTCGGAGTCACTGGAATTATACGCTACACACTTGCCCGCATCGGGATTTTCAAATGCCGAGAAAACTTGTTCATTATTCCGTTATTTCAAGGATTCAAGATTGGCATGAAATTGTTGGTGGTTCGCGCGCGTGCATTAAATATTATGCATAAAGTATTATTATCTATCGACTTCACGCAGACCGCAAATAGGAGAATCGAAAGATAACGTATGATTTGTAGGAAATAATTACGATGGTTTTTGTAAAAAATTTTAACCAATTTTGAACATTAAATAAACTTTTACGAGTAAATGAAAGATATACTATAGATATTATTTTAAAAGATTTCGATTTATTTTTCAATAAGACTACCAATATTAAAAAATAATCAGTTTTATAATTCAGTTTATTTTCAATGAATATATTAAAATTATAACTAATTCAATATTTAACCAATTAATAATTTAACCAATATTACATTTCTTGTCTTTAATCTCGTATTTTATAGAAACATTACTGTAGAGATAATTAAATATCGGTAGTTATAATTTTCATGCTTCTACTTCCGCTAGCTATGCGTTGTTTAAGCGTGTCAAAATAACACTTGTTAACAAATCTTGTTTCTCTCGATAATGTAAGATTAAGTATGTACGATGATTTGATTGCGAAAGTTTTACTTATGCGTTTATGTCATCTTTTATTGCTTGCATTTATAATTGACAGATCAAACGTACTTTTATCGTTACTTTCAATCGCTTTTGAAATTGCTTACGATAAATCGGGTATTGAAAGGCTTTTCAAGTCTATATTATATTTGGATGAAATTATCTTGATTAAGTTAATAATTAGCAGCGACATTCTAATTATAAAATACATATTCTCATTTATATGACACGTGTTTAAAGAAAATATATCGTAAGTGTCATATTACATTCACTATCATTGCGGACTTCTTAACATAAATGCAATTTGAAATACAATCTTCATTAATCAATTGTATGCAATGTGTATATTTAATTCATACGTAGATTTATATTTATCAATTCAAAGAATTTCTTAAATCTTTTAATTTCTTATATGATGAGTAATCGTAATTCAATCGTAGCCTTTTAAATGCTATTCTTTGAAAATCATTAATATTTATATAAACGAGATATCGAAAAGAATTACTTCTAATTTTTACAAGTATAATTGTGCAGAAAATTCATTATGAAAATACGTATATGCTTTTTCAATAAAGTTTCAAAATGAAATGAATGCTTTTAGTTAAGATTTGAAAATATAACTCTTCTATTGTATATATAAAAATCATTAGGAAGTTCTAAAATTAAATGTCGGTAAGTTTCAATTTCTTTCATTTACGAGTATTGAAAATCTTAAATGATAAATTCAAACAATAAATTATCCAAAATCAATACTGATTAGTACATGTGAAAGAGAATTAATTGTAACAGTTGACACTCAAGGAAATCAAGATACAAAGAATTAATTGTTACATTTATTTCTGTCAGGTTATGAAAAGAATAAATAATGTAACGTAGAGGCAGCGGAAATGACTATTTAAGCATGTAACGAACGATTAATCGAACTAACGTTTATAAATCAATAATGTTCGATCATTAGGTGGTCTAATTTTCATTTGCGTCTATTTTTCGAACTCAGTGTATCATAATAGAAAACTACAAAAGACAATAGTCAACGATACATTATTATAATATTGTATTCATCGATGAAATTACGTTGCAAGTCAAATACTAGTTTCGACGGTATTTTTCAGAAAAGTTCAGATCGTTCAGAATCAAATGGAACGTCTTTGAGCGTCTTTGACAGGACGAAATTTTTCGCTCATTCTTTGCCAACGCACCGATACGCTTCCGATGAACGAGCGCTTGGCAAAAGTAGTTCGTCATTACTCGAAGAGAAGCGCCGATTAGCAGCAACGACTACGTCTGCAAAACTTCTTTTATTCGCCGACGGAAAACCGTTTAACAAGATCGACGGCCCAACGTCTCTGCAATCGTCCGGCAAAAAAGCGCTTCGTAGTCTCGTTCCGCGAATCAGAAATCGTCCCTGCGAATCCCGCCGATCGTTTCCTTCGAATTCTGTCGAGCTCGTTTTCATTCACACGCCAAGGACTTGATGCGCCGATTAACGAGAAGAGATTCGTTGCGAGAATTAACCACGAGTGGGATCCATGTCCCGTTCAAGTATGAACACAAAGAATACTCAATCTCATTAGAATAATAATGGGGTAGCCCGCTTTCGCGGGGTTCTAAAACGAAAACTGTGGCTCCGCGATCAAGCTTTCGATCGAGCATTAATTCCTTATTATTATTATTATTATTATTATTATTATTATTATTATTATTATTATTATTATTATTATTATTATTATTATTATTGTGTGTGACGCGTTACAAGGAGCGCAATTTTCATATTTCGAGTAAGAGTGAGATTTGCCTAAAGAATTTGTGTGTATGCGAGGTTAGAGATTTATTCTTCTCTGGTCGAGCTTTCAAATATATTTTAATGAATTGACTGAAAGTTTCTTTATTTATCGAAAGGTGTAAGTCGAATTCGTCCGTATGTAAATTAGATTTCATACCTTTCTGCTATTGAACAAACTTGAGGTTAATGAAAATTTTTAAATTTACAGTTGTCTTCTATTTGCAATAGAAAAAAAGATTTTTCTATTGCACAACATATAGATTTATTTTCATTATTAGTAGTGTAATTAGTAGTGTAATAACAAAATAGTACGAACCTCATAAAAATTTATCCAAAGTTCTTTACACATTTAAGAGAATGAAAATCCGAATTGCCGGCAGTCAACGTTTTCGCGGCTAATGTAAATGCAATATAAATGAAGCTTCGATTAACTTATCTCAATAGAACGATATGACTTTCGAAATCAATAAAAGTCACGCAATTCTCCATGCAAGAGAGCCTTACCTGAATAAACCATAAAGTGCGAACGTTATCAACCTTCCTCAAACAATAGCTTCGTACACGATGAAACAGCAACAAAAAAATTACAAACGATCACAATGCTTTCTTTCAGCGACGCCACTTCCCCCGATTCAAACTCGAACCTCACCCCCACTGTCGGGCAGATAGTGACCAAGGTCACGTTTAACCTCGCGTTTTCCCTCGCGCAAACCGGATCCCGACAGCATCGCCGGCGCCAACAGAGCAGTGGCCTCCCGGTGCAACACCGCAGGCGCGCGCGCGTCGACTGACGAAGCGTCGACGAGTTCAGCGCTTCTCGAGCGTCGCGGCGCTCGCCATATTTACACGGCCTTTATAAATAGCGCAACGCGCGAGGGTGGGACACCCCGTGAAGCTTTGACGATAGGTTTCGAGGAGTCGGTGCTCCGCTGGTCCTTTTGCTTTTTCCATGTGATCCTATAGAAGCGACTGGTAAACGCAAATTGAACGAATGTCGTGACAACTGGACGTTCTTAACTGTTTTATCGATGCTGTTTTTATCTGCAGAACGTCTTAAATTGTTGCTAAATTGGGTCATTTCATCTAGGGTGCAATTATTTTCAAGTCAATGTATTTGTTAAAGAGGGGTTTGTTGTTGTTGATTAAATCAATATTTAATCGGAAAAGTGCAGCTCTTGCTTTGGAGGGATGCTTGATTACTTTAAACCCGATGTGGAATTTACTCCTTAACGATAGAGCGAACGGGGATTGATTTCGTTCATTGAGTTCCACAATGAACATTTCATTGTGCAAGTAGAGAAGCAACCTTCAGATCTGTTTGCTAACGAAGCGACCCTCCATCTTCACCGCAAATACACGTGGAAAATCAACCGTGAATTTCTCCGGTCATGAAAATTCGATTGGGCGCATCCCCGACGAATTACGAAAGCAAAGGGCGTTGGAGCCGCTCTAAAGCGACTTCCGCGTGACCCCCGTTGAGTTCGTCGTCACCCGGACGTGGCGACGACCATCTCATAAGGCGAGCGTCCCCGACCTCGAGGCTCCGCACGTACTCACCGCGCACGCGAAACGAATACACGCACTCGCACTCCTCTAGAGCAGCTGCGCGACCGTAGGTCAACCGTCCCAGGGATGCGCTTCGACCCTTTTGCAACCGGGATGGATCGCCGTGTGCCCGGGAACTCGGAATTTGTCGGTTATGTCCGGATGCGTCCGAACTTAGGTTTTCTTTCATTATCATCGTCAAGGGCTAGGAATTTTTATTTTCCGGTGATCGGTCTCGCACTCATTAGTTTGTACGAGGTAACTTGGAACTTTTTCCTTCAAATTGCTCGACGTTCTTATCTGATTCTTGATGTGTCATAACGACGATGATAGCGATCTCCTTCGACTTAATAATACTTAGCGATTGACTTATGTAATGGAATTTTAATTATGTGTTAAAATTAGTCATAGCGCAATAATCTATAAATTTGTCATTAAGACCGATAGTTTAGAGATACAAAATTCAAATAGCGGTGCTACGTATTTCCAAAGTAGACTGATTAGACTTGAGGTTGCAGATACGTTATTGGAGTCTTAAAAAATAATATTAATTCTAAGTGCACAGTAACAAAATGAAACTGAACATCGGTAAAACAAAATTAATTTAATTTAATTTAATTTTGAACTTTCCATTTAAATAAATGTTCAATGTATATTGCTTCTAATTATAAAATAAGAATTTAATCCTAAACGAGGAAAAATAATTCTTTTGATGACAAAAATAGCTATATACAGTCTCTTACTACTAAAACTTATATAGATAGTAGGATTAAATTATTATTGCCTAGTTTTTAGTTCTTAATGAAAAAAAAATCAGACTATCGTTTCTCTACTTTATTTGTCAAATAAAAATTATAAAACAAAGTGCAACATATCTTGCTACTTCCATAAAAATATTAAAAGCATTTGTTAATACTATTGGAAAAAAAATTGGATTATTTTAAGTAATCTCTATATATTTTCATCTACAATTTTTCTGGATTAAAAATGACTCTTTCATTTATATAATTATGCCTAAAATACTTAAAAATTGGCATTTATATTTTTCAACGTTTCTTATAAATTTAAATCTCGAGGGGTAATTGTGTAATTGTAATTAGATAATTATCTCGTTTTTTCAAGAGATTTATTTCCAATAATAAGCTTATTTGAACGATTCGTTTTTCATTTTCCTTCTCTACAGTTTTCTTTTGATTAATAAATATGCCATAACAATGTGCGATTCTCAAGGTATTATGGTAAAGATTAAGTAAATTCGTTGAATGCGTAATAAAATAAAATACCAAACGACTCACTACATTTTTAATATGTATTTAAACTAATTATCACGCGTGCATAGAAAATACGTACTTAGCCATTAAAAATAATTCAGCTAGAACGCACGTGCTTTCCACCCCATTGTTAATTTGGTCAACGGATTCATGGCACACTAGGAATAAGAATGGCTCAAGCCCCTCGCACCTACGCTACTGTCCAAAATAAGCTTCGACACATTCTGTTTCCGCTCCTCTTTTAATTCTTTTCACGACTGGATGTAATTTTCGCCGACTCACAACACGGGCGTATGGGGATGTACCGATCGGACGCCAAATGCGATGAGCGGAAGTGAGAAGAGATGCCACGGGATGGATAATCAATTGGACACGTGTTGTTTTTGTGGATTTCGTTGGTACGACGACTGCCGACTGCCGATGTGGGAGTCGATCACTGGTCTATCGTCGGCTTCATGATTGATCGAGAGCAAGTTTCTTTCGTTGGCTTTCGGAAGGGGTTTAGCTGCGAATGTGGATTACTTAATCTAAATGTGTCACATTTTCTTAATCTTTCGTCAGAGTACTTTCTCAGGGTGGTTCACGATTATTAATTATCTTTCACTAAAATAAAACAGTCATTTGTTACTGTTAATTGCGTGGCTCCCGTAACACAATTTAAGACATATTTTGTCTAAGCTAACGTTTATGAGTTTAACCGAAAAAATTACAAAAGAAATAAAAATTTTTTAATATTTCAATTTCTACTAGAAATAATTGGTTCTTTTCTTTTTAAATAATCCATCATTATTCGCGTTACAAACATTCAATGATTTATTTTCATTCTCACTGATTCGAATCTTGGAGTCGGCAATAAAATCTCTATCAGTATTGCGTGTCATATCCACGTAATTTATAAAAGGGATCCATTTCACAACGTAATCGAGTCTGTTTCACTGGACATCCCACGAGTTGCATTGAATAGAATCAATCGATGACACCATGAGTCACGTCGTCGAGGGGCCAAATGAATGCTTATGGTTATCCATGAAAATTACAAATTTTGGCAATTATCGAATAAAGATGTTTCTATGGATACTAAAATAAACGTGTACGCTGAAATAGAGTATCGAAATTACTAGTTACGGTACGTTCAATATCCTAACGTATTAAACGAACATTTGTTATTGCGTTCTCTTTGATTGAATCTTTGGGATATTAAAATTGTACTTTGAAAATTCTCAATGAAATATTTTAATGAAATGTAAATAAATTTTTCATCTATTTGTGAAATTCTTTCATTACTCTGAACTTTTATCAAAGTAAGAGAATTTTATTTACAAGATAATTAAAATATTTTATTCTTTCGGTAATTATAAGTAATGTCACATCGTTTTTATAAAATTTCTATAATATATAAAAGACTGTGCGATAGAGTTTACATTGCTCTTACAAGTTTGTTGTTTAAATAAAATTCAATAATTGATAATAAATAATGCGCTTACACTCGGCGCGAGCGATTTAATTTTCTTATTACTAAATCAATGGCAGAAATTAATGAAAAGCTGCAATATTTTAAAGTCACATCCTATTTTGATATGGTTGACACTCCCTGGCATTTCTGTATCCGATTTAATTATGACTTCAACTCAGTCGTATGCTTTCTTATGCCTTAAAAGCCTTAATTGAACGTTTCATATTTCGACTATAAATCGCACATAATACAGCGCGTATACGTGCAGGAATGTAAATAGAAACTATTTTAGAGCAAAGATTAAGCGGAAAAAAAATTAAAGACTTATCAAAAAATCTTTTAATGCGCTGGATTTGAAGCCTGTGTATTATTTATATTATTATAAATATTTATGAAAAAGAGTGCATTACAAAAAGGTGTAAGAAAAGATATTTATAAATTAACCATTCGGAGAGAAATGATGCAGAATACGACGCACGTTGTTATCCTTATATTCAAGACACACTTTCGCGTTTAAAAAATAAGATTTCTCCACAAATATAAGGATAATAATTTTTAAATGCAGCTAAAAGTAATTGCAGTCAACGATAATAATTATAGAAATTACTAGCTTTCAATATCGTTATTGTTGTGCTGTATAAAGATAAAATTACGAACTTGTTAAGTTTTCCAAGCGATTATCGACATTCGTATTAAACTAAAAAGCCATCCGTAATGCTATTATTTCCCATTCTACTGATATATACATTAACCAAGTGCGATACCGCAGAACTTGCTATCGTACATTTTTAAGTTTCCGATCTTCGATCGCGTTGATGCGCTTTGAAAGGGCGTTCGAGTATTTTTTAACCCTCTTGTTTGTCGGTCAACGGGGCGGGAGGGGAGGATAGGGAGGAACTGAATACTCGCAATCGAACAGTGCAAATAGACAGTACTCGCCGACTGTAGCGTTGCGTGCGCTCGACGTTTCGTAAAACGATTATAGTTTTAGGAATTGTCTAGATAAAGTGCGACGTTTATGTACTGGGAAACTGTTATCCATATCTCATTGTTCGCGCTCAGGTGTATTTTCAAGCAGTGAAATTCAGTTAATGTCGGGAAAAGAATTCACGTAGGCGCATAAATAACTGACGATGACACGAATATCGGAACAATTTCGTCATCTCTTCGTAAAGAAATTTAAAATGTCAAATTTTTAACAAAATCATATTTCGAAAGAATGACGAGACTATCAATTACACTTCATGACGATGTCTACTTCTGATAAATCCTCGATTAATGAAAACTCAGATACAATTACATAATTGTTAATAATAAAATTCCATTTGAACTTACTTTATCAGCGTATCAATTTGAGATCAATTAAATGGCAAGCTTGAAGAATTAGTTAATAGATAACAGAGTATTCTTTTGTCATGCTTACGAAGTTTACAAAAATTCCAATATCAAATTCACTTATTTCACAAAGATCCTATACTTTCTCTAGTTACACTTACAACATTAAAGCTCGTATAAAATACGTTAAGCAGAGGAACTGTTCCGAAAGGAAAATATCGCTTTGAAATTAATCCTTGAAACTCCATGGAGTAAAAAATCCTTTTATCCGAGTGAAAGTAACGTCCTCCGAACCGCTACTTTATTTTATATTCCATCGAAGCAACTACAATCTGAAAGAAAAAAGTCCAGATTGAAAAAGGAGATTATTAAATTGTAAATTAGTAAGTGGTAAGTGGTAAATTTGTACCTTAATCATGTCGGATAACAGGCATACGGTGCGAGCGTTCGTTTGTGTCGCGTGTGATAAGCACGCGTGTAATTTCCACGGACGTGAACAAAAGCGAAACACGTCCACCGATGCGTGCACACACCGAGTGCACGCGCGCGAGAACGCGAGAAATGTTCAATTAACGCGTCAGTCCTTCTTGACTTTCTGACCTATTATTCGATCTCATTGAGTGCAACCACTTGAGATTCATCGCGCGTCACGTGATTCCACGGCTTTTTAAGCTCGACGGCAGTATCCCGGTATTTCCCTTTCCTCGACACTACTTTCGTATTCAAATTAATGCGGCCATATCGGCTTTAGCGAGCTGTTACGCTAGTGACACGTACCTCGAATATGCGATACGTCAAAGGCACATTTCCGCTGGATTATTTTGTCCGATTAATATCTGGATCTGGATTGACGCGTTGCTGACTTTCAGGAAAATCGTCGATCCCCTCAAGAATTTATATTGAAAAAATATTGAAATCATGTCAGCTTATTATATTCATTGGGAATTCTGATATAAGAATTATATACATAAGAAATAGAGTAATTTTATTATCTGACGTTCCAACTTATCTTGATCGACTTTTAAAACAATTCGTTTCCACGTTACTCAATGCAGGATGCACGTATTTCGTAAAATCGGATATCGAATAGTAAGTCATATTCACGACTTTAAGATTAATAATGCTTTTTTCATCGTACAGCATTATATCACCATTTTGCTTTTACAGAATGAATATTTCAAAGATTGGATGTAATGCAAAAAGATAAACTGCAATATTATTTAGAACAGTTTAAAATGAGATGCATTAGACGAATATAATAATGAGATGGAAGTTAAAGATACTAGTATTGGAAATATAAGTGTGTCTTAACATTGTATAGGTCGCTTTGAAAAAGGTAATAATAGATCATTACGTATTTCTGCACATTCGAACTAGATGTCAATAATTACAGCCTGTAGATATCAAATCGGAATATATTCCAGTGAAACAATGAAATACTAAGTGTTCATTGTTTGATGAAATTACTACAACGAATGCGACTAAATAAAAAGATACCGAGGACATCTTTATTGACCATTCACAAAAAAAATCGCTATAATCTCCCCTTTATGTGCGAAGCATTCATCCGTCGATCGGATGCGCCTTATCAGCTTTTAATTCGTATAAAGAACCACAAAATTCGATCGCATAAAATGAGCGGAAGCGCACTCACGCATTGTCGCGCGAGTGAGAAAGAAAAAGGGAGAGAGAGGATGGGAAAAAAAGGGAGCATGAATGGCTCGAAGAATTTCTTTGTAAATTATTGAGACACGCGTCAACGGCATAAAAGCGTACACGAATAATTAACTACGCAAAATTAACCGAGAATATCAGCGGCTAATGCGCTCTAGAAATGTAATAATTAAGAGAGAAAAAAGGAACTCGTGGATAAGATTCATAAGCGTTAGGGGCCCTGAAACTGATTAACCGATGCTCGTGCTTTGTTTCCTTGCGTTAGAACCATAAAATCGAGTAGCATTGAGTTGGGTGAATCGTTTTAATGAACCGAGGAAGTGCGGACGTCAAAGCGGAAATCATTGCTCTTTCAATGTTGTGAAATTTGAATAAGACGAGGGAAAATGTACAAAGCTCTGAAAAACCGGAATTATTTGGTATTGCATGTTCGTTGTCGATTGACTATGAGCATGCAAAATTGTATTTACGACTTCCGGTGAGGATACTAAATTCATAGATATTGATTCGCATGTGTGACGGTTTATTACATTTATTCGTATAGACTTTAAATGTAATTTTAACTTGTAATGATTAAATTGGATATTTGGTGATTATATTGGTAAACTTAAAATCATCATTTTGACGAATAATGTGTAATTTATAAATATTAAACCTAATAATGTAACAACCTCAATTAATGAGTTACTTAAACAACCAGACATAAGTAAAAGAAGAAAAAAAAAACACCTAAATGAAATATTTTATAAATTCTAAAAAAGAATTTTCTCAACTTTTCATTCTAACTCTATTCTCTCCATTATTAACATAAAACTTCCTATTGACGGGGAATAATGAATAAATTCTAAGACTTTACACAGGGAAGATCTTATATAAAATCAGCATAACCTTATGCTAATAAAATTGACAAAAAGTATACTTCACCATAATAAAACGATCAAGCATCTTATTAACTTAAAATGCGACTCCAGAATTTAATATCTTATATTGCTTGTGCCAATAATTCCAAAAATTTTCAATTCTAATTTTTATTTACCAATGGAAAGATTCTCTAAAATTCGAAACGCTCGAAGCGTAGATCCCCGTTAACACAACTGATCGTAAATTCCGAATAAAGAAAATGTCGAACGGCTCGGTTTGCGTCTATTTCTTCGCCGAGATAACAATGCGAGTTGCGCGTAGTAATAATGCGCATACGTACAAAATACTTGTGTTCTTCATTACGCTTGGAAACTTATCTTCGTTAACCCAATAACGTTTGCTTAGAACAAAATTGATTTTTTATTGGCTAATCGTGTACGTGTCAGTGAATTATTTTTTTCACGAATATGGCTGTGCGGCAAAATTATTGCGTAAAAAACTCGTGATATTTTCACTGCATGAGAAACATTGCGTTATCCTCAGTTTTAATCGATATTTATTTTAGTGCTTTAATGTTCATTATAGCACGAGGACTGAAAATTGTACAAACCAAGAAATATTGATTCCTGCTTACCTTGAGAAAGACTTCAATCAAACGTTACCCTTTTTCTTTTTATTGTTTCATTTTTCCTTTAATAAGATAGTAAATTGAGATCACGATAGATCGTGCACATAAAATAAAGTGAACAACAAACTTTAAATTCATTAAAATAACAAACGTACAAAATTTTATATCTGCGTTAATATACAATATTACTATTCGCTGATTTATCAAGTATGCAATACTAAATAAACAACGTAAATAACCCATCAATCGTAAAATTTATTTTACTGTTTTTCTTTTTTTTTCAAATACTCATTACGTCACTGATACGTATGCTGAGAAAACGATTGGGTATACATATGTATAGGTGTACGTTATGAATAAGTTTTAAAAAGACGAATTTTTACCGCTGTTCCCATTTTCAAAGAAACACCCATTGTTACGGTACAGGCGTACGAATGCACGAATACATTTTTCACGGGTGGCTAAGCATTAAGTCAACCATAACTCCTTACATCGCGTATGCAAATTTTTGTACAAATTATACATCCGAATACTAGGCTATAATTGTGAAGACAAAATCTAATTCGATTGTAATACCTCTCAACTTGTACTTTACCTCTATACTTAATAGTAGTTTTCTTTGTCGTTGAAAAAGAATGTAAGGAAAATAGAAGAGCATATTTACGTTTTGTTTGTTGCTCCCTTTCTAAGCATCTGACGAAAATAAATCAAGAAATATACAATACTTCAAAAAGAGTCCAGAGCCCTTTCTATCTAATAACAAACGATTGTTAAATTAAGTCTTATTAAAGAATTATATTTCGGATGGTTTTTAATAGCATACTTTTACAAAAGTAGTAAATAGCCAATTTAAGTTTTGATGCTAAGAAAACTCGTGAAAGTTTTTGTTCGATATTGTTTTTCGAATAGTTTGTGAGTTACAATTTAAAAGATATTTGTAACAATGTTTTCTCAAGAGTAATTGGGAACACGAATTTCGTGCAAAGCTTAGAATATATTAAAACTTAAATATTCAAACTTAATGTGAGTCTCTCATTTATCTCGAACACCATCCATCTGCAACATGTGCGATGGTGCGCCATACAAGCGTTTTATTCATCTTATTTGGGTACATATTAAAGAGATAACTGGTGTTCCAAAGGAAACATAAATTTCACTGTCTTTTTCTATTTACACTTGTCGTATCTAGACGTTCTGTTGAAAAAATCTTCGAAAACACAAATGTCGTCATGAAGTACCTTCGAGTGATCCACCAGTAATGCAAACAGTGTAAAAAAAAAAATGTCCATCCCAGTTTTTCACTCAGCCGTCGTAATTTTACTAAATTTCCAGTCTAAGGCTTAAAAGTTCATCCGAATCTGCGAGTGCATTAAAAAATTAGCAGACTCCTGTTGCGCTACATCCACGCCTCATAAACTCTGATAAAAAAGAAAGAAGCCGACCCCTCGATCGTTTACGCGGTAAGTAATTTTCGCTTTTTACATCGGACCGTGAATGGGTGACATTGTGCGCGTTGGGCCCATGAGAAAGAGCGAGGCTCCCTTTTGTCGGGGTACGCCATTTTCTCAACGCCCGCCTGGCGTTTTCCGGCGCATTGTCTCATTCCCATTTGCTTTTTTTCGCTATTCATGCGATGCCGACAGAAGAGCTGGACCGCTTATATTCTAAGCTTCCATTACGAGAGCAGATGCTCGTTACTTTGCAATTTTTGTCTTCTCGGGGACGACGTCTCGTTTGCAACGAGTTTGTTCATTGTTGGGCGTCGCTGATTGACGTTTTCATTTGTAATCGGTTGTTCGCGCTTGTTTTGTACAATTAGTGTCTGCACAAAGGGAACCTTAACCCATTAAACCCCGTGATTTCTCTTACGGCGTTAAATATAAAAAATAAAACTAATCTTTCTAGATACGTTATTAAAAACAATCTTGTCATCGCTGTCAACCTATTCTAGCAATTTATTTCAAATATTGAATTTGATTTATTTAAAATTCAAAGTCGTTGGTAATGTCTGTAATGATCATTTCATTACGTTTTAAAGTTGTGCTCTAAGATATGTCAAACGAGTGAACTTTAACGGGTAAAACAAATAATTATATATAAAGTATAATTAAAATTACTAGATTTGAAACGCAATAGCTATTCCATTAAATAGAATTACATAATATGTAGACAAAATTTTATCGTTTTAAACAATTAACATTTTACTTCTTTTAATTCAAAAACAAAAGTAGGATACATTAATAGTAATAGTGACGAATATCACTCAAGGTGTTGAAAATGGGACTGAAATTTGTATTCTTGAATCTTAGTTAGCGTTAATTACGTAAATTGTATATAAGTCGCTGTTCTATGCTTCAACGTTGATTTTTTACTATCAGTCCACAATAATTATACGTATTTATAATATCGAGTTTGTATTTGATATCTTAACATTATAATATTGTTGATCAGCATATAAGATAAATCTTTAACAACATTTTTCATTGCAATCTAAGAGACTTATTTCGTTAATAATTATTAAAGATTTGTGAAGAATAGTTAAAGAAAGCAATGGTTAAAAAGAATTTGATAAATTCTTTCCTACGAATAATAATAAAAAGTAAATTAGTAAAACGAGTAATTGTTTTTACTCAGCACCGGCATTATACGCGACGATTCGATTTCTCGTAATGAAAATACCACGTTCACCATAAATCCCGAACAACCGCTCGATCGAATACACCAACAACCTCCATTTCAGACTCGGAATTCCTCATCCTAGCAATACGCGGTACAAGAAAATCCCCTCAGCGCGTTCCAGCTAAAAAGCAAAACACCCGGCCCGTAATCTTCAAGTGCGCGGGGGCGACGTTGCACAGGTGCCGGACACGTGGTGTGCCACAGCAACCGATCTTCCGGCCTGATAAGCCTCTTTGCACTATAGACCGCTCGACTTTCTACCGTTGGCACTAATGGCGAATCGGTGGATGCACTTTTAACGTCTTAAGGAGTCTCAAGGGAAGTTTATAACTGACGATTTGAAAAGAGGGAACTTTTTTTTTCAATTCAAAAATAATTCCGTGAAATATTGTACATTTGATTGGCATAAATATTTGATGATACAAATGGTCTATTTGTAGATACACATTTGGAAATGTATATCTACGTATTTTACGATCGCGCCTCGTATCTGAAAATATTTGTATAATTTATAAAATATTTGCGGCAAATTGTTGACTTGCATCTCACGTTCCTTGCATTTCAGCTCATTTATACGAATTTAATTCTAAATTCTAATTTCATAATATGTTCTTATAATTATATTTTACAAAGCAAATATATCATTTCTTCGTCCATTAGTACGTAGAGTTTCGAGCCGTTAAATCCGCTCGTCGGAATTAACAAAATTAATATCCATCGCGAGAAAAGTAATGATCGCAGCTACACGTACAGTGGATCCTTTTAGGCGTCAGTTTCAAGAGATTGAATACAGATGCTCGTGAATGCGAGGTCGGCTAGCAGTGAACGACACCTGCTGCGGATACTTCAAAATCGCAAAGTAACGGCGTTTGGGTCGTCCTTTCGATTTAATGAAGCCACTTGGGTATGCAAATATTTCGAAATTCGAATCTCTTGTGAAGCGTCGAGGGACGTCGCGGGTAGAGTCGCGCCTTCTTTCTTCGAACTGCAACGTTGAGCACATCGACTGATCGCTACGGTACCATTGATAAGACAACGCGAATATTGCAAGTTTGCACGTGATTCTACGCCTCTTATCTCGAGCTCGGTTCCATGATTTCATCGGCTAAGCCTTGCAATGGAAAATGTGGGCCGAGCCGATCGCTTTCAATTCGTCATCGTTACTATAATCGTCGATGTACACGGGTTATTTATCTCGTTGATTTAAGATCTTCGAAGTGTAGGGATATTATTATATTTATTTAATAGGACAGGCATGTCGGGAGAAGCTTATGATATTATTATTACTTAATGAGACACGAGGAAAAAGTCAGTACAGGACAAATAGAACTGAGTTATAGATTAGATGATGAAGAAAATTAAATAATGTAATAAGTTATATAGGAGTATTAGATGTCGTTAGTTTTACCAAAAAAATTTACTAATTAAGTTTAATATATCTGCTGTTAACAAGTACATTTTTAAGTAAAATTAAATTTTATTATCAATCCTACATTCTGAAATGTATGTGAAATACATGGTAAGATAATTGTCTGTGAAAAAAAAAAAAAAAAAAAAAAAAAAAAAAAAAAAAAAAAAACAATTAGATCTTATCGATGTAATTGTGTTCGCTTAATTTTGTCAACTGTTTATAAAGAAGCTTATGATTTCCAAGAGATCGCATTTTTCTACCTTTGAAGTGTACTCTTTATTTACATCTGATATTTTTAATATTTAATTGTTTTTAAATCGTTAGAAAATGCGATTCCATTTTGTCTCGTTTGGATTAAAAAATAAATCATAAAGGAGCATCGGGAAAGGCTTAGAAAACAAAATCAAATAACTTAACAATTTACAATTTTAAAATTTTTTTATTAACTATTTTTTACTTTTCATTTTACTACACGATCATATTTTCATTAAGCATAAAATCATATAACAAATTATTAAATATATAAAAATTTCAAACTTTTGGTTGAAGCATTATTATATTGCATTTTTTCATCCCTTAGTTTATAAAGGTTAAGGATCTAAAAGTTTATAAAGTTTTTTGTCCAGTCTTGCCGATATCTAAAATACTTCACTAATATGTTAAAACAAACTTTGGTCACGATAATAGCCAATACATAATTTTTCAATCGTAAAATCTAATACGAAAATTATCTCTTAATTAATTTCCGAATTTCAGAGAAACTCGAAGAGTAAATATTTCTTTCTATGTCGTAAACTAAGAATCTTCTTTTTTACTGTAAGCTCTTGTGCAATTACAAAGTCTTGTATAAAAAACTATTACACAGACGCTTCTTCATTTGTTAATGAAAAACTTTCTTTAACTTGCACTTTAATCTACTTCGCTAGCGCTAAATTTATATTGTATTCAACGAGGATATTATAAAACACGAGATTGTCATTATTAATTATATATTTACAGCCTCGTATGCTAAAAAGATTCGGTTCTTTCGTTATTGTTTGCCTCTTTACGCTTTTGAGCGTTTCACAACATTTAAATTCTTTTTGTTTTATGGCACTTGCACAGAAGAATCGCCGAGAATGAATATTGACGAATACTCATTTTTATCCTATTAGATTCTTTTCAAAACCTTTAAGTTTTATCTACTAAATGTATATAAATATAATTGATCATATTGTCCAACATAGATTTTTATGGGAATTACGGTATAATTTCTGCTAAATTCTTTTGTGTTGAGATCAAGATATTAAAATGGCCCATTACATAATGTTTATCAAGAAAACACGATATTTTATGCATTATACATAGTCGCACATATTATTTTCTCGATCAAAAGTTAAACTAAAAGCTTTACATTTACCCTCTTATCTATATTGATATTATATTATTTTTTAAATAAATTTTAACGCTCATTCTTTATTTTAAAATTCTGCATTTTTAATAAATAATTACAAAATTTATTTTTTACGTATATTGATCTTTTTAAATAAGTTAGATAAGTGAAATTTAACTGTTGTATCGATAAGTATTGCTTACGTTTTAAACAAGAAAATCTAACATATATGATATTAATATTATTAATAATGTATAAATATTTTTAAATTTAGTAGTCAAATATTAATCAATAATCCAAGTTTAAATATGCGTGTGAGATTTTGTTCGACTCTCTAATTTATTTATAAACTAATTCATTGAAAATACCGTATTTCCTGAAAATATGACGATGTAAAAGGCCTAATAAAATATCTTAACAGTGATTTATAATTATACACATTTGTATGTGATGGAAAAGGTAAGCCATAACAGTCTCGCAAAAAATAAAATGTAATCGGTTTATAAAATCAATATTCTATATTTGATCATCAGAAAAAATAGGAAATCTTATATAGAACGTGTAATTATATATAAAAGTATGAAAAAATGCATTACTGGTAATTTTAAAATACGATGTTGAGACAAAAAAATCGAGATACGTACTTTAAATCTCGGTAATATATAAAAATTCCATATGATAAACTGTTCACTTTCGAAAAATGATTAAACGGCCAATTAAACAATTATTTGTAAAAATGTCGAAATTCGTTTCATGTTTCATGTTAAAACGTGTAGCAATATTTATGCTGCATTGGAACTATCAACCAAAGAAAATATCAGGCTGTATTACAGCTAAGTACAAGTAAAAGTACGAGGGTGAAACTAATTGAACATGCATTAAGTCACATATATGAACCCGATAGAAATATTTCCGCAAAGAAATTTTGTATAAAATTTAAACGTAAAACATAATTACAAATTTTACGCTACGACATCTATTTAAATGACATCTACATAAATTACAAATTATTTATAAAAGTATTCGATATTATTAATAAAAGTTTTTATCGAAAGTAATTTTTTTTATAAATAGACAGTCATCATTGGCAAGGTAAAAAAATATTAATTTTATTTCATAGTACTGACGAAAAAAGAAAAATGAAGGAGAATGGCATTGTTGTGGTTCAGAAAGTGATCTAATAGCTTATATAAATAAATATTCTTACGCGTCCAAGTAAGTACATAATTTTCAATTACACTATTTTGAATGTAATCAACGACACACAGTTACTGTAATCAAACATTTTTCGTAATGTGAATAAATAGTAAAAAAACATATTTGAAAAATGAAAGCAAATACTTTATACATACGTGGATATTCAATAAAGAAACGAAAGCGTTCTCTGAACCAAATATTATTTATATAAACATGTAATGAATACTAATAGGCACATAAGTGGCATTATCAAGGAAAATGTTCTGTAAACGATGAAGATATTTCGATCAGATTAGCTCAAAAATAAGCTCACGACGGACGACCAAAGACAAAGCACACGTTTAATCAATGAGCAGGTTATTTACGAGCACTGCCTGTACAACTGAGCCTTACTCTCAAACTCGGCGAGTTGTTTATCCATCTCGTCGTTTAGACCGTCGACTTCGTCCATGAGGTCTCGCAGCATCCTTTCGTTGTCTTTATAGACGCTCTCCATTCCCTCAAGGTCCTTGAATTTACTTTGCGTGTCGGCTGTAAGCTCCGAGGCTCGTTGCAGCAGTCCTTTGGCCCTAAGTATGTCGTCCTTGCTCTTACTGACCCGTTGGTTAAGCGATTCGCCAACCTGGTTATAGTCCTGACCCAGTTTCTCGGCTTTGGATTTGACTTTCTTAGCTTCGTCGGATATATTATGGGCTCGTAGTTGGATCTCTTGCTTGATGACGAAGTCGTTCTTCACCGACTCTGTCTGCAGCTGCTGCAGTCTTTTCTCTATTTTCAGAAAAAAATGTGCTTCGATTACATTGGCAGAAGACGTGTCATAGATATTTTACGCTATAAACCCTTATTACAAAATGTGTTAAGTCTTAAATAAGTTTCTACTATTGAAAATACTATTAAAAATGTAAAACAATACGAATTTCTTGTAAATGATTATGATTCTTTTACGTATAAAAAATCGTTCACAGAAATAAATAAAACGTCAATAGGGTAGTATTATTATTAGTATCTGTTATTATCAGGGATAATGCCTATTTTTCATAAAAATCAATAATATATTATTGTTATAGAATCAACACGTATTTACTTTGTTTATTTTTGTTTATTATTGTACATCATAGACTTTTAACAAAATCTATCTAAACAGTGAATTGGATTCAGAAACCAATCACAGCGTTCAATTATGTTTGAATCCTTAGCAGTACTTGGATTTAGATAAGTATTTTATTATATCAATCCGTTTCTAACATCCCACATAATTACAAACAAATTTGTTATCCTACCTAAGTCATTAACGGAGTTAGTCGTGTCTTCGGCCTTTTTCTTAGCTTCCTTGGTTATTTGCGATATCTCATCGAGGTCGCGCTGCGAAAGTTCGATGTCGGCCTCAGCTTTACTTATGGCCTCTTGGGCGAGTTCTTGGGAAGCCCGTGTCTCCTGTAAGCGTCCAACAACCTTCCCAGCGAGAACTTCCTTCTCTTGGGCAATGTTTCTCGTCTCGTTGGCCTGATCCCTCAAATCATTGGCCAGGTTTAGATCGGTGAACGTTTCGTGGAGAATTTTCTCCGGATCGTTGAGGGAGCCTACGATTGTAGCGATTTGATCCGCGAGGTATTTGATCTCTTCAGGCGTATGCGTGATATTCTTGCTGAGGACTTCCTTGGCCAGGTCGCGCACCTCCGCGGGTGTCGGTTGCTCAGCTTTCAGCAGGTTCCAGATCTTCTTGTTCACGTCTGACAGATCGTTCATGAGCTTGTCTGACTGATTGCGCGCTGACGATGCGAGATCGAAGGCTTCCTGAGCATTCACGCGAGCTTTCGAGGCATCATCTTTCACGCCAACCATCTGCAAGGAATTTTATGTTTTTTTTTGTTATTGTGTTCCAAGAACATGACTTTATCAATGGTCCGCATTTTTAACTGTAACCAATATAATAATAATCATTATAATAAGAAGGAAATCAAATTTTTAATAACTGCAGTTTAATTTAAATAAATATTAATAAAAAAAAAACGATTATTACTTTTATCTAGAAAATATTATTTGAATATATGAATTTAACAGTTACGTATGGTTGGTTCTACGTGATTGGTCATTACAATGAAAGATTTGCGTTATTATCTCAAAAGCGGAAAGAATGTACATCAACTTAACGGGCAACTTCAATTAGAAAAGATGCATCGACGTATCATACGACAACTCATCTCCAAATTTCCGCTACACGTACATTACGCAGCAGCTGCTCTGCTTCGTCCTTGTGGTTCTTAATCTTTGCTGATTGCTGTTTAGCGACGTCGAGAGCTTGACTGGCCTTGGTCATGGCACCGGCATCGCAAGAAAGGCCACCGCAGAAGCCACATCCGGCGCCACCGCACACATCGCTGCAATCGGACACGTTCCTGCCACACATGAGATGGTTGAGTTCGGGGATGTTACCCACAAGAGCGTAAAGCTTCTCATTGAGTCGATCGAGAGATTCCTTGTTCCTCTGACGGTTCTCCTCCACGTTGGCACTGCTCTTGACTAGTAAGTTCTCCGTGTTCTTCTTGTAGCGTTCGGCATCGAGGAGAACGCCGTTTGTCTCCGCAGCCATTTTCTCGGCAAGTCGTGATTGATCCGCCATCTGTTGAGTAACGTTGAGGGCCCCCTGAACGTTTGCTTCCTGGAGTCTGTTGGCGTTCTCCCGAAGGTCGGACGCGCCCTCGTGCAGGATATCGGTCCTGTTCTTTAGCCTTTTAAGCGCTGCGTCTGCAAGGGTTACGCGCTGCGTCACATTCTCCAGTTGGCCGTCCAGTTCCTCTAGGATATTATTGTACGAATCTATGTCCTTGTCGAGATTATTGGCCATGCGATTGAGATCCTCTAGATCCTGGTTCTTCACGGAGGAACTATCGATCACTCCATTAACCTGTTCAAGAAAACATTAGACAATTTTTATGTAAGTATATCAAATCAACGCATTTGTAATATATCACTTTATTATTTTATTTTCAGGATTTATATTACAGTTGCTCAAACAAATTTACTAAATTAAGGTTCAGATGCGGTCAATACCTTTATAACGAAGAAACTTCAGTGACAAATAATTTTCTTACACGTAAAATTTTTCTTCTCTTTTAAAACACGTGACATTTTTTACCAACCAATTTATAAATTTAACTGGTTTATCCATAATTAAAACTACTTTTACGAATAAAAATCTACACTGTTGCACATTACCGAGCAAACAAATCAATTTATATACCTGGGCAATGGAATTCTCGATGTCGTCGAATTCCTGGCTGTAGATACCGGTGGTACCAATCTTTTGAATGTTGGAAGCGTCATCGATAACGTGTAGCGTCTTGTTCCTGAGACCGTCGAGAATCGTGTCCCAATTGTCGAAGCACTCGCCGCAGGGTGAACAACTGGGCGCTACGCCAATGTAACTGCGGTCGCACTGGTCGCACTTTTCACCGCCGATACCCTCGTGGCAGACGCAAACGCCGGTCTCGCGATCGCACTGTTGATTAGCCGAGCCGATGTCATCACACTCGCACGGGAAGCACTGCACGTTCGGATTGCCCCAGTAGTTCGCTTGACATTCATTGCATTGTCGACCGCCAAAACCTGGCTTGCACTCGCACGTTCCGTCGTACGGGTTGCATCTGTAACATTTTTAAATTGCAAGGAGCGTTAGATACACGAGGTTTTATCGATATGATAAAGGCTTTATTCGAAGAGAAATTACGACAGAGATAAAATATTCGTTTAGTTGCTTTAAAAATGAAAAAGATGTGAAAAGGTAAGAGTTAAAAAGAAAAGGTGAACATCATTTGAAGAGAAGATGTTTATGTGAATGATGAATTGATGAGCTAAGAGAATATACTTATACTTTGTAAACTAATGCAACTACAAATAATGCATTAGTAAATTGACGTCTATGATTTGGAACTGCAATTACAACGATTAAATGAAATTTTACAAACGAAATATGAAAACAATAAATAATTAAGGGATAGGCTCGAATTATATAACGTAAATATTCTTTCAATATTAGATAATAAAAATTGATTTTTTATGATATAGAAACCTCAGGCATATTTTGAGATAATATAACGGTATAGTAATAACATTTATCTTTTTAGCGATCCACAACTTTTTTAAGCATGAAAACGAAAATTCTTCAAATTAACCATTCAATATCTGAAAGAACTATGGATCAACTAAAGAAGTAAATTTAATCAATTGTAATATGTTAATAAAAAAACTGATATAATAGGAAAAAGACAGACGATTTATATTACAGTTTGAAAATGGGTTCATTCTCATGAAGAAATTACCTATCGGAGACGCTTCCAACGACGTCGCATTCACAAGGATCACATCCCTCTCCGCTGGCAATCCTCCAATGGTTCTCCTCGCAGGTGTCGCAGACCTGGCCGATGACGTGCTGAAGGCACGGACACTGTCCAGTGCGATGATCGCAGGGTCCTGCCCGTGTGTCCGTCCCGAGGATGTTACATTGGCAGGCCTGGCAATTTTGTTGCAGCGCATCCCCGTAAAAGTCGGGCTTGCACACCTGACAGTTAAAACCGTCGGTGTTGTAGAGGCACTGAAGGCACTTGCCCGTATGAGGGTCGCAGTTACCAATCCTCATCGTATCCGTGTTGTTGTTACACTCGCATGCCTGGCACTTACCACCTGAAGTCTCTGGGTTGCCGTAGTAGTTGTCAGCGCAGCTCTCGCATCGCGGTCCCGAGTAGCCTTGATAGCACTCACAGATTACATCTTCGGTGACTGGATCCAGAGAGCAACTGTCGGCGTAGGCATGACCACTCTCCAGTGTTCCTGGAAATTAGACGGCGTTAATACTTATTTGAATAGTTAAGAAACCGCGCAATATTCCTGGCGAAGAATAAATTTTCAAATTGGAAGATCGATGTGGCGATATTTTCATCATTAAGTTATATTCAAGTTTTTGTTAAGATCTAATTTTATGGCGTCATTTACTATGAGAGGGTATCAACAGTGATCAATAATAAATTTTTAATACTGTTCAAGAGAATCTGCGATATTCCGATTACAAGAATAAAATATAATTGTGAAATAGTAATTATACAAGAGCGTAGGATGAAATTTATAGTCAAATCAACATATTGAGAAAATCACCTACAATGAACTCTTAATTCATATTACAAATACGTATACGAAAAATTGACGTTTCCAAGCATTACTACATTAAAGTTTTTAATTACCATACATATTTTAGTTGCATCAAGAAAGTACAGCAAGGCACAAAGAAATAAGTAACAAAAGGGTTAAGTAGCAACACACAAGCGAGAGACAAGTCACCTACCAGGACAGGGACAAGGTCGACAGGAGATATCGACCCCAATCCTGGGATCACCGTAGAATGCCTCGATACATCGGTCGCAATTATGCCCGGTCGTAGAGTCCGCGCAGTCGATGCAAGCACCCGTGGCGGAGTCGCAGTTAGCCGCGTGTCCATTGCATTCGCACCTACGGCAGTGGGGGAAGTTCCAAAAGCCGGGTTCGCACTGTCCACAACTTCGACCGTAGGTGTTCGACCGGCACTTGCATCTACCGGTGTCGACATCGCAGAAGTTGTCGAGGGCTCCGACTCCGTCGCAGTCGCAGGGCACGCAACCTTCGGGCCCAAAGCCGTACGTTCCTGGTGTACATCTGTCGCACCGACGGCCCATTACGTTCGGCTTACAAATGCAGTTGCCCCCGTAATTTTGGCAGATCAAGCTGTGCGATCCCGTGGGATTGCACTCGCATGCTACGAGAAAGACACGATTCTTTTCAGTATTTTTATTTTTTACTACGAATTACGCTAATTGTAATTTATACATTTATTTCATTTATAAATGACTTAATATTTTATGAAAAATTTCAACGGGAAATAAAATTTGTTGGTACATAATTGGTACGCTGCATACATTAGAAATAGTTTTCTTGATCACAAATCAAATTATTTGCAGTTTTTTCTTAAATTTTATGTAATATGAGTTATGATACGTGCAATAATCTTACTAATTTTAAGCAAAGAGTTGGGCGTTTATTAGATTTTTATATTATAAAAGAATGTCAACGTAATTTAGAAATAAAAACGTCTGTATCCATTAATAGTACTTTCGAAATTAATCATCGATTACTACATACATTACAACTTTTATGAGTAGATCCTGCAATCGGGAAATGTATACCCCATGTACATTATTCCTGACATCTTCTTTTACATATCTGTATGTGTAAGTAAGTGGAGGCCAATGACCTGCACGAAAATACCTGTCCTGATGGAATAAAAGAAAAGTGAAGTGTCGCTACCATCTCACGGACATCTCTCCAATGTAATTGGAGAGTCAGTACGAACGAGTATAGCAAAGTCATCGATCATAACGCCGTTCAGACCGGCAGCTGCAGCAAGGATCCAAAATTTCTAAGCCGCTTTTATAAGGTCGACCAAATAGCTAAATTAACGCTAACTGCCTATTAAGGACGACCGTCGATTCATAGACGTTCATAGAGTAGCGACAGTTTGAGAAGATCAAGAAAATATATTTTCTTGACCATCTAGAGACCAATTTAGAGACAGTCTTAGTTAAAAACTTAGTTAAAAATTATTGTTATGCTGAGAATGTGAGGACTGTAATACAAACTGTTTGCAGTCAAGTAAACACTTGTCGTACGAATGAAAATAGACGAGTAGAATATCTGCTTTACTTGTAAGCTATTTTTCGCTAGTTTTCGCTTTTGAAAACTACTTTCTATCCCTAAACTTGTCTAATTCTAAAAGAAATTCAACTCATAAAGTACTCATACTACGCGAATAAAATATTCTAAGTATTATAAATATGAAAGAGTTTTATAAGAATCTTATTAAATTCTGCTGTAGGGATATTTATTTACAAAATTTATAATGAAAAGACCTTTTTTATAAATTACGATTTTGTTAAAAATAATTTTACAGAATCTGTAAATGATTTAATATAACTCATAAAAACAACTTGTTTTCTTCTATCGTTGTTAACTCATTTTCTCTCCGTTGATATACTTAAAATTTCTCAATCTACAGATAATACGTTTTTTCGTGTTTAAACCAGAAGAATTTTTTAGTACATTATTATTATAGGACAGCACGTTTCAATTCAGATTAAAATCTACGGTTATATCAATTTAGTATTATAAAAATTTAGTCGTCGTTTAAATCTGTCTGGTTTTTATTTGGCTTTTGTACAAAGGTGAATGGATTTATATTTACGTAGCACAATCGCAGTTAGCTTTACAAGTGTTATACTTAAACTTATAGGTTTGGTACTCACAATGTGCTCCGTCGAAAACGTAAAGACCTATACTATTCTGGTATTTACTGCAAACCTCAGTTCTATTTTCATAACTGCTATAATAATCGAATCCATTGTTATAGTAATCTTGGCATCGGAATCTTTCATACTCTTGACGACGAATTTCACCTGGACCACCAGTAAAGAATGGAATTGAATCTAATCTTGGACTAAGAACAACCTGCAATAGTATTCAATAGTATTTATACAACGTATTAATTACAGTATTTATAAGTTTTATAAAGATGCATTTATACGTTTAACTCTTTCGTCACATTTTACATCCGGAGAAAAATATTTTCACTGTCATACGTAAATATGTCCTAAGTGCATACCGAATCGATGAGAATGGTGGCAGTGGGCGAGTCGCTTGTACCAGAAAACTTTCTTAGTTCCAGCAGCACCGTATAAATTTTACCAGCCTCGAGACAAACGGGGGGCGACGCTACAGAGCTACGATGATTCGTCGGTAGCTGTACCCAAAGCCGGTCAAGCTCCGGTTGCCAATCGGCGCAAGGCCCTTCAGGATCAACGGGACCATTTCGTTCGATGATGATCTCTGCATCGTCCCAGTTACCAGGGTATTTCGGCTCGTAGCGCACGATTATATCGTACCACATCGTCCGGCGGACGTCGTTTATGGTGAAATTAAGTACTGAGCCTTCGATAGCCTGCATGAAACCTAGACCAGTCCAACTACTGTTGCGGCCATCGCGGTAAGGCTCTCGAATCACTACTTGGCAGTTCTGTGAAAAGATTGATTAATTTTATTTACTACGTTTATTTCACATACATTTTTTTTGGTTATGCGAATACAAATAATATTCAAAGTTTTTATTTTCAACTGGATTAAGATCTTTGTCAGCGGCAGTATATTGAAATAAACAATAATATTATACAAAGAATTGTTATCTGACTAAACATACACGAGGTTCATATCGGTTCAAATAACAAATGAATTGAAATTCATGATAAGCTGCTTGGATGACGTGTTATACATAAATTTAATTGGCTCTAAACAATTTTTTACGATATGTTAGACATTATCTATTATATTCGTGTAATTATATTAGATAACACATCTTAATTTCGTATAAAATATTACATAATTTCTTAGACACTACAAAATTTATGATATAATTTGAGAATTATTTAAGATCCATGTCTGTATTTTATGAAAATGGAAATATAGTACACGGTGCGTGATACACGATTCCGACTCACATCAGATCCTTTGGCGTTTTCACCTTCGTAGATTAGATAATCTATGGACCCCGTGTAATAGCTCTGCTCCGGGTGATTGCATGTGCGACCACTTACATGCGGTCTGCAGTAACATTGACCAGTTTCAACGTTGCAGCTGTTGTTATAAGAACCACCAAGATCACATTCACAAGGTTTACAACCCTCGTGATCATCGGATAAACCCCAGTATTCGGGCAAACACTGATTACAGTCGCGTCCCATCACGTAACGTTTGCACGTACATTCGCCGCTCACCATATTACAGCCTTGATTGTTAATTGTACCAAGAGTATTGCAGGTGCATGCTGGTAATTAAAAATAAAACACAAATGATAGCTAGAGAGAACGAAAAGCTGATTTTAAAGATTGTTGAATTTAATGAAAATTCAAACAAGGAACTTCCTGTTTTGAAAAGTCAAGATGGTTGGCACATTCTTTCATTTTCGTAAAATATGTCAATGATCTTACTACTAAAAGGCTCAACATACTACAAAAGAATGGTTATTCTTTCTATATAAAAGAAATCAAAATGAATTCCTTCCTAATTTTCAATTTGCCCTAAGTATTATGTTCACAAAAAAGATATTTCGTAATAATCATTAAGTGGTATTACCTTGACATCCTTCAGAATTGTGTTCAGTAAAGTTCCAGAATCCATTTTTGCAATGATCGCATCGTCTACCCTCGACATTCGTTTTGCAGTGGCAACGACCTGATTCATCTCCACTAAGCTGATCGGTACAGGAGTCACAAATTCCATCGTCCAATGATCCTCGAGGGTCACAGTCACATGCTGCAATCCAAGAATGATAAGATATTCAAATGTTTATTAGAATAATAATATGACATTTTGTTTCTGTCCAATTAAATAAGCGTTTTCGATTGAGTATCCACTTAACAATTTTTAAGAAAAGATGTGTAATTGGTCAATTAGACGGAAAGATAGTTAAGAAATTACGCACTGTTTCTATCTTGTACGCGAAGAAGATAATTTGTCATTTCTCCTTTTAACGATGTTAAAAATGCGCTTAGAATGAACTTGTTTCTAATGAAATTATTTCATCGAATGATAAAAGATTATCACCCTTCCATTATTTTACAAAAATCAGCACACCTATGGCGACTGCTACGATACTCTCTAATTGACGCATTATTCTAAATAAATGCGTGTAAATGACTTTACGGAGATACTCACGTTGACAGGCTTCGGGGTCCGAGATGTCCTTTGCGGGATCGTGATAGAAGAACGGTTTACAAAGCTCACAATTCTGACCCCTTGTGTTATGCTGGCAGTCATCGCAGACGCCCCCGGAGACTCGTCCGCTCCTCTCGTATACCGCTTCATCAAAGTGGCAGCTGGTGGTGTGGTTGTTGCAATTACAGCTGCGACATGCGTTGGTCTGTTTACCGACGGCCGGTTTCCACGGCAGGTCATTGTCGAAGTCCTTGCACTTCTCGCAGTTGCGGCCTTTGGTGTTGTGCGTGCACTCGCAGCGGCCGTGCACCATGTCCTCCTCGTTGGCAACCCCATCCAAGGGTAGGCAACGCGAGGCATGTCCGTAACACGAGCATGAGCCACGAATCACCATATCCTTGATACCGTAGTAGTACTTCTCGCGAATCTCTGGACGATTGTCGAGTAAGTCATCACCGAGGGTATGCAGCCGTGTGAAGTTTATGCGGAAATTCGTCATCTTTAGCAGGTTTTGTACCTCCTTCGAGTACGGGTTCTCGATAGGTAGGTTACTTGGCAATACTCTGCGATTATCAAAGGTTTTGTCGGTGATTGAACTGATTGAAATTATATAATTGAGCAATCTAAGCCTCTTGAAATAGAACGTCAATCTCTACAAGCAGACGTCGTATTACGTTTCTAAATTAAGGCACACGTCACGACGATGAAAAATTGTAAAGTGGAGAATTTGTAGGAAATAAACTACATCTCCTTTGCTTATGAATATTATCTATGAAGATTTTAAAATTAAGATATAAATCAGTAAGTGAGATCTTTACGCACTCGTTTTTTATTATATTCGTTCTTTATGGTTTAATTGATAGTCTAGTCAAAAAATTATTTACTACAGGGAATTTAATTAAGTGTAAAAGAAAGTGAAATGATTTTTTAATACGAATAAAATTTTTAGCAAACCTTCGAAGAATATTTTTTCGAAATCCAATACGTGGAATTATAGATCAACGTTAAGGGTATTCGCGAACAATAAAATTGTAACTCTTTCGCATCGAAATTAAGCGTTTCATGAAAGTTGGTACCATAATAGTATATGAATTTAAACAAAAAAGTAGAATTTTTAGCTGTTGTATTATGTTAATTACGATACTCGATGTATCAATTTACAACCATTACATTTCATCATTTAATAATTAAATCACCTCTCACGGAGTTTTATTAAAATATTGAATCTAAAGAACACGGTGCTATTCCAGTGGAACAGATTTTACTTTAAAATACAATTTATTTGAAACGCACTATATTTTAAGATAAAAAATATTCCTCTACAAAAACATTTTACATAACTAATATTGTACAGACTACTTTGGATATAATACAACTAATTAAAACGTACATGCATTTAGAATTAAAAATTTTTTTCTTGTATCTTTATACGTACTAAAAAATTAACAAATTTTCATTTCTCTAGGTTAAAATTAAAATTGTCAATGCTAACAATTTTTTAGTTTAAAGTAAACAGATACTTTAAATAAAGAGTTTTCTTTATCTGTATTACAAGAAAATACTATTTTTAATATTAACACTGTGGACCTTCTGAAACATATTATTCTACTTATAACTACTACGTTAAAGAAAGTTGTATCGTCTACTAGAACATATAAATAAATATTGCGAATTAACTAACATAATACAAAATATGTAGTTTATACGGTGATAATATTCTGTGTATTTAAATTATATTTAATTGTAGTTAAAGCTTACGTTTTCTTAAATTCGAGTAGGCTGTATTGGAAAATAGATAATGAATGCTCGTCTGCTCGATAAATTGATATAAAAATTATTATTAATTGCCACAATTACATGAAACTGTAAGAAATATTAATATACATGATCCTGCTAGAAAAAAAAATATTAAAAGTACTTTTAATGAAATAAAATAATGCTCTTAGATGATTTCTACATTACAAGAAAATTTTAACATTTCCTATTGCAAATGAAGTTATTTTTCGAGGCTATAATTATACTCTTGTATGCAATTGCTTTTCTACTGAGCTACACTCTAATTATTCTCACTCTTTCCGATAAAGAAGAAACTCTAAACAGCGATGCTTTCACATATAATTAAGTCTTTCCCTGTAATAGGAAGGCTTCATGCTTCATGTACATATGAAACCTCTTATTAAGTAGTTATAAGAAATAACATCAAATTACCATTTACTCATAAATCGATTCACTTAATATGTACACGATAAGTAAACCAGCGAATTGCTAGTTATTAACCTAAAAGTGACGAAACGAGGTTACTTCTTAAAAAACGAAAGGAATTTGGTATTTAATTCTCGAGGAATTAAAGAGGAAATTAATATCTCAGCATTCACTAGAAAAGATGACGCTCACCTGAATATGATCTCGCCGTCGGCGGAGGGCTCGACGTTAGAGTAACGCGAATCGCAGATGACGTCGGTGAGCTTCTGGGGCTGATGCGTCGGTACCCCGGGGAAGGAACCGGCGCAATCGTGGGCAAAGTACCGATATACCTGCCAGGTATGCCCGAAGTCGTACGAGCGCTCGATCAGCATTGCAGCCGGTCGGAACGTCTGGAAGTGGATGATGATGTGCGTGAAGTGGAACTCGGCCTCCAGGTTGAACGTCAGCGTTACGTTCTCCATGCCGTTCTCCGCCTGCCACCAGGTCCTGTGCGGTGTACTGTTGTCCCATGCGAAGGAATGTGAAACATTTTATTCACCGTCATATGGTTTATCGTACTAGGAAACAATTTAGAGTTAAAATATCCTATTAAGCTTTTTTTAGTTATTCGAAAAGTAGAGTAACCATAAATATAAGCATTAACGATTTAACATATTAAATTATCTCCTTCCAATATAAACTTCAATGAATTTACTGCAAATCGATATTCGTACATGGTTAATGCGTCACTATCATCGTTTTATTCGCATATATACCAAGACTGTATTTAAAAAATCTTAAATTTCGAACAATTTTATGCGCTATTATTATAGTTTTATTCTAACTTACTATTTAGTGTAGCCTACTATTATCCTCGAGTATAAATTTTCTTCAACTTGTTTTTATAACAATTCAATGAAAAAAATCAGAATATTTAGTATTGAAATTGATAATATGTACGATAAAAAATGCAGCGCATTTTTATTTCGAAAGTAATGTTTTCTTTAAGCAGTAGAAATTTTAATTCCTTGTTCACCCATCACCTTCAATATTATAAAAAGAGCAAAAAAGGAAAACCTATAGGTAATTCGTACACCTGTTTTTTTTTACAAAAATAAGATTATCCATGGTGTACCTATATTATACTGCCTATGAAACATCAGAAGTTTGAGGATACCAAACAACATCGTTAAACCTCTCGCAGAACGAATGGTTCATTAAGTAGAGTAGTAGGAACAAGAGAAGGTGAATAAAGGAACGTCGCTCCTCACCCGCTAACGATGTTCTCGATGTTGTGCTGCTGTCTGGGAGTCGATGCATCACAGAAGAAGCACTTCTTCCGGTCTTTAAGATGCGAGACGATGCAGTACCTCTCGGGACCGTTGAGGCCGCAGGTCGACGAGGCGTGAAGCTGCTTACTACGACCGATTAGCAAATTACCCGTGGCTGGATAACACGAACCCTGCTCGCAAGGATGCACCCTCTTCAAGTGTGGACCTGTCGCCAAAGATCGTTCCGGTCAGTTGCGGCCATGCACGGACATTACTTTTAACGTAGTCAACCATTACCAGTTGCGCTGCTCTTTGCCTTTTTTTCTCGAGGAATAGCGGGCAAAGACTCGTATTACATTGACGATTACCATTAACGAATAAATTGTATGGATGGAATTCTTGGGATTCGGGTTGAAAGAAAGTACATGGGTATCGTTTATCCCGATGATATTTTTGTATTACTTTGTCTGAGTATCATTGAATTATTTTTTAGATTATTCTATACATTAGCGCGCTAATGCATATTCTTCGACGTGGCTTTCAAAACTCATGTCGCGCTTGTACTTTGAACTAGAATGATCGTTTGGTAAGATCAATTATTCGAATAATATAACGTGTAAAGATTATAGATAATTTTTCATAATGATTGCGAATAATTCGAATTATATTTTTATCTGAGAAATAGCTTACGATATATTGCAGATATTAATATGTATTTTAGATCATTACATTTATATGTTACATAAAGGATTTTTAAATTAGGAACAAATTTTTAAAACTAATGCAAAAAGTATAAGCAAGTGTATAACGACACATAAAGTTTTGACATTTTCATTTTAATAAATACGAAAAACAATGTACGTGCATGACCGAAGCTTTTATGATAAAAATGAAACTAGTTTCTATTTAATTTACAGATTAAACAAATGTTCAAAATAAAAAAAGCTACTTTACACGATTATTTAAATTTACAAATCGATTTTAATGTTTTCACATTTGATTAAAACTTGTTTAAAACTAAGTTAAATGTTTTATCGCATAATATTAATTTGCTATGAATATAATTATTAACTTTCCGATAATTACAATAGTTCAAAACTTATATGTCGATAAAGAGCCTAAATTTATTTTTAATTTTTAGTGATTTAAATTGCACGTTGTTGTTTATTTTGTTTGTAAGTTTTCGAGTTCAAATATTTATTGTAGAAGTTTGTATTTATAAGTTACAAAATAAAACATAAATTAATCGACTGTATTTAATAATATTATCGTTGTCTTAACTGTATAAAAACTATAATTATCCAAAGGATATGTTTTTCCATTTAAATAAAATCAATAATACAGCAAAACTACCATCGAATATTAGATATTTTTAATGCTTTTTAAATGAGAACTAATGGAAAGTAATACGAAAAAACTGTAAATTTTACTTTCTTATCTAAATGAAAACAAGCAAAATATTTTATCATAAATATTTATAGTTAGTTAAAATTACAAATAAAAATTCATACTGTCTCTTTTGCATGAAAAATAAATTTTATTAAGCCTTAAAGGTAATTGTCGTTTTATTAAAATTAAGAGAAAGTAAATTCACATTTGTATCATCAGTGCGTTAAAGTTCTTGTTGATTTTTTTCAGCTCGATTCACGAGCAAGTCTGAAAGACACGTCGTTTGATTCGTCTGACAATTAAACAAAAAGTAACCTTAATAATACTTTAATCGCGCCTCTTAAATGAAGTAGGTGAACCTTACATGAAAATGTGAAAGTAAAAAATTACAGGTTAATGTAATGTGTGGCCCATCATTATGACAAGCCTGTTAAGAACCGTGAACCATAATTTATGTACGCATATATACCAAACACCAAGACATTAAGTGAGCCTAATTTCCCAGCCTTCCAATTCACCTTGCAAATCTGAACAGCATAATTATCGCCCAAGCGATTACAAAGATTAGGAAAATCCACCATCGTTATCAAACATTCGCTGTGAGTTCGTATTAATATCTACGGAGTGGGTGAATTACTTCGTGGTGACAATGGTGTTTAATTTATTTCAGGATCTCCCTTTGAGTTTCATTTTTTATTGAGAGCACTTAAAAACTACCTCTCGGTCGCAGAACGTTCAGCCACGACCAATCGAGGCTTACACTTGGGCCATCGGTGGACGTAATGTCTCCACGCTGGACGATTCCTACAACATCCGACTTCAACTGAACTTCCATTGCAGTATATCTGTTTGGCCTTTGCTTAAGATTAAATAAGTCCCTTAATCAAATGCATTTGCGGGCACACCTAAGTATACACCTAAGTGTGTCCTTCAGAAATTTTATCGTGGACAGTTAAGGCTGTTGAATTCTTCAAAATCATGGTGGCTTATGTTCATGAGGCAGCAGTTATTGATGCTGATTAACGATTTTACGCATAAATTTGATATCTTGTTAAGCCGTTACGCGCAAAGCTTTTTTCGAAAAAAAAAAAAAAAAAAAAAAACAATCACAAACAATTTAAAAAAGTTAATTAATTTCTGAATTAATTTCTGAACATTGTACAAAAAGAGTTGCAAATTACAAAAGGCAAAGTAATTGAGAATATCAAATTTTTTGTTTGAAAATGATGACCGTTTCATAATACATAATTATATTAATAAAGATTTTACGTATGCAATATCTTTAAATAAAACTATGCGTACGATTTTATTTGTTTACTACTAAGTAAATTTTGTTTAGTGTAAGTACCCATATTGTGCTATCTTAAAATTTTGTTTCCGACTATTTTATTTTTATGTTTAGTACGTATAGTAAAAATTCTGTACCACGTTTCAAGAATAAACTTTATAGTTAACGTTGCGAAAGGGTCTACTAACATTAAAATATTCTGTAGCTTTTAAAACTTCTTGAAATTTACTTTTTATGAAATAATTTGAAAAAAAAAGACTAATTAATACTTATGAATTTAAAATGAAAATGTAAAATAAACAATAGTATTTTAGAAAACAAGCAGTAATATTGAATATTTATATTATTACGAATTTCGATCATATATCTTACCTCGTGCTGGTAGATTTGACATATTTCTTACGTGATGTTGAACTTTTGAAGGATCGAAAATAGCTGAAACATGATTTTTACAAAAAAATCTTTGATTATTCTATAGCCAAAGACGGTAATTTTATAATTTTGACATATTTTCATCTATATTTTCTTAATCATTGAATATCATTCTTGATTCAATCGATGGACCATTAATTACACCCATTCATTATTATAAGTAATTTTAAAGTACACATAAAAAAAACAGAAATGCTAATAAGTAAAATTTATATTCTATATCTTACGTCGTGTTGGTGCTCTGGATAAATTTCTGCCATAATCTTGAGCTGCTTTGGCAGGATATAAAATGGCTAAAATTAAAAAGAAAAAATCCTATGATAATTGATTTTCTTTGGTAATAAAAGTACAATAATAAAGGTAGAAAATGTCTTTATTAGTTATTAATCGAATAAAGTTATCCGATAAGCTTCTAAAAACTAATATTAACGATAGTAAATTAACGTTACATCGATTATCTGTACCGATGATTCAATCCTTATTAATGACTCGATTTCTTAATCGAGCGTGTCACACATGTTCGTTCGATTACAAGTCGCTTCTTCAAATGTTAATCGAAGAAATAAAAATAAAAAGAAGTATACTAAGAAGTTATAACATTAACAATTTTTTTTCTCTCTTACTCGCATCGCTCTCATTCATGGTTTCGTGGTTGATCAAAAGCTTCGCTGTTTCTTCAAAGTTTCATCAATGCATATTAGGGTTATAGAAGAGGATAGAGAAAGAGAACGCGCATAGACTTTTCGGAGAAAAATCGTTATCGCGCCCTCCGCTACATTCGTGGCTGATTATCAGTAAGAGACAGCAGTAGCGGATGTTTACGAGAATCTCTGTCCACGTATCGTCGCAGAACAAGTAAAAACTCCAACTTTATATTTTTTTATGCTCTAATTTAGATTTAGAAATATTTCATTATCTATGCTGGAAATCGGCGAATGTCGTACAGTAGATCGAATTCCGTAATACACGGTGACAAAATTTATACAAATATTTCTATTTTTATATCATATAATGATTTAATCACTAAGCCATGTTCTGAGAAGTCTTGGGAAAAAGTACAAAAGTACTCTTGCCTTTTCATTGGAAAGAATATTTTGAAAATAAAGGTTATAATTTTAAAATGTATACATAATATTTTTCTTTAATTTGTTATACAGCTTCAAAGATGTCGTTTAAAGTTTTTTCTCCATAATACGATATTTTAAATAAATTTAAAAACGCGATTGTTGTTCTATCTTAATAATCGTTGCTATCGAGAAAATCGCCATAATTCAAAGATTTTTACGTAACCTAAGTTTCGTTTGTGCAAGACAAGGGGGTTCGACGCTTTTCCCGACGACGCGTCATATAACGGGCAGCAGAATTCCGAGAGCCGCGGTTGACGACGGTTTCTCTCTCTCTCTCTCTCTCTCTCTCTCTCACACACACACACACACACACGCGCGCGCGCACACACGCACACACACGCGCGCGCGCGCGCCTGCCTAAAACCGGCGACAAGATGCCGACTTTTATCCGGCCTGATTAGATACGAATCCAGCTGACCTCGACGACCCTGTGCGCCTTCCTTTCGACCCAAAAAATCCGAATTTACGGAGCAACTCTCGCGTACGTTGAGTAACGCGCAAAATTGGAATAATGAATATCATCGACGCCCGTCGCTGTTCTATAGAGTTGCGCAACATTATTTTGCGAATTCCTCGGCATAAACAAATTGAAATGTATCCTTACGATATTGATCTCAATACTTGAGTTAATAAAATCACGGCGGTTTTTTTGTTTGACTGTAATCGATTGAGATTTGAACCAATTCGCATAAAAAGACCTTTCTCGACGGATTGAGGATATTAGTCGGATGAAACAATGTCTTAATAAAGATTTGCAGCTGTAATCGTTATTCAAAGTAAAACGACGAATTATCGTCTTTTGTTTATAATTTATTCACGTATATTAATCTACATCGTTTTAGAAAAAATTGGTTAGTTTTATTTCATAAGAGTATCTACAATTAACTTTATGACATGAAAGGAATTTTTATTTCTACTACTTTCAAGAATACTTCATAAATAGTGCTTTAAATAATCATATTTCATAATAAGTTACACGTGTATTAAAAAATACATAATAAAAGCTTCGAAACCATAATTCAACTGCTTTAACAAAATATGTTAGAGCAACAAATAATTTGGTTATTGAAATTGAATGTGAGTTAGTTTGATTTTTTTCTAAATTGTCCATTTTTTAAATAAGTGTACAAAAAATGAACTTTGAAGTACGCAAACTGGACCACTTAATCGATTAAACTGTCATAAGATAGTAGAAGGATCAGGATTTATGCGTTAATAAATATTCTTCAACGAAATGCAACTAATTACTCTTAAAAAGAAAAGTTTTAACCGCAGATTATTAATGATGAATTAAAAATATTGCAAATCGATATATTTAAAAACAAATCATCACAGAATATCGTATTTACGAATAATTGACATTGAACCTGAAGGCATCATACAGACATGCCCGGGAACAATGAGTGTACACGTGCGTATTTAGCGAAATGTGTATGAAAAAAATGTTGCATAGTTGATATTTCTTGGACATTTAATCGTGTTAGCTTAATATTGTTTTGTAAAAAGAAAAACTGCAGAATCGCATACCAAACGCCGCTAACTTATACATATTACCGCATTTCTAGACACTATTTCGAACCATGTGGATATTTAGTTTATTCGTGAGAAGTCACGAATATTCCATTTCATGCTGAGCGTAATTTCATCCGAATATGATACTTACAAAGTTGACGATGCAAAATTGACTTTACCGCGCATATTTTGCGCAGTTGGAAACACATTTCCAAAATTCAAAATTACAAGTGAAAAGTGAAGTATAAAAGCCACGATTACACGTTTTATATTATACATTTAAGTTGGTTATACGCAAGCCTTTGTAATTTTAGGATAAATTAAAGTGAAATGAATCGAATTTGTTTAACGTGTTTTTTTTAGACATTATTCACTTTTTCCTCCAACTTGTAAAACCTAATTAACAGCAAATGGTTTACAAGATAATCTCATTACTATTCACAACTTGGAGTTCCAATAATAAAAATCACGTAACTTTCTGATTTAATAGGACCCGAACTATATGACTAATTGGGCAACGAACAAAAGGTGTTATCATAAATTGTAAATAAATGTCTCTTTCATCGCCGAAAATTAATCGAATTTCCGAGTAGATAATTCATATCTGCGTCCGATATTTAATGAATGAGTTTATAAATAGTCAATTACATAACTGAATATTACAATTCAATATGAAATTTACTATAATTTACTATTTACCATATAAACATTTCGGTGAAAATGATTTTAGCCGAAGACGAATTATCGTACACTTTAATTTCACAATTGTTCGGATATACACAGCCTACGGATAAAAAATAAGAACATTGTCTGAAATACGAAAAGGCTTACCTGCGATGAACAGCAAGAATATGCTAATGAACGCGCTGCAAGCAAAGACTTTCCCGGCCATCGTCTGGAACTTTTTGCGTATTTGTCTCGATTCGCAATCCGTTGGAGCGCAACGCTCAGTACCTTGACTCCATTATCTGTCGCACACGCATGCACACACGAAACACAATGAGATTAATTTTATGATATTAAGAAATCTTCAGTTCGCGGAATTCGCGGGTTTGTACGGGAATAAGAAACTTCTAAATACGAACGAGCGCGAGCTTTTTCTTTCTTCTCTCGCGATAGAGGCCGAGGTTTCATCTTTCGGCGATTTAATTTTCCAGTTGAAAAATAACGTAACAACGGGATATACTAATTCCCTTTACCAGTTTTCCACCATTTTCAAGCCTCCCTTCGTAATGCGATTCTTTTCGTAAATTTCTAAATTAAGAAAACGAAAAACATATTGGAGAGTAACGTCCGTTCCTCGAACGAAAGTGAGAACGTAGCGATTAAAACTTTTTATAGGAGATAAAACATCGCTGGCATGCATTATTTAGCGTAAAATCGACAAGCATCGATAACGTGCACTTGTCATTGTCTTCGTTCAAAGTACTTTTTACGAAACGCATTAGCTGTCATTGAGTTAAGCGTATAACTAATGCTAGGAAACTACTTTTTAAAAGAGTTCATTAATTTTTCTATACATTAATTACAATCACGAACAAATCTACCAATATTAACAGACATCTATCAGGATTACTTTTTAATTTTAAATGCATATTAAAAGACTACATGTGCGTTAAAATACTCATCGTCGGAATGCAAAGCTAAAAGTTGGAGCATTCGATAGCAATGCACATCGAACGTAAACTTTGTAATAATGATTATAATTCGCGGCATTAAACCGCCGGAATAAAGAACCAAAGCACCGCTATCGTGAAGATTATAAAAGACAAATCGCTACGATACGGACCCCCTAGGACTACATGCCTACGGATAAACGAACAAAAAAACACTTGGTCCAACCATTACACTTTTGCGCCGTTCGCCAAACTCGTAACGTGCACTTCTCGAGCTGCCAAGACCACGAAAGCAAATCGAAATGGCATTCGCTCTCCGCCCATAAACCTAAGTAGCACGTGTTTTTCGGAGCACTTCTCGCACGCGTTATACGTACAATCCCAAAATAAGAACTTCCCCCTCTCGGTTTTTTCCACCCGTTCTTTCTTTCCCGTGTGACGGCCTCGACAGGACCGGATTCTGGACGAGCGACCGCGGCTATGTAAACTACCTGGAAAATCACTACGAGCCTGTCGGCGCACAGATGTTTCCTCTAGAGTCTGCTGGCTGCGACCGAAATTCCCACTCTACGAGGGACTCCTCGAAGCTCGTGGTGTTTTACGATTCTACAACGTTCCTACGATTCGTGGCGGTTGGGAAAACTTAAGCTGAGCCTTAACATCCCGCAGCCGATTTTCGTTGGCTTTACTCTTTTTAGAAAGCGGGGAAGTTGTTGTCCTAAATAGGTTCGGGTTTTGGAAATTCTGTTTCGTAAATTAAATTAATCCGGCTTGTTTAAAACGCGGACCTGACTGATTTTAAGACGGAAACGGAATATTCTTTTAATGCACCGAATGTCCGAATATTAATCGAATTGATAGAATTGATAAGGATCCAAGCAAACGATCGTCTGGACCTTTTAAATTTAATCATTTACCGGTTGCGTACAGCGCAACTTTTTACTTTATTGCGCGCAGAGTTTTACACAGAGTTTTCGCGGTTCACACAGCGAAGGAAAACTTAATGTATCGACGAAATCCCGACCGCACCAAGAAGATTAAACACGATTTACAAATTTAGCAGCCGATGCGCAACAAATCACTCGTCACAACCCACGATCACGAGTAACTATTTGGAGTTTGAAAAAAAAACAACGCACGTCCTCGAGCCCGGCAAGTCACCGTGGCGCGAAGTGCAGGCGCTTTTCCGATTTCGATGGAGGTGTTTACGATGGTTGTTTTCCCGGAGGCACGAGTCGTCGCTTGAAAAGAGTCCCCCCGTGGTGGCGCAGAGGTGCAACCTCGGGGGGCCTTCCGTCCCCTCTTAAAGGCCTCGCTGAAAGAGTCTCCAGAGGAATCTCCCGAGTGCACCACGTGCATGTGCCCATACCTGCACACACGCGCGCTCTCTCTTTTTCCGTTGCTCGCCGAAGACGCTGTCCGTGTCCGTTCGCTCCGGCGTCGTTTCTCTTGGTCCTCCCTCTCTCTCTCTCTCTCTCTCTCTCTCTCTCTCTCTCTCTCTCTCTCTCTCTCTCTCTCTCTCAACTGTTCACACTCGCGGCACGGACCGAGTGCGGACACGACTGGAAGCGTGGCAGGGCAGCAGCATCCAGCGACGTCGTCGTCGCCGATGGTGGGGATGCGAGCGGAGGAGAAATGTGCGCGGGAGGGAGAAAGATGGCTGTGATTCTGGTAAGGCTTGGGTGGAGCGAGGGGCCAAGAGGGAAGTCCTTTGAAAATCTCGCCGCTTCAACGGGGAGCGATCGTTGAAAAGTGCCCTCGCGGAACCCGAGCGCTCGATCGGCACGGCACAGCTTCCGGCTATCGATCTCCGATGACGCTATATCGGGACATTGGGCGCCGGATGAGATTAGCCCGTCCGTGGAGAGAGGATCCTTGTTATTGGGTCTACGTAGCGCTGGAATCGTCGCTCGTTTTTCATTAGCCAAAGGAAGGAAAGCAAGGAACGATTGCTTTCTTTGGTAATTCTTTTGCCTTCTCTACGCGACACTTGATCGGGAGTCTGTTATTTTTTGCCACTGCGCGTAATGGATGTTATTGGTATTGCGTAAACTTTTATAGAATTTGTTCGCTTCCGTTGGATGTACAAAGAGAGTCATGGTGTTTCATCGACACCCGCTATTTTTCTAAAAATGTATCGCGGAGATTTAGAAAAATATCGATGTACGTTAATTTCAACGTGAGGTTATTCAAGGCAAAATTTTCAGTCATCTACATCATTCACCGCGTCTCCGACTTTCAAAGTCGTAACCTTTTTGCCTCTCCCCTCCGCACTTTATCGCTCGCTCGCTCTCTCTCTCTCCCTCCCCCTCCCGCCCCTATTGCCTCGATTTCCGTACTACTCACCCACGTCGCGCTCCTTTCCTCTCTTCTTCCTATTTCTGTCCGCCGACAGAAATTACACTCGACAGAGCTGCACTCCATCGACGTGTCTCTGCTCATATATAGCGCCCACGAGCACTCACACGAACGCGTTTCCGCTCGAAGTCGAATACAAATGCGGTTGAAAAGAAGACGCGCGCGTCAGAGGCTTGGAGAGGAAGGGAGACGCTGCCTAACGTACGAGTGCGGCAGAGATTAAATCTCAGAAATGCACCGGATAAAACTCGGTACTCTCACCGTGGACCAACGCGAGGGTTCGCCTCGCACTTTCGTTGTCTTTCTCTTCGCTATCGCTCGGCGTTTATTGCGAGCACGATTATAGAAAGGCGGGTTATGAGCACATAACCGGACTCCGAGAGCCCATTTCTGCTCGCGTATTTTAGATCACGCGATTTTTCGTGGACACCGGCTGAGCTCGGCGTCTCTTTATTCGTAGAGCAATCATTTTCCAAAGGAGTCGACCCGGGGATTTTATTCATGACGATATTGCGTACGGAGCAATTGCCGTTTCAATTATTTTCGATTGTCGGAATTATTGTTACTGTCGCTTCGAGTGCTTCAAACGCAAAAAATTAAAGGACAGCGGAATATTTAACCTTCTGCAGCTCTTCCTTAATTATTTCATTACAACGATTGTTAACGAAAAGTATTTCAGATTCAGTGAGAACTTCAATGGATTGTGCCTACGTTGATTTACTAGCAAAATTGTTGTTTTCTATTATTTTAACTGAATTCTACCTTATCCTAAGACTTAGCAGACACGCTAGAGATTATGCATACATTTTAATATATTCATAAAGCTTTACTAAGCAATAAATTATTCTTGACCATTGTAAATGATAATTTCTATGGCGATTATTTTAAATTTCAAGAGTTTATATGACAATTTTGTATACGTTTTCTTCGTATTATTGCGTAATTCTATGACTTAATTTTAAATTTTACTTTGTTTTTCTATTGCAGATATAAAAACAGAAAAATAAAGATTCCTATGTATTCTATGCTTGCAAACATTCACGGGAATCGAAATTAAAGTAACTTCAAAAAAGTAAACAATAACATCACCGATTAAGGTATTACATTTTTTGTATAAAAAAAAGTAATTAATTACCTTTTTTCCCTAAAATAAATAATAACAACGTAAAGAGTAAGGACACGAAGTTCACTCTTACTTGTCAGCAGAAAATCCTTTTCTTTACGTAAATAAGTTATAGACGTACAGAATTTCATTAAAATATAAAGTAAGTTTTCAATTTATAGATACTTTTATGATGCTAATATTACAGTGAAGAGCAAAGAGTATTAAATTATCATCTTTTTTTATAAACGAACAATTTTCTTCTTGTAACCGAAGCAACATTAATTGCATAATAGTTGAAGGGTGTGTTGAGACAAAAATGTGTAAATTATGTTGGAAAGGAAACTAGTTGTACACTAACTTATAACTGGTTATTTCAAAGAAATTACGGTAAACCTACTTTTTTATTTTTACAGTAGAAGAAAATATTAACTTTCGGTGAGTTTTGCTTTAGTCCAGTATAAATGCGATTGTTCGATCTTGCACGAGCAAACGAAGCGGAGACTTAAAGACCACGGATTCTTGTTATAGGAGCGAGTCATTAATAGCAATCGACCTCGCGTTCTTGCTCGCTGCCCTAAAAGGACGCGATTTTCCAAGAAGCTCTAGTGGAAGTACCTCGAGTCGACCTAACCTCTCTGCGTCTTGCTTAAGCCGCTTGAAATCCTGATCCTGGACTTACTCAATACCTCCTTTCGTTCCATCTTCATTCCGCTCAACGACACGACATTCTTTTAAAAACCGAGTTCATCGTGGTTGATACTTTAATTTTCTTTTTTCTACTTCAAGCTTCTGCTGCATTCGTTGCTTACACTAGATCACAATATGTAATTCGTGCTGTTGGGTGTGTGCGTGTATTACCTTTTAATGAATTTACTTAAAGACGGTCTTATGAACTTCTTTTATTGAATTCTCTTGAATCAATGTTCGTAAATGATAAAATTTAATTGTTTTGCGTATACAGGAACACCAGTATTTTATTAAAAGCAACTATTTTGTATATAAATAATTTTGTTTTATTTGCCACTATATAAAAAGTATCTGAAAATACCATTTTACACTTTATAGCACTTGTAATTTTTTACTCTGCTAATATATATTTCATTCCATTTCTCATAACTTATTTATAAAGTTAACTTGCAAATTCGAATGTGTATAAACATTTTAAAATGACCACTTTTCTTTCATAATGTTAAATAATAAGAAAAATTTCGAATACCTGGGCTTCTTAGAATTTATAAACAATTTTTAATTAGTTACCTGTATTTGCTATGCGAATTATTTTAATGATCATCGTTTCGGCATAACTTCGAGTATCCAAACATAGGCAAATGCTAGAGAAACTAATGTTAGATCTTAGATAGCAGGCCATATTTTTCTTTTTATCATAAATTGACTTCAGACGCAATTTCATTATGAATCGTTGTTCATAACATGAAACACGTAAACATGAAAAAATATCGCAATTTTCAAAATACCCTTTAATCATCGTTTTGATATTCTTTTAAAGAAATAAGTCAATTTTATAACGAAATAGAGATTCGAACCCATGAAATTGCCGACTCATTTACCTGAAAATTGCTCTTCATACTTAAAAAACGGAAATTCAAAGTTGACAGGCGAGCGCATGATATACCCACACACCAGATGTAATATACGTTAATTATGATAAATTTGAACTTTTATAGTATCATTCACTTCCAAACTAGATATATTTATAAAAACCTTGTTTAAATATCTAAATATTCTATGTCTTAAGTTTTTTTTACTAATTTCTTTTTAAAATCACTCTACAGTTATACTTGCACGTTTTAGAATCAATAACAAATACTGAAAAATAATAAGACTACTCAACAATAATAGTTAACGTTAAGATTATTTTTCTCGTATTTTTTATATTTACTAATTGTGCAGATATAAATTTGTATTTTGTTTTTGTTTTCTTTCATCAATGATTTTAGTTAAAAAAATCAATCGATAATAGGAACACTTTTTCAAATATCCACAGTTTCAAAGAACTTAAAATATTCTAATTAAATAAATAATTTCGTCTTTAAAGGATTTGTATTCATTTATTTTAAAGTTATGACTGTACGTCTATATAATAAATGATAAACTTTTATTATTTTAACTTTTACATATTTTGAATACTTGTATTTTAAAGTTTTATATGATAATTTTGATATAATTAGTATATGCGTATTTTTCAAATGTTGTAAAAAATAATACATAATTGTTGCATAATTTATTGGTGTAATAGCTGTCATTTCCCTATTTAAGATCACGATATTATAAACCAGCTTAAATTTGCATCAACAAGTTATACGAACACAAGATGATCAATTACGTTTTATACTTGTTCACAGTGCAGCTAAATGTACGTAGAATTCGATTCGGATAATTTTATCATATTTACAAATTTTCATGTTACTTTACAATTAAACGATTTCATTTTCCGTTGAAAAATAAAATTTGTAGTAAATATTACACTCATCAATAAATTTAATAAATTTCATTTAGAAGAAGAAACTTTTGCACAAAAAAATTTTCAAAAATTTTAAGAATATTGAAATTTTATACATGAGAAGAAAATAGGTTGTTTTTAATCTTTATTATGAAACAATACTTTTCTTTTTACAAAGAAAAATAAAATTTTTAATTAAGGCCAATCGAGTAACATCATTTATATTTGTAAATATATTATAAATTACAATAATATAACGCTTAGTTAAAAAGGCAATATTTAGTATTTTGTACCACTAAATGTATCATTAAATTTTACACTTTAATGAATGTTTATTATAGTTTTAAGTTAAAATAAAACAATTGATCTGTAATATTACTTGGATTACTTTCTAGATAAGTAAAAATTTAATATCGAGTATATGAATAAAATTTCAAACATTTTTTCAATTACGTACAGCATAATAAAAAAGTTTATTCGGTTATGAATATTTGTTATATATAGAACAATGATTTATCTGTATACAAAAAACCAGTTATTTGATTTATATTAATTTTATTTTATTCTTTTATTTTCGTGTTGATTTTTGACACTTAAAAATTATATTTTTATTTTATACAATTTACTTGTAAAGTATTTTCAAATTAAATAAGAGTATAATTTTATGGTTTGATTTTTTGTTTAATTTATCGTATTATGAAAGCGAATTCAATATTTGTAAAGGTGTTTAATGATAACAAAAATAATTGTATTCATTATTTAAATAAAGTATTCTTTTTATTTTAAAATCTTTTTAATAAAAATATACAAAAGTCATTAATGTACAGTATAGGAATGTACATTTCTTCAATTAAATAAAAAGCAGTTAAATTATAAGCACTTAATTCATTCAAACTAATTCTAAAAAAATACCATCAATAAATTTCACTAAAAATTATCAAGTTTCTTTTTTTCCATTCACATGATTCTACAATTAATACATACATAATTTATTTTCTACATGATTTAGAAAATAGTCTAAGAATTACGATACAAATTTTTAGAGTTAACGTATTGATGTACAAAAATTCGAAGAATTATATCAAAGATGACAAGTATTGATGTTTAAAAACTTAAGAGAGGCCTAGAATTAAGATATTACTATATGATGCTTAAGTAACTAAACGAATAAAGTTTATTATATGGAAAAATTGGCATACCTTAAATTTCGTAGCGAATGCAAAGGAAAGACTTATAGCCATTATATTAATCAAATACAGTACAAAACTTTTGTAAATAAATAAACTTGCGATTTCATTAAAAAGTTGTAACTACAAATAAAAGAATTTAATATATCGAATATTATGACATAAAAAAGTACAAAATTGATCGAGGGAAACATTATTATTTTTACAAAGAATAAAAAATCAGTACATACAAATAACCACGCATTTATCTCTTAACTCTGACCTCGCTCACATTACGCTGTCATTAGAGCTTAAAGCAGTGAGTGTATAAAGTAGTAAAATCTTTACGAAGGTTTCATTGTTACACTGATGACTGTTCAAGATGTTTGCAGCAAGTGTTGTGATCTTCATAGTATTTGTAATTATTCATATTTGTTCTCTGCTTATCTGTAAGTTAAACTGCATCACACTGATATTTTATAATTTCTTCCTAATTGTTTCCTAATTGCTCGAATTAGAATTTTATTCTATTGATTTTTCGTGTACTATTAATGAAAAATTAATATTGTACTATATACTTGTACATGAATACCAGTTTATACTATAACTGCTTCAAAATAATCTACGTTTTTTCCTAAGCAGTGATTATTTTTAAAGTTTTACGTTCATTTTTAATTATACCAATATTATTGAATTTGCTTACATTCAAAAATAAAAATTAATTTATACAGGATACAAGTTTAAACCTATGACTTAAACCTTGACTATAAGCAAATATTCATCTGCAAAAAATAAGAATGGTATGAATTTGTACAAGTTTTGATGTTAAAATCATTAATAATTTATTGCGTCGCTACTTTTAACACATTAAAACTTTGTTATCTCCTTATATATATATATAAATATATATAGAAATATATTTTCTACAAATACGTGCGAGTGACCTTGAGTTGGGCTATTTATTAGTCAATGGAAAAAATCATCTTCACATGTTAGCGATTTATGATACGTTGTTCGTAATAATGACAAGAAATATCTTAAAAACTTTGAATTCTTGCAAAGGAAAAATTATTCTTTTGATTAAATATTTCGTTTTATTAAAAAATCAGCGGCAATTTAATTCTAGTTAGAATGACTTAGATTTAAGTGAAACCAGTTTTCATTATTTACATTTTAGAAACTGCAAGATATTTAAATGTATTACTCAATTTTAAAATATAACTGAATATCAAAAGCGTGCAAAATATTTTGCTCTTTTATATATATTGTCTTCAGATAGATACAAAAAATTAAGCCTGAAATTAAAAGTTATCTCCAAATATAAATATCAATATTAGTCGATATTTTATTATTGTAAAGTTCTTGCTACTACTATAACTAAAGTAAAACAATAGAATAAAAGACATTTTTATCCTGTTTTGTAGTTTTAGTTGTTTTCGATGATTCGCCTTTACTTAATTATAAATTAAAAAGAATCATGACATTTTTTCTTGGTTTTAGTTGAGTAATTACTGCAACGTTTTTGACCAATATTTGAAATGAATTTCCACCCTTAGATATTTAACGTGTCTATATTTAATACTGATTGCTTGGATTTAGCCATAAGCTTTATATGTTCGTAAAACTTTTATTTTCAAAATAATATAACCAAGTTGTTAATTAAATTTTAATAAAAAGAATAATATATTCCTGGCTGCTTATTACTCAGAACGTTATTGCAAACCAATATTAAATTATGGAATAAAATCTTTAAATTATTCATCGCATCGATGCTGCAGGAAAAAATTATTAAGTACTTAAACAATAATCGTTTTTGAACATTTAACTACGAATATCTGCACATGTGTGTGTAGGTCAAGTGTGTAAGTCATCAGTTCTGTGCAGCGTCTCAAAATTTTCAGCTCAGAACATCAATTGAAAAACAGGCAAAGACTCGACAGCTTACGTCGGCTTATGAGTTTCTGTCAGTTTCAGTTAATAGTTGTTTAATTTTGTTTTTTTGTGACTTTTACATATTTAGTAGTTCGAATGATTATAAATATAATCATTTTATTTTATTCATCAATTTATTCAAACGGTTAATTATTTATCTCTGTTTGGCCTCCGCTAATATGTAATCTGTTATGGATATCGAAAATTATTATTGCAATTTAGTATTATAAACTGTGTTGGCAAAATTCTCGTTATTTGTTTTTAAAATCTTATTTAATCGTACATCTCAATCTCATCTTCAAATTGATACTTTTTTTATTAAATTATAGAAATAGTCACTTTTAATAAAATACTACGTATTTTTCTTGTTTAATATTTTACATTTTGTTATTAAAGTGTAAAGGTTAATAGTTTAAAAATTTTATGTATTAATGAAAAATTATAGACAGTCGAAAAAGTTTATTTAATTTAGAGAAAAAATAGTCTTCAACAATTTTTTTTCTTTTGAATTTTATAAATAGTATACGAGTCTACGTTTTATTATTGGCATCAGAGAAGAACAGTGAGTTCCGATGATCATAGTGATTTTAGTTAGACATGACATTTTGACGGGTCATGGTTATCACAGTAGAATTACGTGAATAAATTGTTCACGGATCGTTCGAGGTTAATTTAAAGAAAGATATAGAAACTAGTACAAATTTAATAATGAATGCTTCTTTTGACAAAATTAAGAATCGATTAACAATGATTTATAAGTATCTTTGAATACAAATTGGTCCGATATGCAAGGCGCACTAATAAAAAATAATTAAAGAATATAAGAGTTCATATAGTTAATAAATAAATGGTTAATTCTGAAAAAGATGCATATAAGTTGAGGCACTCTTACTCATTGCTTTTGCTACATTATCAAGTAAAGCACGATAATATGTAATAATTTGTTTTCTTTTTTTCAATATCTCTTTAAATATTTTCATTTTACAAACTTTCATTTTATTAAACTTATTACAGTGCTTTTGTATAAAATTATAAATATAATTCATAATTGTATTTAATCATATTTGAAGAATTTATAATATTAAATTCGAAGAGCATTAATTAGATGATAATACATTTTCTATACAAATTTTGTTGTTAAAGAATATTTTAACACGTAAAGAGATTTATTATAAAATATACAGGCTTTCAAGGCTTATTTTAAATGAAAAATTTTCCTTAAGTTGTAATTAGTTTTATATTATATTATCAATTTTTTACTTTCGATACCATTTATTTCTCTATGATCATAATCATGTCTAAATTCAATTTTTGTAGTTTTAGATTTATCATATAAATTTCTAATTATTGCATTACTATTTTATAAAATACACGGATATATCCAAGAAATTATTATTTATTTTTTGTTTCACTTAAGGGGCACAGTGTCACATCGACGTGAACAAGGATTACAACATTAGCTCTCCATTGTTCCTGGATAAAAATACTTTGGATATTATCTATCCAGAAAAATCTTCACCAAAGCTCTTATCGTTTAAGCCTGGCCAGGAAGTACTAATCTATTGCCCGGGTGGCATGATAACTAGATTCGATGTTATCACTAATTCGTCCAACGAAGTTTCCAGCTGCGTGAGAGATTTGACCTTTTCCAATCCGTCGAAACATTTTCAATATTCATTTGATAAAGTCGGTTGCACGGCAAATCCAGATCCCATCACCAAAGAGGACAATATTAGAAAATGTAAAAATGGAGTCGTTGTCAACATTGGATACCAAGTGACACCAACAGTGTTCAGAAAAACCATCGATTTATGCCATGTAAAAGAACTAGCAACAACAACCTGGACGCATACGAAGATTCCTGGGGCTATAGGTGGTAACAAAAACCGGAACTCCGTCATCCCGGCTTTTAGCAAAGGATCATACTTTAAGAATGTATTAATTTCACGCGTCTATTCGAAGTCCGATCAGCAGCAAACGTTTATGGAGATTTTTGAAAATGATAAGGATTTGGTTGAACGATATATACCACAAAGTGGTGAGTTATTTAATTTTTCAAGCCAGACTTATTCTTTGACGTACAGATCTTAAAAAATTTGATTTGAAATGCAATTACCTTTGGTTGATTCAACATTGCTTTAAACTATGTGCAGAATTTAGGTGCGAGACCTAATTTATTGAGTACTAAATACATTAATAAGTTACAATGTCAATAAATTACAAAAAAAATTAGAGTAATTTTGTATTTTCATTATTGTAATCTTTATCTATCTTAATATAAGTAGTTTTAAATTTTTACTTTAAAGAAGAAAATAATTTTTACATTAAAAAAAATACACTAAAAATAAAATGTTCGAAAAATTTTTTATGAGACTAAACTAGATGAAAATCTGAGGTATTTTCTATGAACAAAATATTTATCAATTTTTATTCGGTCATCACTTATATTAATTTCTATTATCGAAGAGGCAAAGAATTACGAAAAGAAATGATATGTAACATTAAAATTTCCTTAGTTATTTATAAGAAATAAATAATATACTTATTATTTATTTCAAAAAGATAATGTAAAAACTTAAACTTTGAAATTGTATCAATTCAATTTATTTATAGATACTCTTCTTTCAGTATTTTCTTACAACTACAGTTCGTACATTTCGTTGATGTTTATTAACTGTGCACTCGTCAGGATGCTTTATTACATGTTCCAGTACAATAAATTATCTTGCTTCTAACGTTTTACTCATTTTGTTTCCTCGGCTCTTTTGCTTAGTCTATATTATTAGACTTAGTTTCCGCGCTTTTTACGCTTCCACTATTTTAACATTTTCATTTATTCTATTTAATTAGCTAAAGTTTTTATATTATTTTTCTAGTACGAATAATTATTACTTTATTGCTATTTTTTTAATAGCTCAACAAAATCTCTAATCTTATATTACATAATAATATTACACAATATTTATATGATATTACATATCATATTGATATATTTTAGAATATTTTTTCATTTCGTTGTGTAAGAAATAATTAACATGTAAGTAGAAATAAATCTTATTATAGGTCGTATTATTTATATGTTCTGACTATTATTAGGCTTTTAATAGTTTTCTATATATAAGTTGTAAACTTAATTATTTGTTTTATGTTAAGGAGTACATTTAAGAAAATAATTCATCAAAAACATAATATTTGAAAAATTGATTAAGTTTTTAACAGTTTTTTCATTATTAAAAATAAGAGTGATTATTTTATTTCAATGAAGCATAAAAATATGAGCAACAACAATTATTTAAAAAAATTAACAATAAAACTTTTTTGTTCCTTCTTCAATTTAGAATTTTCGTACCGTAATCACGGAAGAACAAATAGTACGTATTATTATTGCTTGAAACGTAAGACATAAAAATTGGAACCTTTGCGCAGTCGAGAATCTATAATAATACTAGTAGGTTAGGTATGACTTTCTTTGGATTTGATCGATTACACTAGCGTCGACGTGAAATGACGTTTTACTACAATTCATTCGCTATATCCAAATTATATATAAGACCGTTCTTTATAGGTATATTAATGGTTAAAAGATATCAATTACCACAGACAATTGATAACGTTTTAATGTAATTGGATATATTAAACAAAAATAACTATTACGATTTACGTGCTCATATTTATTGTATAATAATTTAAACAATGTTGTTTGTTTTTTAATAAAAAAAGAATTTGACTTCTAAAACGAAGAATTTCCGATTTTCACAAACAGTACGGAAGAGACTCAAAGCTATAAAAAAACGTGTAATGGAACGTCTGATTTTTAACTAAAATAGATCGACTACGTGACTCATCCTTACAAAATTTATCTTTATGAGATAACAGTAAAAAATTATTCGATCCTGTCCACGGTGTACATCTTACAAACTAGAAAAAGAAATTTTATATACCTATACCGATAATAAAACCTTTAATTGGTAATAGAGAAAAGGGTATTTAGCTTTTCTTGAAGCATATCTTTTCTTAGATAAGTTATAAAATAGAGAAATCAACGATCTTTGGCGGGAGAAGATATTAACGTCTTTCGATAACGTCCTTCGCATTTATATTTCATAAGAACTAATAATAACATAGAAGACGAGCTACTGTCGAAAAATGGATAAGCCAATTTAAGAAGACAAGATATTGTTCTTTCTCTAATGTTATTATTACTTAAAGATAATTTATTTAGACGTATTAATGTCAAAGAAGTATTTCGACGTTAATTAATTTTATTATTTGAAGAATTTTATGAATTTTATAACAATATAGAATAAAACGATAGAAGAAGTTGTTTTACAATACAAAAAAAGTGTACTAAATTATTATTACTAAACGAAAATAAAACTTGAATACTATTACTACATTGTATTTAAATTTATATATTTTTTTTCTTCTTAGTAGTTATGCAAACATAAGTATCTTCTCTGAGTTATTTTCACATTTATTATCCTATTCGCATAAAATTCATGACATTTTTGTCAGTAAAATGTTTCTGTTAGTTTATGTTAGTCATAAATATGTTAGTTTCATTGACCATATTAAAATCGTTTTGAGAATTGAGCTAACATTCGTATACTATTACTGTAACAAAACAAAGCCGTTGCAGGGCTTCTTCTTTATTAATAATACGGAAATTCTCTGTCATTCTTTTCTATTATCTGTATATTCTTCGAATATATTTTGTTTAGCTAATTTTATGAGTTTGCTTTCATTACTGCACGTTTAAAAATCTGTCGCTGTCCTTTCAATATAAAAAGGTTTCTTGAATCTTCCTGAATTTCGTTATAGTTTGAACTCTTATTAATTCGATCAATCGACTTCAGTAAAAAGCGTAATCGAACTTTTTCTCAAAGATTCTCAAAGAACACGACAATCTCATTTATAAAATCCTGAAATCATAATGTCATTGAAAACCACGCATTGCTACTTCAAGAGTGTACTACTTGAAATTTTTTTGGCACAGGCGAGAGGAAAAATTACTTCGTGAAAGGCCACCTCGTGGCGCGAGCGGACATGTTCTACCATCCGGAGCAATGGAGCACGTACACGTACATAAACGTGTTACCGATGTGGCAGAGCGTGAATAACGCCAACTGGAAGAGCGTGGAGTCGGTGGTGCGTCGAGCGGCTACCGTCGAGGGTGGCCTCGACGTCTGGACGGGCGGCATCGGCATCCTGAGACTCGCCGACCGCGACATCTTCCTCACCCGGGATAAACGCAACGCCAAGCGGCCCCTCATGCCCGTGCCCCGACTCCTCTTCAAGCTCGTCCATAGTGCGACGAGGAACGCGGGTCTCGCCTTCGTCACGGTTAATGATCCCTACATCGCCGAGGCCGAACCCTTGCCCCCCGCTTACAGTATCTGCAACGAGTACAAGCTTTGTGCCGATAAGTTTGCTCATTTCAAGCAGACCTACGAGGGATACACCTACTGCTGTCTCTATGACGACTTTATGGATAGTGCCGATGTTAGGGATCTGATGATCCCTGCGAACTTCGCCAATGTCAAGCCCTTGAATCTACATTGACAGGAGAGTTTCTGCATATGATTTGTGAACCCGGAAGAAACTTGCCTATTGATTTATGTAAATTTGTCCGACAGATTAGTTTACGTAATAATCAAGCTTATTTTGCGTAATGTGCTGTGGGAGAAAAAATAGTTCATACAGCGGTTGTTAATGCGTACGTTATAATTAAGAAATCTCGCGATAGTCAAAATTGCATTATTTTTTTAGACGAGCTAATTAATTTGATGGATAACAGTTGTTAAATAACATTGAGAATTTGTGAATCTTAGATTTTGTAAAAGCGTCATATTTTATATGCGATTATGCGTGTTACGTATAAGATAATTTAAAGTACATGTGTGTATCTTAGATTGTTATTCTTTTTTATACAGATGTGCATAGAAATATTTGTATCGAAAACATAAATAGTAGATATTTATATGCAATCGTTTAATTAGAAAATGCTTCAATTATCTCTATACTTGTACTATTATCTTCAATAAGAATGGAGAATTATTATTTTGTCACAATGTATTAGTATTGTAGAGTCGGCCAAACAGACTTTATTCAATTACTTCAATTAGGCATATGAGTTCTGATGAAAAAGTTTTACTTAAAGCAATTTGATAATTTACTTTACTGTTAAAGTGCATTATCAATTTGTAAGAGGCGTGCTTCCGTATGAATCGATCCATAGAGCAAAAAATGGATCTTATTAAATCAATAATTCTATTTTCATAGATATAATCGCTGGAAATTCCTAGTAATAAAATATATCACTGGTACAATTCTGAATAGATTTATTGGAAGAATTATTATTAGTTTACAGTTATCTTTTATTGAACTTTGTGTAATTGTACTTTATTCTACAACAGATATTAATTAGTTAATATAACGAATTAATTAATTATAAGAATTGAAATTTAGTCTCCGTCGAGGTACTTCTTTAATTAACGTTTTTACTATAAGTGTGCTTGTATTATTTTCGAGATCTTATTCTCAGTCAGTTTTATTAAAATAATCTTATCGATCAAAATGTAAAAGATACAACTATCGAGAAATGTTTCAATTTTGCTCGATTTGTAAATTTGATTGAATTGAATGCTTAGTAATCGACCGAATTCATTCGTGATCAGACGGCTTTTGTCTCAAAACACAACTTCTACACGCGAAGTTGCTTTACTCGATATTTCAAATTTTCGTTTATTACATAAAATGAAACTTGAAATGAAGATTAACTGAATTTTATGTCTTATATAAATATTATCGCAAATTTGACATTAAAATAATTTAATTATATTTATTATTATTTTGAATATTTACACAATAAGTTACTTTTTCTTGGATAATAAAATTAGTTCGGTTCTTCAAGTTTTAGAACAAATTTTAATTGGCTGTTAGATCATTTTCATCGAATCTTTAAACCTATAAAATATGGGCAAACATCGACGATTCTTGGAATAAAGGATATTCATTGTTTTTATGAATATGAATTTCTTTGATTTTTAATTTATATTTTTTTATGTAGCTTAAGATTATTTTTTAAACATTACGTAAGGCAATCGTTTTTTAAATTTACATTGAAAGTAATTGAATAAACAGCGAATTAATATAGAAACAATAAAAAAAGATATCTCTTTAGAAAACCAATTAATGAAAGTTTAATATTGTATTGCATAGTCGATTAGTGTACTATAATAATGACAAGATATAGTAGTTTTTAAGAGTTTGAAAATTTTATAAAAAATTTGTTAAATATACGAAGAAACTATTACTATACATTATCTGTACAGTATTGATTAAGTATAAGTTTTTTGTTTTAGTACTTGTCACCGTATGTAAGCAAGAATTATTCTATTGTAAATATATAAAAATCTTTGTAAATTGATGTCTATTTTTTCAGTCAATCTAATTCTTGAAATTTCTTATATATTTACCAAGTAGCTATTACAATCATTATTTAAAAGTGTTAATATCATTACACAAAATGAAGTTTATCTAATGTATTATTATTTATCACTAGTTCAAAGAATGTATAATTTACAATGTATCGATAATATTTCCGTTTTAAGCACACACGTACGTTAGGAAATTACTTACATACGAATATACAATTTGCTGTAGAATAAATAAATTAAACTAATTTCAAAACTCAATATTTTGAAACATTTAAATCTTGATACTCTGTTTATTTTTTAAATACGATGTAAGTTGTAAAGAATTGTAAAGAAAAATAATATCTGTTATGAAGTACAATATCAAACTTATATGATGTATAAATCATTACTCTTGGTATTCCTGTAAATACTCAATGTTCATTTGATTGATGTTTTTCAAGCAATTGTTATTTCCTGATGCAAAAATGTGTAATTTCTATTTGTAATTAAAGTATTTGTTTAGGTATTACAGTAAAAGCACGAAATTTAGAAGATCAAAGTTTTTCAGACACCCGGTATAAAAGGGGTTGTCCAAATAAACGCTTGTAAGCCAAAGATCGTGAATATGGGTAAGGGGAGCGAAAAAATGCTGAGATATGAAATTGTAATTAAATCATGAAAGTCTTCTCGTCACGTGGCTATTTAATTCTGATAAACTTATCAGAAATTTCAGGAAATCATTGTAGTAAGAAAAATAGCGTTAGATATGCTTTCAAGTACGATAGATTTTCTATAAAATTTTTTTCAATTCATTGAATAACTTCTGTTATCTTTATACGCTATACATAAACGTACGAGTGAAAAAAAATCAAATACAATTATAAAAATGATCGCGTCTATTTAATACTTATCATTCATTCTTACTGACTCTGTATTAATAAACAATACAATCGAAAAATAGACAAATGCATTATTATGTTTTTCAAGAGATATTTCAAAGTCAATATTACAAGATCATTTACAGTTTATTGAGAATTTTGTAATTAAAAATCACTTAAGATTAGATTTCAATTTTTCATGTAAAATTTCTGAAACAAATAAATTCAATAATCATTCAATTGAACCTGAAAAATGAGACATTTTAGATAAATCTTCAGTACAATTCACTCGCGTAAAAACGTCGAAACAATGATCGATAGGATTTAGTAATACAACAAATTTCAATACAAAATCGCGTTATGCAGACTGGGAAACTTATAAAAACGGGTTCGCATCGGGTAGTGAGACTTTGAAGTTTCTTGGAGAATTTGCAAGCAGAATGGAAGTGCAACCGAGGGGTTCGAGGAAAAAGGGACGAACGCGTAATCGGGCGTCAACGCTTCGTAGGAGGAAGGAAGAGATTCGAACGTGTGGGTCGTTATCTTCTTTGAACTCCGGTACCGATAGTCGCCTAGTGCACGCCGATTAGGCTTTTCTTTCCTCGTACTTCTCTGTTTCGCCTTTCAACGAACATCGACGCCGTGGTTCAAAAAGAATTCGGAAAGAACTCGTTTGATGGCTTTGCATGTGACTCAAGAAATTAATTTTCTCTTTTTATGAATAAATGCGAATATTTAAAATGTTTTCGATAGAATCATTGCTAAAAGCAGTATCATTACGTTCGGATACAAAAAATGAGGATTTTTAGGAGAAATCCTACTATTGCAAATATTTTTTTAATTGGTTTTTTGCATTTTTAAAATAAATTTTGCTATCCGTATTTTAATCCATAGAAGTCGATATTTTAATAATAATCTACTATTGGACTTACGAGTACTAGTTAGAGTCATTTAATCAAAATTGTTATCAAAGGCGACCACGATGAGTCTAATAGTGTTGGTAATTATAATACGTAACGTATATTTGCATTGGAATGAATCTCTCAGTGCTAATGAAAAATATATATCTTTTAGAGAATATTCACATGCTAATTATTTCCAATCTAGTTTATTTAATAAGGTCAACAAAATTCTTACGAAAATTGTAAATTGTCCATTTGAAGCTTCTAACAATTATCAGAAAGTGTTTGATATGAAAAAAAACCTCTTTTATTTCTTAACACTGAAATAATAAAACATTGTACTCGGATAAGGTGTTTTAAATGATTTTATTAGCACTTTCACAAGTAGATAATATATGCTATTCAATTCATGCTGCTAGTGAAAATGTATGTTGTATGTATAGGACTTTCAATATTATATGCATCATCCCTAATTTATTTCAAGAAAACTAATCGTACAAACATGATTGTGAATTTATAATTATATTATTTATTGTTTTGTAATTATATTTGTTATGTTATACTTCTTTTATTTTCTTTATACTTATTATGTCCCGAAAATGTATACATGCATAAGATTGTATAATTATAAGCATGCATTTAATATTATAATTTCTGCAACTGTACAGTATATTTGCTTATAAATTATTTGTATTGTTGTAATTAAATTTGTTCTTATTTTTTGTAGCAATAGGTTTTTCATAAAATTGTATAAAATAGTGTATAAAATAAAAATAATAATATAATTTAAGGAATAGCAGCATACCATTTGTGCAATGTTAAAAATTTAATAAACTTTAACAACCAAAAAAGTGAATTGGCTGTAATTATTTTTATCACGTATTTATCAACAGGACGTGTATTTTCGTCAAATTATAGGATTTTTTGATGTTTTAAATAGTAATGCATGAAATGTAACAAAATAATGGTTTGCTCTTAGTAGATAGAGGATATTATACCAGTAGAAAACTATTTTAAAAATAATTAGAATAACATATCATTGTAATTTGTAATTTCTAAGTCTGACTTTTGATATGCTTATGACATGCATTGTAAGTTGAATTATATGAAAAACAGGTAAATAGTTTTTTGTGTATTTCAATTAATTCCTCAGGAACAATAAATTATACTATATAAAGAATTACGCACATTTATAGAATTTGTTATAATTGATTTATAATTGATAAAATTAATTTAATTTTTTAAGTATTGAATATAGTTTTAAATGTACTGAAACATAAATGTCAATGAACACTAATCTTAGCATTTAATAATTTGTATTTCTTTAATTTTACGTTATGTTAAATAAATTAAAAAAAATAAATATTTAAACGTTATGTAAAATAAGAACGTCGATGTTAAATCTTCAGAACAAATTAAATGCAACGTGCGGAGAAGTAAAGCCTGAGAGTGGCTACAACGGACTTTGAAAACTTTATTTGATATCGTTTCTTTTACTTGAGCTACGGGTCAGCCTTATTGAAGAAGTATCCTGAGAAGTTAAGGACGAAACCCATTGGAAAACGAAGTTTTGTTATGTTCTGTTAACTGTATATAAATTATTCGTTGATTATTTAAATAATATACATTCCCTCACCGTTATTGCCGATTTTAACAAAATTTTAATATCTGTTTCTGATATTCGAATCTTTATAAGAAATAGAACTGTTTTAATGAGTACATAATAAAATAAGCATTGTAATGACAGCATAACTGTTATCTGCTGTGCAAAAATTAAGATATTGAAGATGAAAACTAATTTCAATGCGCGTATTTCTCTTTTACATTTGTTTAGACATATGCCTAATTTCTCTATACGCTTTCTCTTTAATTTTTGAACTTTCCTCCAACGAGGTATAGCGATTAAAACATCTGTCCAACTTCTGAATCAGCGTTTTCCCTTTTCATTATTTCTGACCTAACAAAAGCTTATATTCAAAATGGCGGAATGCACATCAACATTATTTATATTTATAATTAATATATGTGTACATTTTTATTCGTGAAATATACATTTATTGTTTTGTGTAAATCTAAATCTATATTGATTTCGATCAATTTATTATATTATTATAAGAAAATGTATCTATGTAAAAGTCTTTGATCTAGTTATTCCTTGTCTATTATACAGATAAATAGCAATGGCCGTCCACTTAAGTGAATAGCATAATTACTAAGTAAAATAAATTGTCAGAATATTCAAACAATGATTAGATAAACATCATAATCAATTTTTTTACTTTTATGTCATCTTTACAATGACATACAACCGTGACTTTAATAAACTAATAAAAAAAGAGTTATTTTTTTATTTGTAACTAGCGCCTCATGTGAAGAAGCCTCAAACCATGTACACATTTGAAATGGCATTAACATTTTTATGTAAAATGTTCCTATTAATGTATTCAAATTAAAATTTCTTTCAACAAAAAGATAACTAATTCTTCCGTTTAGTTCTACGTTGATCATTAATTTGTTGTTTTATTTGATATTCTCAAAACACATTACCGAGGCAAAGGATCATATAAAGAATTTTGTATTTTAGTTTATAATTTTTTAAGAAAGTTCTTTGTATATACAAAAACGAAAATATGGACATAATGGTTAATTTGTAAAAGAACAAAATTTGAATTCACAACGGTAGATTATTTTCTTGTACTTACGTATGCGTGAGCTTAAAACAGTAATTAGTCTACAAAGTGTGTAATGTTTTTATAACTATGTATTGTATTTCAGAGAACGAATATTAAAAATATTAATTATTTTTTTCTACAAAATAAAATAATTGCAGTGTACTCAATTCTTTTACTACATTCGTGTGAGATCCGTAATTTGAAAATGTCTACGTGGTTCCGGAGTTCCATCACTAGGGGCGTTTCGATGGAATTTCCCTCTCAACGAATTCACGCTATATTTGCTTGTAATCCATGTCTTCCGGTTCCCGGTAACGTTTTCCGATGCAATTGTCGGCAACCGGTTTCTTTGCACGTAGTACAGCCACCATTTTTCATTAGAATCTTGATCCGATAGAAAGCGAAGCGTGAATGGCGACGCTCAAGCGACGCCGCCTCCTTTCGCCGCGCGACAATCCGCGAGCATCGCCGGGGTCTGTGACGATGCCATCCTGAAAATAGGTAAAAACGATGATTGGTTTTGCTTTTTACTTTTTTAAAAACGTATTTTTCTTATTTTTCGTGTACTTTACGTCAAAGTTCTGCATACGATTTGAGTTTGTTTGTCGGCTTGGGTAACCATTTTTATTCTTTTTTACTATAATCCTATTAAATTATTTGTTTGCGATTGTTGATCTTATTTTAAATTACGTACTGATTATTTATTTTGAGATTAAATTGCCATTACGTATACTACATTTAATAAATATGTTTCAAATAATTTTAAATAGTCGATAAATTGTAAACATTAGTTTACAATTTAAGTAATTAAAAAAATTGCTTAAATTCATTATCTACACTTACTGTGACAACAAGATTTTGAATTAGTTTATACGTAGGACGTAAATTAAACACATGTTAGCATTTGAAATAGTACTCATATAATGTATGTTCGTTAGTTTTATCTTTAAAATTCTTGGATTTGTAATGTATTTATAACTATTTTATTTTTTAATTTTTTTTTAATTTTTATAATGAAATTAGGTAGCATACGTTATGTAATGATTAAATTACAATTGATGAAATTTCTAAAACACATACTTAAGATATAAATATAATTTATTGCATTACTATTCGTACATTCATTTTTTCAACTAAAGTAGTTATTACCATTTTCAGAACAACCAAACATCCCATCGATTTGGTTGTAAGCTAGACTACATAAAATTGACAATATCGGTAAGCTCTCAAAGCCAAGATGTATTTGTATAACTTAACACTGCAGCGTGCCACGGGCATCACGCATGCTGTTCATGGAAACTTTTCTGGTACTAAGATGCAAGAGATCTTGGTCTCAAGGGGCAAGTCTTTGGAGCTCCTGAGGCCTGATCCTAATACTGGAAAAGTTCACACGATGTTGACAGTTGAAGTTTTTGGCATCATTAGGTCACTGATGGCCTTTAGGTTAACTGGAGGTACCAAAGATTATATTGTTGTTGGGTCTGATTCTGGACGAATTGTTATTTTGGAGTATGTACCAGCCAAAAATGTTTTTGAAAAAGTACACCAAGAAACATTCGGCAAAAGTGGATGCAGAAGAATTGTTCCTGGACAATATTTGGCCATTGATCCTAAGGGGCGTGCTGTTATGATTGGTATGAAACGTTTGGAAAAAATAATTATATCAATTGATATTACATTCAAATTTTACGTATATAAGTATTGATGTTATAAGTAAGCATGTTTTCACTTGAATTGAAACTGATTGTAATACCAAAGATTTCAAATAAGATGACATAAACAACTAGTTATTTTATAAAAAGTCCAATAATAGATATAATTTTTTGTTTAACAGGCGCTATTGAAAAACAAAAGTTAGTTTATATTCTCAACAGAGATCCTGAAGCTCGTCTTACAATTTCTTCGCCTCTTGAAGCCCATAAAAGCAATACACTAGTTTATCACGTAGTAGGTGTTGATGTAGGTTTTGAAAATCCTATGTTTGCATGCTTGGAAATTGACTATGAAGAAGCTGACACTGATCCTACTGGAGAAGCAGCAATAAAAACACAACAGACATTAACTTTCTACGAACTTGATCTTGGTCTTAATCATGTAGTACGGAAATACAGTGAGCCATTAGAAGAAGTATGTTAAAATTTTATTAATAATGTAACATTAATGAATATTTTCATTATCTGGAATGAAAATTTCAGATTATAGTTTTTAATGTTAGAGAATATTTTATTTCATATTTAAGAATATGATATAATTTTGCAAATTTGTATTAATAATAATTTTTGAAAAAATGTATCACTAAGAAATTGAGATAAATTAATACACAATGAGTACATGAATAATCATGAATAATTTAAATTTATCTTGATGTTTCAGTTAATATTAACGTTTATTACTTAATGTGATTATACATTATTATATGTAATTTGGAATATTCCATTGAAAATTTGAAATCGTAGACTCATTAAAAAGTATCCTATATGCTTTTATAGATAAAATTTATGTAGAAATATTTATAAATACAAATTATCCTATAACAGTAAAATTTCAATAGTTTTTAAAACATGTTTTTATCATTGATAGCATGCAAATTTCTTGGTATCAGTACCGGGCGGTAATGATGGACCAAGTGGTGTACTTATTTGCTCTGAGAATTACCTTACTTATAAGAATTTGGGTGATCAACCTGACATCCGTTGTCCAATTCCACGACGTAGGAATGATTTGGATGACCCAGAGCGTGGCATGATATTCGTTTGTTCTGCTACTCACAAGACCAAGAGCATGTTCTTCTTCTTAGCACAAACTGAACAGGGGGACATATTCAAAATCACCTTAGAAACAGACGAGGATGTTGTTACGGAGATCAAACTAAAGTACTTTGATACAGTACCTGTAGCTACTAGTATGTGTGTACTCAAGACTGGTTTCTTGTTTGTCGCATCGGAATTTGGAAATCAGTGAGTTCGATTTATTTTCTTTTTTCTTTTAATGAGCTTTGCTTGTTTATTCACATAAATAAAAAATATAATCTTTAGATTATGTTTAGAAAATTTCATGAGGTGTATAATAAAAAAAAAAAAAATAGAGTAAATAACATATGTTTAATAACTTTTCTTTAATTTTAATTTTTTTAGTTATCTGTATCAAATTGCTCATTTGGGTGATGATGATGATGAACCAGAATTCAGTTCTGCAATGCCTCTGGAGGAAGGTGACACATTCTTCTTTGCACCTAGACCTTTAAGGAATTTAGTTCTTGTTGATGAAATGGACAGTCTTTCACCTATTATGGCTTGTCAGGTAATAATCATATGTATATATTATTTTATAAGAGTGAAAATATTTAAATAGCATACTATTAAAAATATGATTATGAATTCGTAATATCAATCGAGATAATTAAAAAAGAATTTCTATAAAATTACAGAAATCAATTTTTTTCTGATTAACAAATTGTTTAGTAAATAAATCTTACTAAAATTTAAAAAAATAAAAGATTTGTATTCGAGGTGTATCTAACATAATATTTTATATGAACTTTTCTCTGAGGAAAATTTCACTAATATACATTTAACAGTTTTAATACATTTATATTAAATTTTTTTGCACTTTTGATATAAAATAGAAATGTATTATAAAAAAAATTCTCTTAAGAGTTACTTGTATTATTTCAGAGTTTATGTAATTTATGAAAACCTTTTTTTAAGTATTCACTAAATTGAAATTAATTTTTATAAAAAATTTCAGCATTCGTAAGTAGGGAAAGGATGATGCCATTGGCAAGTCAAGTCTTTTCTCTGTGATGAATGCGAAAACAAATATTCTTTGTCGCCTTTAACTTGTAATTGCAAGTTGAAGTGAATCAAAGAAATGACAAATTTTACAAAACATAACACATAGTAGGCATCTGAAGTTTTAAGTCATAATATTGTTGTAATCTATAAGAAAATGAATATAATTTTGTTAAGTTGTGGTCAAATAGAGATAGATTTTGTTTACATAACAATAAATAACGTTCTTTTAATTTTATTTGACCGTGTAACTCTTTTGTATCAAATTGATTACTAATATAAAATATTTGGTAATTTAGGTTGCTGATTTAGCAAATGAGGACACACCACAGTTGTACATAGCTTGTGGTCGCGGGCCTCGTTCAACTTTGCGAGTCTTGCGGCATGGTCTCGAGGTTTCAGAGATGGCTGTGAGCGAACTGCCTGGTAATCCAAATGCTGTATGGACTGTCAAGAGACGTATAGATGGTTAGTTCCTAAAGCTTATGTATGCTATACCATGCACTATTTTCTTCTTTGATTTACAATTCTAATTAGTTTTAATAAAAAATTTCCCAAAACTATAAATTCAGATTATTTTTGACTTTATTGTGAAATAATGAATTATAAAGTAGAATACAAACGTTTTTTAATATAATTAGAAAGGGATGTTATTTTCACAATAGTGTCGAGATATTTTGTTTAAAGAACTATCAAAGCATGCACTTGATATAAAACCTAGTAGAAAAAATTATATGTCAACAAGTTCACTTATAACATTATAATTTTGTTTTACAATAAGCACCAATTAAGCAATAAATTTTTTTCTACTTTGAACGTTTAAAATTGGTCCCGCCTCGTGTAATAGAGACGCGATCCAAAAAATTAAGCATAGATAATTGAAGCCTGGTGGTTTGATACACTCTTATCAGACACCAGTTCTCTCCTTTCAGGCCGTCAGCAATGGATGATCGGTCGTTCGATACCTGGCTGTTGAGTGGGAAAGGTAAGGCAAGATATGCGTACGAGATTCTATCCATCGGATAACACGTTCAACTCTTACATTTTTTTCAGTAACCCGTTAAGACCGAAAATTTCTTATTGATGGAAAAACAAGTTTCTTATAAAAGGTTGAAGGATTAATTATGCAGATTATAATTACAAAAAGTTAAGAAATATAACAACGAAATAACTATTAAAAGAAAAAGTGAACTTATTTAGTCAACATTAAAATACTCAACTCGAATGTTGAACTGTTACAATACATTAGTTTATAGCGTTTTATTACAGACATTTAGGTAACTACATGAATTTTTGTATAATAACATTACACTAGTTACTATTTTTCCAGATTTTCTTTCATATATAAATTAATGCGGAAAAATATTGCCTGATGAATACACTCAATAATACTTTTATCATTATGATAAATTTGTGTGATTATTTTATTTTATTTGATTATTAAATAAGTAAGGAATTCATTTGCAATACATTAGAACAATACATTGAGTAGAATATGAATTAATTACTCAACATATTTAGATCACAGAAGTTTTTTTGTATGATTTAAAAACTACTTTCATGGTATATTTGTTTTTTTCTTCGATAACTCTTTTAAGTCTTCGTGTAAATATTATAACTGATTAAATCACGTTACTTTGTTAATCGAAAAAATTAGACTTAAAGAAGCATGAACTTAGAAAAAAAATTAAATTCTTCTAATTAAAGTATTTAGTTAGATTAGGTTTAATTATTTAGTGCAGTTCAAGAACACTAAACATAAAATAAATATTTATATGGCTTCAAAACAAATGCATAATAATTGGATCTTGGATTATAGTAATTACAAAATAAATAGGGAAAATTCGATCATAACGGGTTAAAAAAGAAAAAATTTTGGAATCTTTTTGGTTGCCATTGCATTTGTTTTTAATTTGATTGAACCAGATGAGTTGTGATTTTGATTACAGAGGAATTCGATGCTTACATCATAGTGTCCTTCGTGAATGCCACTTTGGTACTTAGTATTGGTGAGACTGTTGAGGAAGTAACAGACTCTGGCTTCCTGGGAACAACGCCGACTCTCAGCTGTTCTGCTTTAGGTGATGATGCATTGGTTCAGGTAATTGAGATATACTCAATTTTTAAAAGATTTTTCAAACTTTTGTACAAAATTTACAAAAAGTAAGAAATTGAATTGTCAAAAATTATTTTTAAAAATTTATTATGCTTTTTCTCAATAATAAGCACTGCGGTATCTCCGGCACCTGGACATTCTCTACGTATCGGTCGCTTAAAAGTGCAAAATTAAATTAGGTTATCGCATCGTTGGAATGCTTAAATTTTTCTTAAAGCATTCCTGGTAAACAAGCCCAAACAGCTTAAGAAAAACAATAAACATTTTGTTGATAAATAATGAAACAATTGAATCAGTCCACAGTTTCATGTTATTTTAATTTTTCAGGTCTATCCCGATGGTATTCGTCATATTCGAGCGGATAAACGTGTCAATGAATGGAAGGCACCTGGAAAGAAAACTATTATTAAATGTGCTGTGAATCAACGACAAGTCGTTATCGCATTAACCGGTGGTGAACTTGTCTACTTTGAAATGGACCCGGTAATTTTTCACAAAATTTTTCACAAAATACTTTGTTTTCTATTGCAATAAGCAATCGCATCTTGTTCACTGTGAGTTGTTTTGTATACTCAAAGATGTAAAAGACGCGTAAAAAACTTTGCAACTTATCCTATCTTTAACTGTGATTTACTGCCCGTTGAAGTCGTATTGGAGCAAACAAAATGTATTAAGTACAAATAAAAGTTCATAATTTCGAAGTTAAATTTGTTTTGACAAATAATTCTGATATTTATTCGTAAAACATACATTTCTATCGTAATGATTATATTTTAGGAATGATAAAGTTCCCAATACCTTGATTCATTTCTCTATTTAAATGTTATATGAGCATTTGCAATAGTTAATTTACGATAAAAAACAGATGAATCTGTTATTATTTGTTCGCAGACTGGGCAATTAAACGAGTACACGGAGCGTAAAAAGATGCCGTCGGAGGTCATGTGCATGGCGTTGGGTAACGTCGCCGCTGGCGAGCAGCGTTCGTGGTTTTTGGCCGTAGGTCTCCAAGACAATACTGTGCGTATCATCTCTCTCGATCCATCGGATTGTCTCGCCCCGCGGAGTATGCAAGCTTTACCAGCTGCTGCCGAGAGTCTGTGTATCGTTGAAATGGGTATAAAGGATAACGACGCAGGCGAGGATAGCAATCAGCTACAATCAACGCTTCATTTAAATATCGGTCAGTTTTTATTTTTTATCCAAGTATTAAATTACGAATATTATTAATGCTTAGTGTTTGATATTTGTTAGGAATTTTTAAATTATGATGATTTATAACGAATAGTTGTGCACTCTTACTTTTCTATTAAAATATTGTCGATTTAATTAGTCATTTTGATTCTTTCATTCTTTTCAACGCATCAGTTTTATCGTAATACAACAAATGATTATACTATCAATGTCCGTGTTTCAACTGAAATATTTTGATTATAAATCTCATTTGATCATGATGTATACATTCTTTTACAAAAGTTAATTTATCGTAGAGTAAATAGCTATACTAATAAGAAATCAACTGACTTCCAGGATTGCAAAATGGAGTACTACTTAGAACGGTACTAGACCCAATATCCGGTGATTTGGCAGACACGCGCACGCGTTACCTTGGTTCGCGTCCGGTAAAGCTTTTCCGCATTAAAATGCAGGGCAACCAGGCCGTTCTTGCCATGAGCAGCCGTTCCTGGTTGAGCTATTATTATCAAAACCGATTTCATCTTACGCCTCTATCTTACGAGAGCTTGGAGTTCGCCTCCGGATTCAGCTCTGAACAGTGTCCAGAAGGTATCGTTGCCATTTCCACTAATACCTTAAGGTGAGTTTATAAGGTTCATTAGGATTTTCATTATTATTTATAAGTTCATTAGTTATTGATAAATTTAGCCTTAATTTGGTAAACAGAATAAATCGTGTTAAAAAACAGTTTTTAACGGGAATTCTTTTTAATTGCTTATAAATTTATCTACAGAACAGATTTTAATGATAAAATTTCAATCCTTTAAATTATTATTCCAAGCATCTTGAAACTTTTTCAGTTTCTATAAGACATAAGGTCTAAATAATTGTAAATTATTGTAATCAGCTTCATTCTGTTTTAATATAAATAAAAAAACAATCATATTAAGCATTTGTAACAATTTTCCAGAATTCTCGCGCTCGAGAAACTTGGTGCCGTGTTCAATCAAGTTAGTTTTCCATTTGAGTACACGCCACGCAAGTTCGTCATTCACAACGAATCGGCGCACATTCTACTCATCGAGACTGAGCACAACGCGTATACAGAAGAAACGAAGCAACAACGTCGTCTACAAATGGCCGAGGAGATGCAGGAGGCGGCCGGCGCCGAAGAAGCTGCAGTTGCCAGGGAACTGGCTGAGGCTTTTCTCTCTGAAGAGCCGAACGAACAAGTTTTTGGAGCTCCCAGAGCCGGGCCCGGACTTTGGGCCTCCATGATCAGAGTTATGGCACCCACTACCGGCACTACTTTTCAAGTCCACAGACTCGAGCAGAATTTAGCTGCGCTCTGGTGAGTTGATGTGACGTTTTTCTTTCTTTTTCTATTTTTAATGAATATAATGTACTGTTAAATGATTATCAATTACTAAAAAATTAAATTTTTATAAAGTGGTAATCGTGCAAATTTTGGTAGATTTACGTAAGATTTGAATTCGCGTCAATCTCCAGTATTTAATGGTAAATCTAATTGATATTTTAATTATTTAGTGTAACATCTGTATTTAATAGGAAATTAAATAATTAATGCCTAAGTCTTTGATTTTTAGATTATTAAATGAAAGGAAAAATTTTATATTTTTTCATTTTGCAATTATGATTTTTATTAATTTCAATTTTTTATTAAAAAAATGAATCAACATTTTTATGATTATATATCGACTTTGTTAAATTGTTAAAAAAAATGATTATTAATCATATGGCATTTCGTTATCCGTAAGTTACCTATCACCTTGTGGATTCCATAAATGCCAAAAAGAAAATTGCTGCTCTATCCCATCTTCAGCTTCTAATTATTTTTAGTCGCTGAAGTCGTAAGTAGGCAAACATTATTTTATAAATTTTATTATATTTTAATTATATAATTCTTGTTTCATAGCTATTCTCTATGATCCAATTTTAATACTATATTTTCTTTTCAGTTTGGCTCTAGTAAAATTTGCAAACCAAGGAGATCAACAGTTCCTTATTATTGGGGTCGCAAAAGAATATCAACTAAATCCAAGACTTAGCAATGGTGGATTCCTTTATACTTACAAGTAAGTTTTTTTTAAGTTACTTTTTATGAGCCAATGATATAGTTTTATAATCTAAATGATAAATAATAGTTTTAAAACGAAGGATAAATTATAGTGATAATTGTTTATCTGAGAAAACAATTAATATAAAATGATGACAAATCACATTCACTGCTCAATGATGATATCCCTGCAGTACTGACTCCTCAATGACTACAAATAAACTTCTCCTCGATCCTTCCAAATTCTAAAATTATTTTATTTTAGAGCCTTGTAATCTTGCTTAATAGGGTCAGTGCTGAGTGCACGAGTATCGAATTGATTCACCGCACTAATCTGGATGAGATTCCCCTCTCGATTTGCTCGTATCAGGGTCGCGTACTGGTCGGCGTTGGTAAAATGTTACGACTTTATGACATGGGCAAAAAGAAACTGCTGCGTAAATGCGAAAACAAACATATACCAAATGCTGTTGTGTGCATAAATGCTATTGGACAGAGAATATACGTGAGCGATGTTCAGGAATCAGTTTACGCGGTCAGATACAAGAGGCAGGAGAATCAGCTAATTGTGTTCGCTGATGACACCCATCCAAGGTGGATTACGACGACCTGCGTATTGGATTATGACACTGTTGCCACGGCAGATAAATTTGGCAATATAGCTGTGGTTAGTATACATGATTTCTCTTTTTGCTCGTAAAACTATCAAAGAACCTTAATAAGTTAGTTTGTTAAAAATTTATACTTGTAAAGAATACTCTCAAGTATTCACATTTCGTTCCCAGTAAGTGTAGTTACTAATTTAGTACTTAACGCAAAAATTATATTACTTTTCCATTTTGCAATTATTATTTGAGCAATTATAAATTATTCGTTAAGACTCAATCATTTTCGTTTCATTTTCTCTGGTTTGAATATAGTAATTTCTATAAATATTTTACGTGAAGTACAATGATAAAATAAAACAAAAGATAATCAATCATCTTTTACAAATTGTAGATCCGGTTAGCGAGTGGCATAAACGATGACGTGGACGAAGATCCAACTGGTAATAAAGCCCTGTGGGATCGCGGACTCCTGAACGGAGCTTCACAGAAGGCTGATACCGTGGCCTGTTTTCACGTGGGCGAGACGGTAATGTCTCTGCAGAAAGCAACTTTGATTCCTGGTGGCTCCGAGTCTCTCGTGTACACGACATTAAGTGGTACCGTTGGTGTTCTTGTGCCCTTTACCAGTCATGAGGACCACGATTTCTTTCAGCACCTGGAAATGCACATGCGTGCAGAACATCCACCCCTCTGTGGTCGGGACCACCTTAGCTTCCGCTCCTATTATTATCCCGTGAAAAATGTCATTGATGGTGACCTATGTGAACAATTCAACAGTATCGAGCCTACAAAACAAAAAAGCATCGCTGGTGATCTTGAGAGGACTCCTTCTGAAGTTTCAAAAAAGCTCGAGGACATTAGGACAAGGTACGCCTTTTAAGTTCGCCTTGTTCTTCTGGATTTTAAGACAATTGTACGTGTTGGGTTGCTTTACAATTGTACGCACTTCGTATTGATAGATTCGTAAGTCATCATGAAGTCGAAAAATCTGTTTAAGCAATTGTCGAAACTTGTAAGTGTGCTTCTTATTGTATTGTGAATATTGCGCAACCAAGTATTCATTTACTATATCCTATTTTATAATAGAATTTAATATAAAAACCATTTCGTTGCAATCATATCATTCGTGTTTTCGATATTTTCTTTTTTTTAAGTGTAAGAATAAGAAGTTTCGACCTAGAGATTGTCGATTTGACACAATAGATGAAAATCTGATAAGAGAAAAATCTAATATTTATATTATTTCAAATCCAAACAATCTTGTAAATAGAATGTAATAGTTAAATGAATAAAATAGATATTTCAAGTAAGAAACGTGAGACTATTTAGATAGTACATTAATTTTAAACATCGATTGTTTGCTAAACATCATTGTATTTTGACAAAAAATATTCGATATGTAACAATTTATAATTGTGCTGCATTTATTATCAAATAAATTGCGTTTTTATAAATATAATACCTTTTTCTAAATTATTTATATCATCTAATAATCCCATTCTCATTAAAGTATTACGAAAAAATGTGAATACTTAGGTGAATACATAGGTTGTGAATATAACTTACTAAATACATGTATAATTCAACATTAATTAATAATTACAATAAATGTTGAAGATTTCTTTTGATTCTAAATAGAAGAGTTTGTTTAGTAGATATGTTAAAGAATGTTTTAATTTCATGAAATTAATATTTTTAACCATAAGGCATACATTTACATTATAATTATTATAAATTATAAGATCTCAATCAATATTACAAAATTGTCACCACAAGCTGAAATTAATCGTTTTTAACATTATTAGCGTGATCATTTGTTTGGAAGCAATATTAATTATATCATTAAATTTAAATAAAACAGAAGGAATTAATAACATTTACATTTATATTTATTTTATACGTTTATTTATTTAAATTTACATTGAAATGGTTTTCAGGTACTTTTAATATATCAAGTATTACATCGTAATCCATTTATTTATTATGTGTTGCACTCGACTTCGTGGGTAGTGAAATATTCTTCCTGCAATATGCATAATAATTACAAATTGCATAAAATGAAAAATGATGCATTTGTCATGAAATAAAAAAAGTAAATACTAGATTACAAATAACTTACTGCACAATGAATAAGTTTATCAATATTGTTTTCGAACAATTTACAACTTTCAGAAGCTGCAGCAATGCAGCTTTGAATATATACTGGGAAATGTTTTTTGATGATGTCGAATGATTTGTCGCAGTTCTGTAACATATTTAGTACAAAAATGTTAAGAGTATATACCAACACAAATCAATTTGATTTCGTAAACTTACTACTTGAAAATTATAAAATTTTAGTACAACATATATCTGTAAGATTTTGAATTTAATTTATTTAAAAAAAGCCAGTTTGACTTATAAAAATGTTAAAGCTCTACTCTTTTCTCGTAATACTCATATCTCATAATTTTAAATATATTTCATACATTTTCAAGGATAATCATTTTTTTAAACATTTTACAATAAGATATGTATTCTTGTATTAAAGCTATAACAAATATTTTCATCGTGTATGAAACAATTTTCTATAATAATTATAAAAATTAAGTAAAATATTTCCGATAATGTAATTTTGTTCAATTCAGTGATTTATGGTTTCATGAATATCTTCACTTGTTCCGATTAAATCAACTACGTAAAAATATAACCATATTTTTGAATTTTTCAATATGTTGTAAAAAGGGTATCTTTTAATACTGTAAATTTGTGTATGTTTGAAATTGTACCAAATCAATTTTAAATAGACGAATGTATTATAAATGATTAATTTACAATATTTGGTTAAACTGTAATATGTTTTGTCACTTTTTTAAATATATTCATATATTAAAATTCTCAATAAAATTGTAAATTAAATATTATAATATGTATTAGTCAATTAAAATATAAATTATAAAAAAGTGTCCGAAATTTATACTATATAAATTTTTTTATATTATACTATATATTATATATTATTATTATATATATAAAAAATAAATATATAATAAAAAATACATATATATATATATATATATATATATATATATATATACTATATAATAAAAAATTATACTACATAAACATACTATATAAATCTAAAAATTAGTTATATTATTAATTTAATTTCAGTTTTTACTAAATATGTATTAACTAAGAATAATAAACAAAAAATTTCATTTTGCATGCTTTCATATTTATAGTGTTTGATAGAACCAACTAATACTTACTGCAGTAGTGAAAACCATAAGCACGCAAAGGGTAAAAAAGCAAAAGCGGAAGAACATCGTGATGTTTTAGGAACGGACGGTTATATAAAAAAAACACAAGAGTTGTAATGAATTTTATCTAACAAAACATCCTTTTTATTCAATATAAATGTAAATTAAAAACAAGATAAAAATGAAAAACAAACATTTGTGTTTAGATTATTTCTACGTAATAGGTTTAATGCACAACCAAGCCTATCACATAACAAAGATTGAAATACGCATTCATGTTATTCAAATGTTTTTTAAAAACGCTATATTAGCAAAGCGTGTTTATATTTAACACATAATGTAAAATAACGCTGTTTTGTAATATTAATGATTATTAACAGGAAAACTTAACGGTTACCTTGAATCTCATTAAGGTGAATAAATTATGGTATATGTAAAAAAACAAATATGTTATTGATTTTTCTGTGCGTAATGGGATTCTTATAGTAAAAAGAGCATAAGGTATTTTTAGTAAAAAATATTTTTAGTAAAATTATAAAATAATTCTTTTTTCAAATATGCTTGAATTTACCTCCCATCAAAATACCTTAAAAATTTAACTGAATAAATCGCCTAATATAGTAAAACCACTTATTGAAATATTAATATGTTATAATAATACAATAATAAAAAATAAGAATATTTGTTACGTATTGCAATTATTCGAGGATTCTAATACTTTATTTTTATCTATTTCTTGTATATATTATTAGCATTTATCTAAATATCTAACGAGTGTACACATGAACTAAATATTTTATAGTTATTTAACATTTCAATTTGTATACATTTTTAATTCTTTTAGTTTGTATTAGAAAAAGTACTTCTAAGTACAGTTTTATTTGAAAAATTTAAACTTATTTAATGACTTCTTTTACTAAATGTTTGTTATGAACAGTGATATAGGTTTTCACTTTTAATAGGGGCAAGAAATAAGATTTACTTATTATTTTTTATTCCTTTTTATAATTATAACATGTTTCACTACGATATAAAAATTAATTCAACGTTTATGTATAGTTTTTCTAATAATGTCGACAACTATAATTGAATTTTGGTACACTAATATAAAGAAAACGTGAATTTAAATGATAAGTATAAGTATAAAGACAATTGAACTCGTATTTAAATAAAATACATTAAAAGGAGCAACGTATAAAATGGAAAATCAAACAATATTTCATATTTTATACGTTGTAATAAATATTCATTTTGCTTAGACTTTCGATGACTTATTTTCAATGCTTAAATACGCACCAGTTAAAATATTATATCGAAAATAACAAACTTTCAAGTTATATACCAATTTTATCAAATTTTAATTAATTTTATTATTAGCGTTAAGTGAAAAGCGTTAAGAATATTTGCACGTGCTAGAATTGTAAATCAAAGATATGTAAATAGAATGCATAGGGTAATTAAATTGTTACTTTAATTATGTAACACGTGAATTTGTAGCTGACATGCACAGAATATGTAAGTTATACTTATATATACATATGAAAATTATACAAATTTAAATTTAAATTTTTGAATGAATCAAGAAAAGTAAAAAAGTTTATACAAATTTTGTACTCTAATGGGAATGCATATTCAAATACCAAAGTTTTGTTAAACAGTATAATAGATCAATTATTAACGATACAATAAATCGATAGTGCTGATTTTGTATTCCAGATTGTTAAAAGCCATAGCAATCTTCATTGTGATTTTCGAAGTATAATTTCTGTAATACATTCAAGAAAAATTAAATATGTAATGTTTGGAAAATATTAGTAAATGACAAAATGAGTAAATACGTACCGCACATTGAATAACCGAACGAAAATCTAATATATACTGTTTGCATTCTTCGGCAGCTCTTTCAAGGCAACGTTGATCAAGTGTTCCGAAATTTTCTTTGATAATGTTGTATATTTCTGTAGAATTCTGTAATACAATGGTATACACAAATACATACGGTACATTTCATAATGTAGGAATAATATAAATTACACTTTTCATAAACGTCTATTATTTAAAAAATGCTAGTTTTCTATTAATTTATCCTACTGATCAGAAGTGGAATTATTAATTGCGGGTATTGTTCATAAAATCAAAGGATCAATGAAGTTAATTTTTCTAAATCAATAAATTACTAATAATTTAATTGATATGAAGATTATTTACATAGTTTTAAGAAAATGTTTCAAGTTTTGTTTTCATATTACTTATATTAAATAAGAAATAATTTCGAAAGCCATATCATTACTCTGAAAATATTAAAGTTAACGCATACTTTTTCTATTAAATTTTTATCTATTTTGTTAAATTCGTTTTTGATATCTCAAAAATAATGAGTTTATATTCATGAGAGTAAATTATTGGAAATTGATATAGAAGTAATGATTATTTTTTCATTCATATAGGAGCAAATTGTGATTGAGTGATTGAAAAAATTTCCAAAAATTAAGGATAACGCGGTTAATTAAAGAATTTCGTTTATACAAGATTATTATTAAATTTAGGAAGAAAAATGAATTTTATGTGTTTCTCGATGAATCTAACTGAATAATTATTTTGTCTATATGCTATAAGCACGATGTAAATTTAATAAGCGTTCAAATATTGTTTTTAATTCAAGTGCAATAAGAGATATCAAATATTCATCTATTGTCTTTGCACAACATCAATTGCAGAAAAGTATGGGCTGATATTCTATATTCTAGTTCTAGTAAAATTAGTTGTACATTATAGGGAAAAAATGATTGATATCATTCGACTTCGAATTTATAGTATAATTTTATTGTAGGTGTTCAAATAAATCATTATAATGGTAATAAATAATTCAAGTTACAGCTGATGTAATCAATATGTCTATCACAAATCATTAAAAAAAGTTTATCAAATAATGTAAATAACATTGTTAATGTAGATAAATTAACATATTTGCTTGCTTAACGAAGAAAAAATATGTTTTATCAAGTTTAAAATATTTTATCTAAATATAAATGCTACGAAAATGTGCTCATGTTTAAAGTGTAATTAATGCATTTTAGACTCAATAATAAATTGAATTTTAAAATGACTATTTTCAAGCTGCATATCAACTGCATATTCAAGTAGCCCACATTCGTTATTTAGATAAAAATCAAATTTACATCACTTGATATAATAAAGAACAATAAATTTTTTATTTTTTTATCAGAAAATATACTTAGATTCATATTTTATGGTTTATCATTATAAAGAAGAAAAGTATGTAAATTTTATAAAGTTTTACACGCTGAAAATATATTCAGAATTCTAAAGTAAAGTATATTATTAAAGAATTCGACATTTTCCGTTTTTAATGCTCTTACACGATTAATCTCCAAATAAAAACCTATATTCAATTTTCATCTGCTACGAGTTTCTTCTCAGGAGAATATTATTAAGTAGATATTAAATTGTATTCTAATATTTAGTGTAGAGATTAAATCATTTAATTTAATAAGTTGAATTTTATAATAGCAACTTGAGTTGATAATTGAATTATCTTAAGCAGTACAATAAAGCTTTATTTAGGATATAAATTAGTAATAGTCGTTTAGAAAGTTTACTTAATTTGACCGATCAATTTTTTATGCATGAGATCATTATGTAAAATAACGTACACATTTATACTTGATTTGATGAGAATTTTAACTGATAATTTGATATTAGATTTCTGATGATCTTATAAATTGGGTGATATAACTGAATACCACAAGATGTAAAAATAAAACTGTTGAGTTCAGTGATTGTCGCGAGAACGAGAATTTGAAAAGAATTATTTAATCTACGGAATATTGCATTAGAAAACGGTATGAAAGTTAATATTCGAGAGTAAGAAGTAAATGAATGAATTTGTCTTAAAGTAATTTTAATAAATCTACTAAGTTTAAGTTTTAGTCGTAACAGTATAGAAATTGAGCCTCTAGACTAGTTCTCATTGAAAGTTTGATCATAGAATATTTAATTGCTAATTTAAAATTGACACTGTAAATTTAAAAGACTTTATATCTACAATTTTAAGTATTAATTCAAGTTATTTATAAATAAAAAAACCTTTGTAATTATATTAAGCTACACTTTGTTCAATCTGAACTATGTCTGAACTATCAGTCTAAATTCAGTCAAAACAAAATTTTGATTTCGATATTATTGAGATAATAGAGTAGGTAAAAATATTTATGTCTAAAAAGCTTGAAGTGATTGAAATTAGTAATTTGATTAAACATAGACATCTATCTGATATTTTTTATCTTTTTCTTTTAGAATAAGATGAATATAACTTGCATGTAATGTTTCAATTTCGAACCGATATATTTTTAAGGTATTTTTGCTAAATTTAATTTATGGACAAAATATGTAAAAATAGCTTTATTGTTTCAGTAACATATTTTTTTAATATTTGTATCCAGATACTTTAGAATTTCTACTTTTACGAATATTCTGTAGTTTTCACAGTTCCTAAACAGTAGATTATTATCGAATTTTATATAAAAAGTTTTCTACATAAAACATATTTATATCGAAATTTTAAATATTCAAACCTATATATATATATATATATATATATATATATATATATATATATATATATATATATATAATTTAATATATTGAACCAATGTGTTTTCATTTTTTAATATTTCAAGGAAAAGTATGAATCATAATGTAATGACAGTAGGTCTCTGTAAATGTATATTAAAATCTCTGATAATCGAAGCCGTTGAAACATTTGTATTCACTATATTATTTCTTACGTTTGGCTTTTTGTATAGTTTCAATACAAGATAATAATGAACGTCTGTAAAAAAATATTTGACAATTTTTTGTATAAAATTGCACAATAAAATTTATACCAATATTGTTTACAAATATGTAACTATGTTTTTCACATTTTTAATGCGTTCACGTATTAAGTAATTTTACTAAAACTTTTTTGGAAATTTTTTACTTATATATTTGAACTAGGACTGAAGTGGAAAGAAGAAAGTGGAACTAAATTGCAACTGAAAAGTCTTTGGCAATAAATTTTTAGCGCATGAAAGGATAACTTATAAAGACTTGAGAGATTTAGAAGATTTAAGAGACTCTTACATTAAAGGAATATATATTATATGTACAGTATTATTTGGAATAAAATAAAAATATAAATAACTTAACATGTATAAATAATACAGTTAAAAGAAATTCAAGTTATAAGCTACTATTTCAATTATTTGTAAATAAATTAAAAATCTTTATGAACTTGTATGTTGAAGTATATTTTTATTGAGTGAAATAAGTATCTATTAAAAAAAAAATAGTTATTTCTAATTTAAGTACATAAAATTTCTTTTAATTCGCCGTTTTTAAAGTTTTGGAAAAACATTCGATACTAAATGAGGACACATTTATTATCACTTGAGATGAACTAGGAATAAAGTAATTTAACGATTGGCAAACATTAATTTATTTTCTTTATTAATATTTTACTTTATATACATACTAGATAAAATTCTCAAAGATTTGCATAAAAGGTGAAAGCAACTTATACTTACAACTATGGCGAAAAACATAATCGTATAAAAAATTAAGCAATAAGAGCGTAAGAACATTCTTGAGATTTTACTGGTGATCGTGTAAAGCGAAAGAATTAACTACATATATTTCTCATCGCGTTTAATATAACTAGATATTAAAAATTAAAAGAAAAAATTAAATAGTTAGATAAGAATATGAATTAATAGAAAAGATAAGAAAGAATATAAAATATTTATATTCGTGTTAATTTTATACAAATAATTCCCAGAAGTGGAATCGCTCCATCTATTAGATAATGTAGATATATGTTAATAAGTTTATGCTTGATATATAATTCTTGTATAATATCCAAGAAGCATAGATACTTGAGTTCATGAACGTAAAGAACTGTGTAATTAATTTCAATAAAAAGATTAAAATTAATAAATAATCCAATATTTCGTAGCTCTTGTAATTTTAACCCATTGATATGTAATTAATATACATGAAATACTCCTAATAAGAGATTTATTTTATTTGTTATTATACTAAGCATACGCGTTGAAACTTAATAGATAAATTGTTGGTAGTATTAATTATATTAATTATTAGTCATATAAATTATGAATTAAAATAAGTAATAAAAATTTTATAGTGATAGAAGATACTTATTTTTTACTAATTATGAAGACAAGAAAAACCAAACAATAAACACTATTAGATTCAAAGTAGCCACATTCTGTAAATTAAAGATCCAATATATACTTCGTATTATAGTAAAGAAATAACTTATATTATCATCAATTTATATAATGTCTTATATATTATAGTGCTTTAATGATTCGATCTTAAAATACCATTTCTGCAATAAGTTCAAGAATATGAAATTCATGATATATCGCTAGGTTTTATCATAAATATAGTAAAAATACAGTTTGTAATTATAATACATTCAAGAATTGAACCTAAATTTGGTCTATACTTTATGAAAATATTATTGATGGTACCGAAAGTATCGAAGGAATTCTGTAATATAAAATATCATAAATTATAGATAGTACATATTGAAATAGTTTAATAGTATCATGATTTTATGTATTAATGAATATAAAAGTTTTTAATGAGTATTTTAGAAAACATGTATGATTTAAGTTTATCAATCGTAATATCTGTCATAATGAATAATGAATATTTAGCTTATAAAGAATGTTTAAATTACATTTCATCATTATTTAAAGACCAGTGATTTAACAAATTATATTTCAATATTTGAGTAAATATATAATATACGAGCTCGTCAAATCATTATTACAATAGCATATAAAGTAATATTTAAATACTACTGAACTTACGGAAAAAATGGAAGTTTTAAACTTTTAAATTTAATTACTGAGTCATAATTTTATTTTTTATATGATTATTTATAATTATTTGAAAACTTATATTGTAAGTCCAATAGCTTAAATTCATTATTAATTTACGCTTGAAAATGTTATTCGAAAATTATAGCAGTAAGTTATAAAATATATAAAATGAAAATTTTACTTAATAATTTTAAATTAAAAGAATCATTACAACTGAGTATTAATGAAATTCTATCGTTAAATATATAGTACAAAGTGTGAAATTACGAAAAAAATTTAAAAATTTTATTATTTATGTTGTCTCGAAAACAATAACTTCATCAAAATAAAATTAAAGATCATCTATAAACTGATTTGATATCTCGAAAAATACATTTTTCAATATTTTAATTGAAATACTCGTGCGAACATTTTTCAATAAACTAAAGATTTTTCTTACATATTATTTCTAATTAGTTTATTATTAAATAATTTATGACTTAATTTAGAATAGTTTTAATATTTACTTTATAAATATTCAATAAACATTTCAAATAAAAATTCCATTTGTAACGTATGAGATCCAAATTGGTATTTTCTATTCCAAATGTAGGAGTTACAGAAATCGTAATATAGTAAATATTATGGCACGTTGTCAAGTCCTAATGCTTATATTTTCAGCGTTAATCAACTAATGATATACACTAAATATATGCACACATAAAAAAATTCAAATTCAATATTTATTCAATAATAATATTATATACATAGATTCTCAATAATAGTACAATTATATTCACAAAATATATGTAAAATATTCGGGTATGCAAATATTTCACTCAATTTTTTTTAAATTACTTACTTTTTTTAAATTCTTTTAAAAAAAAGAATTATTTTTTAAGTTTAGGATATATTACTTTAGTCGTGAACATGGGTGTATATAACAATATGTATATTTATATACACACTAATAATAATAATCTTATCCGTAATAACTCATATTATTACACAATTAATTTTTTGTATGTACGGTTTTCAATATCCTATGCTTGAACATGAAGAAGAACTCGTCTTTTTAAACAAGAGTTGAATTTTGAAATTGAATCATAATTTCACTTGAACATAATTAATTTACAACTTTGTAAACAAAATAATAACTCAATTTCATGACTAAAAAAACTGAAGAAATTACACATTTACAGGTAAAAAAAAGAAAAAAAAGAAAAAATAAGCTTTGTTTTGAGTATAAGTTATATGATTAATTGTAACTAGTTTAAAATTTCATTTAAATACAAGTGAGATATTTTCCAATTATTTGAAGCTTCAAAAGTTTGTAAATTTTTTTTTATTTACAGTTACGAGTTTCTGATTTTTTATCGCCACGCTAAGAATTTCAATAACTTTATTGCATTAAACTTATATTTGGAGTTTTCTTGAAAAATTTTTATTGGAAATGGATTTTTGAACAAATCTGTATAAATACGTCAAACTAAAATTATTTACACATGTCGCAAGTATTTCAATATACTTTGTGATTCTTTGGAAAATATCATTCATTTTGAAGTTGTAATGGCTATTGATATGTGGTTGAACGAATACCGGTATAATAATAACTTTTTTTTACTATTTTCGGAACAATCGTTGCTTAAACTATACTAGTAGTACCAGACATTAAAGTTTGGTATTTTTAATTAAGTAGGAGATGGAGTAAAAACAATTGATTAATAATTTGAAATATATCGTGATTATTATTCACAGTCTAATTGAAATTTGTATAAACCCTAGTTTTTTTAAGATTAGGAACAGTCCTAATCCTACTGTACATGTTTGTAAGCCATGTGTAAGAAATGTATATTATAAAGTAATAAATTACAAAATAATAATGACGTAAGGCATCGTTGAATTTTGTATTTTCGTCCCAAAGAATAAAGGGGTAAAAATAGCCTGTATTATATGAGTATACCTGGTCAGATATGTACAATCTTTGGTTTCGTGTTACTTGAAGAAATAAGAAAACGTAAATGAGGAAATAAATGGGTAACCTGCGTAGGATGATCCTTATTTCATTCTCGTATAAGCATTCAATTTCCAAGTCATGGAGAAGGAGGCAAGTCATAGTAGATATATGGTTACAATTATTTAAAACTCGGTTTTACAAAAATTTTCTCCGTTGCTCCATAGTCTATATCAATAATTATTCCAAGAGATTTTTACAAAAGTGCAATATTATTTACTATATTCTTTATATTATACGTTACATAATTCATATAAGAGAATTATAAAAAGGAAGAAAATGTCGCTACTGCAATATAATGAGATTATTTTATGTAATAATAAAAAATAGTATAAGTATTTTTAATTGTTACAATTTCATTATGTACGTTGCGTTAATTCCTGTAACCCATATTTTACTATACAAAGTATCGTGAGCTTAACTTTATGAACAAATACATAATTTAGTTTATTAATAATTGCATAGCAATAGTAAAGGTGATTGATGAAATACCACTGTGAGAATGTAACAAGAAAAACATTGAAGTATTTGAAGTATTTGAAGTATATAATGTTCAAAAAGAATAACGTATTGATTTAAAAACGGAAATTAAACATTGAATATGCAAACCAGTGGCTACTTATCACACACACACGCACACGCACACGCACACGCACACACACACACACACACGCACGCACGCACGCACACGCACGCGCACACACACGCACACACACACCAGAACTGGTGTTCTTGCCACTCCAAATTGTTCGCATTCTTCAGCAGTTCTCTTAAGGAATTTTTCAGGGAAGTTTGAGAAGATATGTTTCATGACAACATAGTGTCGAGGCCCCTCTATTGATTTTAAAATTAATATTTTCTTCGACAGTATTAAGATATTCGAGATACCATAATTTTGCTTGTAATTATTATGAGTTGCTGTTTTTTTTTCATACATGCAAATAAACTATCTAGGAACTTAATAATATAGTAAAGCAGTAATTGATCCATATCGTGAATCTATGTTGAAAAGTACTCAACTCCTTTTTCATATTTTTTGTTTATGAAGCTCAAATTGTCCTTCTACGATTTTCAATCTTCATAACAATTGTTGTCATAGAATTCATCCAATAATACTTCATGTGCATAGAACGTAACGTATAGAATCCTTTGGATAATTTCTATAATCGATTGTTTTTTTAAAAGCTTCTTAAACGCCTAATTGTCTTATTTTTCTAGATTTTTATTTGATGAAATTTACTTACCAAAATCACCTACGGAAAACACTGCGTGTCCGATTATTCTAAAAGAACAATTTTAATTACCAAATTGTCATCATATCTTGAATATTTATATCAATATATCTATTAATTACAAATGACTGATAGATTCAACCTTTAGGTTTACATGTGTTGTTTGCCAATTGTGCGACGAAAACTTGAATAAATTTGCTTGAAATATATTATAAATATTTCTAATTGAATTACTTATTAAAGGAAATTGTTTGTTAATTCCATAAGATAATTTTTAGTCTCTAATGAATATGGATAAACTGTTCAACTTGTGCTTGATAATATGAAATATATGAATTAATATGAAATATACAAAATTAAGAAGTTTATAAATGTCATGTGAAATATAAACATCAAATTTACGTAGGATTATCTTCTCATAATACGTCATTGTTAATTCTATTTTCTCTATAATGTTATAAATTCACATTCAATAGGTGTTATTTAATACATTATGACCACTTCATTTATAACGAAATGTGAATATAAATAACAGAAACGTGATTTTTTAATAGTGATTCATTAAATAATAAATATATTCAAAATATATTATAAATGTAAGTTTCATCAAATAATATAACAAATTCGAAAAAACGATGTTGCTGTTTTAACGGCAAGCCTCCGGTTTATGGGTATGTAAAAATAGTTTCTGCAAAATAATAACGTAAACATTAAATATATGCGTAATAATAAATGCTTAAAAATGTGAAAAAATGTATGTAGCTTACGGCACAATCAATAAGAGGACCTTCAGATGTACCGTAATTTTTGCAACTGTTGAGCATAGTTTTTAAACATATTTCTCTAAGGTTTGGGAAAGCCTTTTTTAAAATTTGTAGCGGTGTAATGGCATTCTATATTACAATTATCATAAAATTATTCTTTTTGTAAAAAAATATAATATAATACAGCTATAATATCTATTGATGTTTTCATCAGTGCTTATGACTTTGATACAGATTTTTTAACAGAGAGCTCATCAGATTTTAATACCTTAATACTAAGAAGTGGGTATTTGTTATTTTAATTGGTGCGTATTTTATTTATGATTTTACGAAAATAACTCATCGTTTATCTCTGAAACTAATAAAATGAAAATAACTAAAATCTTCATCCTTCGTTCATGTTCATGGGATTAATGTACATTTATAATATGTAATATTGAAATCTATTGTTAAGTTAATTGTAATTTTATAAATTAATATGTATTTAATATTATAATTATACATCATTACATAACCAATTATACTTACATATAATTACATTATCAAAAGCAATAATTTACAGGAATTTGGATTTCATAATACTAATTTTTACGTGAACTTCATATTAAAGAAAGATATTAGGTCATAGATGAATAATTTGTTAATATCTTAATATTTATTTTATAACAAATTAATTTGTAAAAAGTAAGTTTTAATATTATTGTCCTTCTATGGATATCTTTGATGTATTTTAAAAATGAAGTAAAATAATTATTTTTGACTATTTAAATAATATTATAGATAATATTGCGTAAAATTTTTTAAAAATATGTATAATAAGAAGCTGATTGTATTTGAAGAGGAAATCTTCAAAGACCTTGAGATAACAAATACCCAGATCAAGAGAAATTTTACTCTGATCTATTAAATATAATATTATAAAAAAGAATATTTATATGAGAAAATTTTTCCATCAACCAGTAGATAACTACTTTATAATTCACAAGAACGGTAAATTAAGAAAAAGAAAATGTTTGATTTAACGTATAAGCTAAAACTTGATATTGTGTAATCGCTAAATCTTTTTACTACATTTATCCTTCACTCGCGTTTACTTAACTAATGAAAACATTATAACCAATATAAAATGGTAGAGGAATCAGAAATTTAATTATATTATATTTATGTTAGAAATATCGAAATAACCAATCTCGTGATGTGTATTCTGAGTTAAGTATCGACATACAGCACTACTATTAATCATGTATGTAGGAAACTTAAGATTTACAAGAGTAGTTGCCTTAATTTGAAAAGATGTTATTTGATGGTTTTTTTTTAACTTAATATTAAGGAAAAACCTCAACAGAATTCTCTACAACAAATAATTCTGTGTAGGATATATTAAAAACATTGTAAATGGTTTTGTGATCTAATAAAATGCAAATGAAGTGTATGTAATTAGAATAATTAAGACTTTTAACAAAAAGAATTTAATAACAATTAATTAATATTATGTACATAATGGAATATATTTTACAATGTATAAAAACATGAAAAATTAATTAAATTTTCCAAAGTGAGATAATTATTTATAATTAATTTAAGTGAGCATTCATATATAAATTTATTAAACTAATTAGCAATGTATTAATACTAGCTAATAATATAATTTTGTAAAAGATAAATAATACTTACAACAATGCTAAAAAGCGCGAGCGCACAAAACGTAAAAAAAAATAAGCGAAGTAACATTATGAATATCGTTCTTAGTCGCTTTAATCTTGCAGAAAGAATGAAGAATCTAATCAGAAGTTATCGATAAAAGTCGTGTTTTTATATTGTTCTTTGCAATATTGTTGTTAAGCAATTATTTATTGTTCACAAAGAAAAAATATTAAGAAGATATTTAGTTGCCTTGCACGTTACTTCGGAACATTTACTATGGAATTTATGTTTCTGAATAAAATTGTTAATATAAAATAAAAAGAAGTTATTTTTTATATTTATATAAGAATGTAGAAAATAAAATATCTATCGATTAATAGAGTAGCAAAAGAAGAATCTAAAGACAAATCGTTTACTTTATATATATATACATTATATATTAACAGAGTTACAGTACTTTTGCAAATATTGCATTAAAAGACTGTGCCTTTATTGGATTAAATATATAAGTATTACCGTTCATTTTTATCGTTAAAAATAAAATCTTATATTGTACATCGTATTACGATCTGAACGGGCGAATATAACTTTCTCGCTACCTGGTAGCATCAGTAAAATAAGGTATAGGTTTAGGTTTAAGGTTTATGGTTTGTGATGAAGGTTCTGATATATTTTATTTACATTATTAGTACAGTATTCATTCATGAAGAAAGAATTTAACGTTCAATATGTAATTACATAAGAAGATTTTCAAGATTCAGCTTATCAATATACAATAATACAACAAGTTTAACTTTATCATGTATGGTAATGTTAAAATATATTTTTCATTACCTGATTACTCTAAGGCTTTAAAAGTGAGTATTATGTAATCTATTGGGGTATTTTAATAAAAGTGTTTTTGGTTGTTTATATGCACATACTCAGTAAAATAAAATGAATAATTATAAAGTATAGTCAGGAAAGATAAGGAATCAAATATTCATGTCTCAAATACTGGATACTTGGATGTAATCTCGAGGACTAGCTTGATGTGCTGCTTTCACTCATAATAGCTAATACATATATTATACCTATTTGAATTATGAATTTATTATAAAATTACACATGAAATTAAATTAGGATATTAAAAACACGAAATTTCACGGACGAATATTATCTATGATATTACCAATAAAGCTTTCACAAGTCATATAAATAATTATGAAAGGTCTGAATATTAAATATAACACAAGCAATTATAAATTACGTGATATAGTTACGTATAGATTTTCGTATTTATATATAGCTTTATATGAATACGATAAATATACTTTATTACAATTCAATATAAATATACTTTGAAGGAAAAGAGAATTAGTGGTAAAAGTTCAAATAAATCAAGTATACGCTGATTTGCATCGTGACAACGATGTGTATATATATATATATATAGATATAGATATATAATGATATATTGTGGGACATGCTGTTATATAGTTAGTTATATGTTTATTGATTTGGTAAGATTAATTAATTTTATATTCTTTTTATTTCATATTTACTGTTAAAAATATCTTATAAAATTGCAACATTTTTTATAAATGTTTAGAAAATAATGTTGGAATTTTATCTTAAACTATAATTATGTATATAAACATTGTCTGTTAACACATCAATTTATAGTAATTTATTATTTTTATAATATTTAAATATTTATTTAACTTTATCGAAAATATATGAGTACTAAATATAATTTTCTTTATTTTCAAAATGAATAATTATTGTTAGTTTAATTATATGGTTCTTAATTCATAAATTTATCGATTATAGAGGAAGGGGAAACACAATTTTTGTAGAAATTTGTTTTTTCACAATAATTCATGTTTACTATGTTTTTTTGTCAATAATATTTATTATATTAAAAACTCAAGTTTTCTTATATTAACGAAAATTTATTAATCACAAAAGCGTACAAAATAAATAACGAAAAAAGAAATTTTTCAACAGAGATTTATTAATCAGTAAAAAAATTCATAGTAAATAATAAACGTATGTAGCATCAAATAACGTAATCAATTAAAAAAATTGATATTATTATTTTATAGACAAACTAGTGATTCATGGTGGTCTTTAAAAAATGTCTGCAAATTAATAAAAAAAATTTTATATATATGCGTAATAATAAATGCGTAATACTATAAAAGATGATTGACACTTACGGCACAAGCAACAAGAGCAGCTTCATTAACACCGTATTTTTTGCAATTATTAAATAATTCCATCAGGCATTTGTCAGGTTGGTCTGGAAAATGTTTTTTCAAAATTTGCATTGCTGTCAGGGCATTCTGTATTATAATTATACTATTAATCTCATCATATAGAAATAGCATGTAATAAAATTATAATATTCTTTTATGTTTTCATCAGTATTTGAAAACTTTAAAATTCTTTTATATGAGAAAATGTGCATTAATTACTCTAATTAATATTATTCTTAAATAAATAATAAAATAATAGTATAATATTTGTAATATATTTTTTTATTTTTTTATCAATAGAGAAAATTCAAGAAATATACATAATAAATTTCATCAATATATATATATATATATATATATATATACATATTATGTTTGTTCATAATTATATTTTCTGCATAATTTTTAGATAATTTTAATGAATTTGGAATCTCTTAACAAACGTTGAAGATTCTAACATGATTCAAGATAAAATTTATTAATTCATTTACAACGAATAATTCGAAATTTTTAGCCAATAGCTTATAGTTACTATTATTTTCCGTATTAGTTTTATAATTCTGATTGAAATATATACAATTTATTAATACTTACAGCAATGCCGAAAAGCGTAAGCGCGCAAAATGTTAAAAAGCACAAACGAAGAAACATTTTTGTAAGATGGTTATTTCACACTATACAGTCTGACACAGAAGAATAAGATAATTATGAATCTCTTTGATAATAACCGCGTATTTATAAGGGACTAGTAACGGATAATGAATAAAGTAAATAATGTTTATGACTTTGATACAGATTTTTTAACAGAGAGCTCATCAGATTTTAATACCTTAATACTAAGTAGTGGGTATTTGTTATTTTAATTGGTGCGTATTTTATTTATGATTTTACGAAAATAACTCATCGTTTATCTCTGAAACTAATAAAATGAAAATAACTAAAATCTTCATCCTTCGTTCATGTTCATGGGATTAATGTACATTTATAATATGTAATATTGAAATCTATTGTTAAGTTAATTGTAATTTTATAAATTAATATGTATTTAATATTATAATTATACATCATTACATAACCAATTATACTTACATATAATTACATTATCAAAAGCAATAATTTACAGGAATTTGGATTTCATAATACTAATTTTTACGTGAACTTCATATTAAAGAAAGATATTAGGTCATAGATGAATAATTTGTTAATATCTTAATATTTATTTTATAACAAATTAATTTGTAAAAAGTAAGTTTTAATATTATTGTCCTTCTATGGATATCTTTGATGTATTTTAAAAATGTAGTAAAATAATTATTTTTGACTATTTAAATAATATTATAGATAATATTGCGTAAAATTTTTTAAAAATATGTATAATAAGAAGCTGATTGTATTTGAAGAGGAAATCTTCAAAGACCTTGAGATAACAAATACCCAGATCAAGAGAGATTTTACTCTGATCTATTAAATATATTATTATAAAAGAAGAATATTTATATCAGAAAATTTTTCCATCAACCAGTAGATAACTACTTTATAATTCACAAGAATGGTAAATTAAGAAAAAGAAAATGTTTAATTTAACGTATAAGCTAAAGCTTGATATTGTGTAATCGCTAAATCTTCTTACTGCATTTAGCCTTCACTCGTGTTTACTTACCTAATAAAAACATTATAACCAATATAAAATGGTAGAGGAATCAGAAATTTAATTATATTATATTTATGTTAGAAATATCGAAATAACCAATCTCGTGATGTGTATTATAAGTTAAGTATCGACATACAGCACTACTATTAATCATGTATGTAGGAAACTTAACATTTACAAGATTGGTTGTCATAATTTGAAAAGATATTATTTGATGGTTATTTTTGAACTTAATATTAAGGAAAACGGATGCATCAGTATTTCCGCTCATTTTTATCGTTAATATGAAATTCTTATATAGCACATCATTTTATGATCTGTACGGGCAAATATAACTTTCTCGCTAACTGGAAGCATCATTAATGTACGTTATAGGTTTAGGTTTATGGTTTATGTTCTAGGTTCTGACGTATAATTAGTAAATTTTTCATTCTTTAAGAGAGATTTAATTATTCTATATGCAATAATAAAGATGTGATTACGAACTTTTACAAGTGATTCTTATTTTTCCGTCCAACTACATTTATAATCATCCAATTTATTCTTTCCACTATGCCGTTCGCGAAAAGTACTCTGATTCTTCCTGCCGTCAAACGCAACACTGTAAATGAACAAGGAAAAAAATAATGATAATTTCCTTAATATTTTATTCTGTAAGTGCATAAATTCAAGATATACTCATAGGATGTTATTATTTTGCATACAACCATGTTAAAAAGCACAGTGTTGAGACACTATCCTTTAGTTAAGCACAGTATTAAACATGTAAATTTAAAAGAGATTCAATCCATTTAATTATTCGGTATTAGTGTTAAATGGATAGATTCTCAATCATACTACCTTTGTATTCTCAAACAGATTCAACGTCCTTCATATAAATGACTTACTCAATTCTTTCAAATTACTCTCAAGTTAGAAAAAAAAGATAAAGTTGTAAGAGATGTGTGTTTTTTAATAATTAATGATGATTTCATTAAAATACTTGAGTATTTTTATAAAACACAGTAAAAACTTATTATGAAATAATAGTAATAATATCCATTGAATTTGAGCGCGAAAATCCACTTTCATAATTTTATCATTTTACTATAAAAATGGCCTGATCGATATATCTTTAGATATAAGTTATTACAGATGAAAAGAATGATGAATATAATGAGTTTGAGTTTTTTGAAAATTAATAAAAATGTGTAGATATCAAATTTCGATTTTATAATTTCTTAAGTTATATTTACAATGTGAGAAATAAGTTTATATAATTAGTTAAATGTTTATTAATTTGGTAATATATATTATTTTTATTTCATATTTATTGTTAAAAATATATTATAAATATGCAACATTTTTTATAATTTTCTACAAAATATTTTTGGAATTTTATTTTAAGCTATAATTATGTATGTAAACATTGTCTATCAACACATCAATTTGTAGTGATTTAATGTATTTATAATATTTATTTAACATTTACGAAAATATATGAGTGCGAAAAATATTTTTCATTATTTTCAAACTTCAATAAATATTGTTTCATTAATTATTAATAAGAAAAAAATTAATTCAAAAGTTTATCGATTTTGGAGTATGGAAAACACAATTTTTATATAAAATTATTTTTTCATAATAATTCATTGTTAACTCTATTTTCTGCATTATTATAATTTATTTTATTAAAATCCCAAGTTTTTTATATTAAAAAAATTATTTTTACACAGAAGCGTATAAATAAATAATGAAAAACATGATATTCAAAAGTTATTTATTGATCAGTAAATAAATTCACAGTAAATAATTCATGTATGTAACATCAAATAACATAATCAATTCGGGAAATTTACATTCGTATTTTATGGGCATTCTGGCGGTTCGTGGTGTTCTAAAAAGAAATTCTGTAAAATAATCAAGAAAATATTATATATTTTCGTAATAATAAATACGTAATATAATAAAAAAATTGTTGACACCTACAGCACAACTGATAAGAGCAGGTTCAGATAAACCGTATTTTCTGCAATCCTTTATTAAAGCAGCCAGACATTCATCAGTAAGGGTTGGAAAATTCTTTCTTAAAACATCAATCACTTTTATGGAATTCTGTAATATAATTATCATACTATTAATCTCATCATATAGAAGTAGAATATAATAAAATTATAATATTCTTTTATGTTTTCATCAGTATTTGAAAACTTTAAAATTCTTTTATATGAGAAAATGTGCATTAATTACTCTAATTAATATTATTCTTAAATAAATAATAAAATAATAGTATAATATTTGTAATATATTTTTTTATTTTTTTATCAATAGAGAAAATTCAAGAAATATACATAATAAATTTCATCAATATATATATATATATATATATATATATATATATATACATATTATGTTTGTTCATAATTATATTTTCTGCATAATTTTTAGATAATTTTAATGAATTTGGAATCTCTTAACAATCGTTGAAGATTCTAATATGATTCAAGATAAAATTTATTAATTCATTTACAACGAATAATTCGAAATTTTTAGCCAATAGCTTATAGTTACTATTGATTTTCTTATTATTTTCCGTATTAGTTTTATAATTCTGATTGAAATATATACAATTTATTAATACTTACAGCAATGCCGAAAAGCATAAGCGCGCAAAATGTTAAAAAGCACAAACGAAGAAACATTTTTGTAAGATGGTTATTGCACACTATACAGTCTGACACAGAAGAATAAGATAATTATGAATCTCTTTGATAATAACCGCGTATTTATAAGGGACTAGTAACGGATAATGAATAAAGTAAATAATGTTTATGACTTTGATACAGATTTTTTAACAGAGAGCTCATCAGATTTTAATACCTTAATACTATGTAGTGGGTATTTGTTATTTTAATTGGTGCGTATTTTATTTATGATTTTACGAAAATAACTCATTGTTTATCTCTGAAACTAATAAAATGAAAGAAATAAAAGTTTCCGAATTATCCGTCTATATTTGTGGCAGTAATATTTAATCTTTACATTACACTGAAATCAATGATGGTGTAAAAATATTATCAATATCAAAAGCTCTTTATCACAAACATTAAGACTTCACAGTACTAATTTTTACATAATCTTAACATTACTGAAAGATATAAGGTTGTGGATTAATAAATTTTTGATAGTTCGATAATTATTATAATATTCAAGTTTTATGTAAAACGTCGGTTTAAAAGTTATTTTGGAATGTATAAAAAATATTATATATTATACTAAAGATCCATTGGAGGTCTTAGATAAATATAAATATTAAAATCAAAAAAGGGTTATAAATGCGTAAATTTATTTTCAAATATGGATAATGATAATATGAATATATTTTAACGAAAATCGAAATATGTTCAAGACCTCGAGATAAAATAATCTGAAAACGAAGTAGATAAGTAGGAATACAAATATTTAATATAGACTGTTTAGTTAATGTATATAACGTAATTACTGTAAAGCCGTTAATATCCTTTTTTATAAAAATGACTTAGAATTGAACTATTTTTTTATTCTTGATTTTGTCAATTTACATTATAAAAAGACTTTAAGCAATATAAAATGGATAGTGACATCAAATAGTGCACTTAGAAATATCAAAATAACAGATATCCTGGTATATATTATGAGTTGGGTATCTGCATACAATACCACAATTGAATCATTGTTCAGAAAAAATCACATGAAAAATTATTATTGTTAAGGTTTGAAAAAAATATTATTTGTTCGCATATTTTCCTATAATTATATAGTAAACCCTAAAAATAAATCATATTCTATACAACAAATAATTCTCTGAAGGATATTTTAAAATAATTGTTTATGGTTTTGTGATCTAATAAAATGCAAATGAAGTGTATGTAAAAAGAATAATTAAGAATTTTAACAAAAAAAATTTTTAAAAAATTAGTCAACATTATGTAGATAATGGATATACTTTAGAATGTATAAATACATATATACATAAATATATTTTTCGAAGCGAAATAATTATTTATAATTAATTTAAGTTAGCATCCATATACAAATTTTTAAACTAATTATCCATGTATTAATAAAAACTAATAATAGAATTTTTTAATAGTAAAAAATACTTAAAACGTCAAAAAATATAAGCGAAGTAACATTATGAATATCGTTCTTAGTCGCTTTAATCTTGCAGAAAGAATGAAGAATCTAATCAGAAGTTATCGATAAAAGTCGTGTTTTTATATTGTTCTTTGCAATATTGTTGTTAAGCAATTATTTATTGTTCACAAAGAAAAAATATTAAGAAGATATTTAGTTGCCTTGCACGTTACTTCGGAACATTTACTATGGAATTTATGTTTCTGAATAAAATTGTTAATATAAAATAAAAAGAAGTTATTTTTTATATTTATATAAGAATGTAGAAAATAAAATATCTATCGATTAATAGAGTAGCAAAAGAAGAATCTAAAGACAAATCGTTTACTTTATATATATATACATTATATATTAACAGAGTTACAGTACTTTTGCAAATATTGCATTAAAAGACTGTGCCTTTATTGGATTAAATATATAAGTATTACCGTTCATTTTTATCGTTAAAAATAAAATCTTATATTGTACATCGTATTACGATCTGAACGGGCGAATATAACTTTCTCGCTACCTGGTAGCATCAGTAAAATAAGGTATAGGTTTAGGTTTAAGGTTTATGGTTTGTGATGAAGGTTCTGATATATTTTATTTACATTATTAGTACAGTATTCATTCATGAAGAAAGAATTTAACGTTCAATATGTAATTACATAAGAAGATTTTCAAGATTCAGCTTATCAATATACAATAATACAACAAGTTTAACTTTATCATGTATGGTAATGTTAAAATATATTTTTCATTACCTGATTACTCTAAGGCTTTAAAAGTGAGTATTATGTAATCTATTGGGGTATTTTAATAAAAGTGTTTTTGGTTGTTTATATGCACATACTCAGTAAAATAAAATGAATAATTATAAAGTATAGTCAGGAAAGATAAGGAATCAAATATTCATGTCTCAAATACTGGATACTTGGATGTAATCTCGAGGACTAGCTTGATGTGCTGCTTTCACTCATAATAGCTAATACATATATTATACCTATTTGAATTATGAATTTATTATAAAATTACACATGAAATTAAATTAGGATATTAAAAACACGAAATTTCACGGACGAATATTATCTATGATATTACCAATAAAGCTTTCACAAGTCATATAAATAATTATGAAAGGTCTGAATATTAAATATAACACAAGCAATTATAAATTACGTGATATAGTTACGTATAGATTTTCGTATTTATATATAGCTTTATATGAATACGATAAATATACTTTATTACAATTCAATATAAATATACTTTGAAGGAAAAGAGAATTAGTGGTAAAAGTTCAAATAAATCAAGTATACGCTGATTTGCATCGTGACAACGATGTGTATATATATATATATAGATATAGATATATAATGATATATTGTGGGACATGCTGTTATATAGTTAGTTATATGTTTATTGATTTGGTAAGATTAATTAATTTTATATTCTTTTTATTTCATATTTACTGTTAAAATATCTTATAAAATTGCAACATTTTTTATAAATGTTTAGAAAATAATGTTGGAATTTTATCTTAAACTATAATTATGTATATAAACATTGTCTGTTAACACATCAATTTATAGTAATTTATTATTTTTATAATATTTAAATATTTATTTAACTTTATCGAAAATATATGAGTACTAAATATAATTTTCTTTATTTTCAAAATGAATAATTATTGTTAGTTTAATTATATGGTTCTTAATTCATAAATTTATCGATTATAGAGGAAGGGGAAACACAATTTTTGTAGAAATTTGTTTTTTCACAATAATTCATGTTTACTATGTTTTTTTGTCAATAATATTTATTATATTAAAAACTCAAGTTTTCTTATATTAACGAAAATTTATTAATCACAAAAGCGTACAAAATAAATAACGAAAAAAGAAATTTTTCAACAGAGATTTATTAATCAGTAAAAAAATTCATAGTAAATAATAAACGTATGTAGCATCAAATAACGTAATCAATTAAAAAAATTGATATTATTATTTTATAGACAAACTAGTGATTCATGGTGGTCTTTAAAAAATGTCTGCAAATTAATAAAAAAATTTTATATATATGCGTAATAATAAATGCGTAATACTATAAAAGATGATTGACACTTACGGCACAAGCAACAAGAGCAGCTTCATTAACACCGTATTTTTTGCAATTATTAAATAATTCCATCAGGCATTTGTCAGGTTGGTCTGGAAAATGTTTTTTCAAAATTTGCATTGCTGTCAGGGCATTCTGTATTATAATTATACTATTAATCTCATCATATAGAAATAGCATGTAATAAAATTATAATATTCTTTTATGTTTTCATCAGTATTTGAAAACTTTAAAATTCTTTTATATGAGAAAATGTGCATTAATTACTCTAATTAATATTATTCTTAAATAAATAATAAAATAATAGTATAATATTTGTAATATATTTTTTTATTTTTTTATCAATAGAGAAAATTCAAGAAATATACATAATAAATTTCATCAATATATATATATATATATATATATATATACATATTATGTTTGTTCATAATTATATTTTCTGCATAATTTTTAGATAATTTTAATGAATTTGGAATCTCTTAACAAACGTTGAAGATTCTAACATGATTCAAGATAAAATTTATTAATTCATTTACAACGAATAATTCGAAATTTTTAGCCAATAGCTTATAGTTACTATTATTTTCCGTATTAGTTTTATAATTCTGATTGAAATATATACAATTTATTAATACTTACAGCAATGCCGAAAAGCGTAAGCGCGCAAAATGTTAAAAAGCACAAACGAAGAAACATTTTTGTAAGATGGTTATTTCACACTATACAGTCTGACACAGAAGAATAAGATAATTATGAATCTCTTTGATAATAACCGCGTATTTATAAGGGACTAGTAACGGATAATGAATAAAGTAAATAATGTTTATGACTTTGATACAGATTTTTTAACAGAGAGCTCATCAGATTTTAATACCTTAATACTAAGTAGTGGGTATTTGTTATTTTAATTGGTGCGTATTTTATTTATGATTTTACGAAAATAACTCATCGTTTATCTCTGAAACTAATAAAATGAAAATAACTAAAATCTTCATCCTTCGTTCATGTTCATGGGATTAATGTACATTTATAATATGTAATATTGAAATCTATTGTTAAGTTAATTGTAATTTTATAAATTAATATGTATTTAATATTATAATTATACATCATTACATAACCAATTATACTTACATATAATTACATTATCAAAAGCAATAATTTACAGGAATTTGGATTTCATAATACTAATTTTTACGTGAACTTCATATTAAAGAAAGATATTAGGTCATAGATGAATAATTTGTTAATATCTTAATATTTATTTTATAACAAATTAATTTGTAAAAAGTAAGTTTTAATATTATTGTCCTTCTATGGATATCTTTGATGTATTTTAAAAATGTAGTAAAATAATTATTTTTGACTATTTAAATAATATTATAGATAATATTGCGTAAAATTTTTTAAAAATATGTATAATAAGAAGCTGATTGTATTTGAAGAGGAAATCTTCAAAGACCTTGAGATAACAAATACCCAGATCAAGAGAGATTTTACTCTGATCTATTAAATATATTATTATAAAAGAAGAATATTTATATCAGAAAATTTTTCCATCAACCAGTAGATAACTACTTTATAATTCACAAGAATGGTAAATTAAGAAAAAGAAAATGTTTAATTTAACGTATAAGCTAAAGCTTGATATTGTGTAATCGCTAAATCTTCTTACTGCATTTAGCCTTCACTCGTGTTTACTTACCTAATAAAAACATTATAACCAATATAAAATGGTAGAGGAATCAGAAATTTAATTATATTATATTTATGTTAGAAATATCGAAATAACCAATCTCGTGATGTGTATTATAAGTTAAGTATCGACATACAGCACTACTATTAATCATGTATGTAGGAAACTTAACATTTACAAGATTGGTTGTCATAATTTGAAAAGATATTATTTGATGGTTATTTTTGAACTTAATATTAAGGAAAACGGATGCATCAGTATTTCCGCTCATTTTTATCGTTAATATGAAATTCTTATATAGCACATCATTTTATGATCTGTACGGGCAAATATAACTTTCTCGCTAACTGGAAGCATCATTAATGTACGTTATAGGTTTAGGTTTATGGTTTATGTTCTAGGTTCTGACGTATAATTAGTAAATTTTTCATTCTTTAAGAGAGATTTAATTATTCTATATGCAATAATAAAGATGTGATTACGAACTTTTACAAGTGATTCTTATTTTTCCGTCCAACTACATTTATAATCATCCAATTTATTCTTTCCACTATGCCGTTCGCGAAAAGTACTCTGATTCTTCCTGCCGTCAAACGCAACACTGTAAATGAACAAGGAAAAAAATAATGATAATTTCCTTAATATTTTATTCTGTAAGTGCATAAATTCAAGATATACTCATAGGATGTTATTATTTTGCATACAACCATGTTAAAAAGCACAGTGTTGAGACACTATCCTTTAGTTAAGCACAGTATTAAACATGTAAATTTAAAAGAGATTCAATCCATTTAATTATTCGGTATTAGTGTTAAATGGATAGATTCTCAATCATACTACCTTTGTATTCTCAAACAGATTCAACGTCCTTCATATAAATGACTTACTCAATTCTTTCAAATTACTCTCAAGTTAGAAAAAAAAGATAAAGTTGTAAGAGATGTGTGTTTTTTAATAATTAATGATGATTTCATTAAAATACTTGAGTATTTTTATAAAACACAGTAAAAACTTATTATGAAATAATAGTAATAATATCCATTGAATTTGAGCGCGAAAATCCACTTTCATAATTTTATCATTTTACTATAAAAATGGCCTGATCGATATATCTTTAGATATAAGTTATTACAGATGAAAAGAATGATGAATATAATGAGTTTGAGTTTTTTGAAAATTAATAAAAATGTGTAGATATCAAATTTCGATTTTATAATTTCTTAAGTTATATTTACAATGTGAGAAATAAGTTTATATAATTAGTTAAATGTTTATTAATTTGGTAATATATATTATTTTTATTTCATATTTATTGTTAAAAATATATTATAAATATGCAACATTTTTTATAATTTTCTACAAAATATTTTTGGAATTTTATTTTAAGCTATAATTATGTATGTAAACATTGTCTATCAACACATCAATTTGTAGTGATTTAATGTATTTATAATATTTATTTAACATTTACGAAAATATATGAGTGCGAAAAATATTTTTCATTATTTTCAAACTTCAATAAATATTGTTTCATTAATTATTAATAAGAAAAAAATTAATTCAAAAGTTTATCGATTTTGGAGTATGGAAAACACAATTTTTATATAAAATTATTTTTTCATAATAATTCATTGTTAACTCTATTTTCTGCATTATTATAATTTATTTTATTAAAATCCCAAGTTTTTTATATTAAAAAAATTATTTTTACACAGAAGCGTATAAATAAATAATGAAAAACATGATATTCAAAAGTTATTTATTGATCAGTAAATAAATTCACAGTAAATAATTCATGTATGTAACATCAAATAACATAATCAATTCGGGAAATTGACATGGTTGGTTTAATAGCAAACAGTCGGTGGGTGGTTTTCTAAAATAAATTTCTGCAAAATATCAAGGAATAATTATATATATGCTTAATAATAAATGCGTAATACTATAAAAGATAATTGACACTTACGGCACAAGTAACAAGAGGACCTTCAACTATACCGAAGCTTTTGCACTGATTAAATATTAATTTCAGACATTCATTACTAAGGTATGGATAATGTCTTTTCAGAACATCCATCGCTGTTATTGCATTCTGCATTAAAATAATCAAAACATTAATCCCATCTTATAGAAGTAGCATATAATAAAATTATAATATTTTTTTATGTTTTGATCAGTATTTGAAAATTTTGAAATTCTGTTATACGAGAAAATGTGCATTAATTACTCTAATTAATATTATTCTTAAATAAATAATAAAATAATAGTATAATATTTGTAATATATTTTATTATTTTTTTATCAATAGAGAAAATTCAAGAAATATACATAATAAATTTCATCAATATATATATATATATATACATATTATGTTTGTTCATAATTATATTTTCTGCATAATTTTTAGATAATTTTAATGAATTTGGAATCTCTTAACAATCGTTGAAGATTCTAACATGATTCAAGATAAAATTTATTAATTCATTTACAACGAATAATTCGAAATTTTTAGCCAATAGCTTATAGTTACTATTATTTTCCGTATTAGTTTTATAATTCTGATTGAAATATATACAATTTATTAATACTTACAACAATGCCGAAAAGCGTAAGCGCGCAAAATGTTAAAAAGCACAAACGAAGAAACATTTTTGTAAGATGGTTATTTCACACTATACAGTCTGACACAGAAGAATAAGATAATTATGAATCTCTTTGATAATAACCGCGTATTTATAAGGGACTAGTAACGGATAATGAATAAAGTAAATAATGTTTATGACTTTGATACAGATTTTTTAACAGAGAGCTCATCAGATTTTAATACCTTAATACTAAGTAGTGGGTATTTGTTATTTTAATTGGTGCGTATTTTATTTATGATTTTACGAAAATAACTCATCGTTTATCTCTGAAACTAATAAAATGAAAATAACTAAAATCTTCATCCTTCGTTCATGTTCATGGGATTAATGTACATTTATAATATGTAATATTGAAATCTATTGTTAAGTTAATTGTAATTTTATAAATTAATATGTATTTAATATTATAATTATACATCATTACATAACCAATTATACTTACATATAATTACATTATCAAAAGCAATAATTTACAGGAATTTGGATTTCATAATACTAATTTTTACGTGAACTTCATATTAAAGAAAGATATTAGGTCATAGATGAATAATTTGTTAATATCTTAATATTTATTTTATAACAAATTAATTTGTAAAAAGTAAGTTTTAATATTATTGTCCTTCTATGGATATCTTTGATGTATTTTAAAAATGTAGTAAAATAATTATTTTTGACTATTTAAATAATATTATAGATAATATTGCGTAAAATTTTTTAAAAATATGTATAATAAGAAGCTGATTGTATTTGAAGAGGAAATCTTCAAAGACCTTGAGATAACAAATACCCAGATCAAGAGAGATTTTACTCTGATCTATTAAATATATTATTATAAAAGAAGAATATTTATATCAGAAAATTTTTCCATCAACCAGTAGATAACTACTTTATAATTCACAAGAATGGTAAATTAAGAAAAAGAAAATGTTTGATTTAACGTATAAGCTAAAGCTTGATATTGTGTAATCGCTAAATCTTCTTACTGCATTTAGCCTTCACTCGTGTTTACTTACCTAATAAAAACATTATAACCAATATAAAATGGTAGAGGAATCAGAAATTTAATTATATTATATTTATGTTAGAAACATCGAAATAACCAATCTCGTGATGTGTATTCTGAGTTAAGTATCGACATACAGCACTACTATTAATCATGTATGTAGGAAACTTAAGATTTACAAGAGTAGTTGCCTTAATTTGAAAAGATGTTATTTGATGGTTATTTTTGAATTTAATATTAAGGAAAACTGAAGGAACTTTTATTTTTATTATTCCTGATATTATTAAATCAAGTTATTTTTTATTTTGTATTATAGAATGTTGCTATATATATATATATTATCAACTAATTGCTTGCATATATACTTAAATGCTTATATTAAAATGATTCACATTTTAAAATAAGGGAATATCTTTATACAATTATAGATATTGTTAGATTGATTTTAATTATTTGTTATTTTGTAACAAAAATGGAAAGTATATATTAAAAAAAATGATTTTTCAACAGTGATTTATTGGGTATTATATATATTTACAATATATTATAATTTTATAATCAGAAAATAACCTAATAAATTGAGATAATGGACATTACTGTAATCATACGGTACAAGCTGGTGGTGAGTGGATCTTTAAATATAGTGTCTGTGAAATAAGAGTGAAGAGGGTTAATGTATGTCTAATAATATATACGTAATAATTTTTAAAAAATGTATTCGGCTTACCGCACAATTTATAAGAGGTGCTTGTGATGACCCATATTCTTTGCAATTCTTGAGTAATATATTTAGACAATTGTCGTTAAGTTTCGGAAAAACTGTTTTTAAAATTTGCAGCGGTGTAATGGCATTCTATATTTTAATTATCATAAACTTATTGTCATTGTAAGAAAGTATAATATAATATAGTTATAATATCTTTTGATGTATTCATAAGTGTTTAAATAATGTGAAACACAGCTATATAAAATAATATGAATAATTTAGTTTTTTACTTTATTTTTACCGTATACAAAATCAACAAAAAATATAAAAGATCATGTCATTATTTATTTTATGTTTTCTGTAATTAAATATTTTGCATTACGGTAAGATAATTTAATAAATTTGGAATTTCGTATGAATAGTTGAAGATTCTAATGTGATCCAAGATAAAATGTATTGATTCAATTACAGATTGAATTCTATAAGTTTAATTTGAAATTTTTAACAAACAATTTAAATTTACTATTCAATTTTCTTATTATTTTGCTTATTCTTTTCGAAAATCTGATTAGAAAATGTTCAGTTTCTTAATACTTACAGCAATGCCGAAAAGCGTAAGCGCGCAAAATGTTAAAAAGCACAAACGAAGAAACATTTTCGTCTGATTTTTTTTTACTCCGTACAGTCTTAGTTATTATAACAAAAAAACCTTGATACGATTCGGAATATATCACATATATATAGTCAACTTGTAATGGATTTTAAATAAAGTAAATAAATTTTATAACTTTTGTGTAGTTTACTTAATTTGAAGATAATAAGATCTTATAAAAACACAACAGTATATAATTGTTATGAGTAATTGTTTTAAGAAAACTATATCGTTGCCAAACTTGAAAACTAGTAAAATGAAAGCAATAAAATTTAGTTGAAATTTGTTTGATTTAGGATTAACATACATGTTATAAATTGTTCTAAATCCTTCGTTCATATACGAAGAAAAAGCACCAATTTGAGAACATTTAAACTTTAAAATAATATTTTTTTCGTAGTCGTAACATCACTGAAAGATATCAGGTCGTATAATAATAATAACTATCATAATAAATTACGATAGTTCCATAATTATTGTGATAACGAATTTATACGTAAAACGTTTATTTTATTTTATGTTATTATTTTATTTTATATTATTTTATATTATTATATATTTTATATTATTATATTATTTATTTTATATTATTATTTTATGTTATTATTTTATTTTATATTATTTATATTATATTATGTCCTTCTCTGGACTTCTGAATTTAACGAAATTTAAAATTGAAGCATAGAAGTTATTTGTAAATGACTGTAATTTGAAAATAAATTTGTAAATAGGTTATGTGTAAATAATATTATAGTAAAAAATAAAGAACCATTCAAGGATCCATAAATGTATATTAGTTATCCATGTCTTCTGCCATGATCCACATGAATGGAAATTTATACAAATAATAATTAAAGATTGTAAAACACTTGGTACAAGTTCGCAAACATTCTTATGAATTATGCTATAGTTTCATTCGCGTTTCACTTGACAATTTCATACATTATTTTAGATCTAATTTATCTATAATTAATATCGACGCAGTTTCTGTATGAAAATAAAATTATTTGTGTACCGTTTTATAACCACGTGGTTAAGAATGTATCAAAATTTTATACATAATATAAATTTATACGAACACTTTACTTTCTTGCGATTCTTGTATTGTGAAGGGGAGCAAGGAAAAATACCATGATCACTTTCTTAATATTTTATTGTACAAGTAGATAAATATAAACTATATTTATATGATGTTATTTTTATGCATACTGCTAATGAAAGGTAACAACGGCAGAATTAATTATGTTAAACAATTTAATTTGGAAAACTTTCTAGCTATTTACTTATTCGGAAATAATATTATATGGAGAGATTCTCAATAATAGTACCTTTACATTCTCGAGATTTATAATCCTTCAGAGAAATAATTTATTCGATTCTTTTAAATTACTCTCAAATTAGAGAAAAATTTAATAATAACCTCAAAAATATATTTCCGTCTGCCTGCCAAAGCAAATGTCTTATTCGATTTTATGATTAAGTCGATTGGAATACTGAATTTTAATCTACATATACAAAACGATTTTAAATTTATGTAAATATTATTCTTAAAATGTTTTGAACATATGTAAATTTATGTTCACATATTTAAATGATTTTATTTTCTATATAGAAATTGTGCAATCATAAATACATAAATTATAGGTTATTTTTTTTACTATTTTCGGAACAATCGTTGCTTAAACTATACTAGTAGTACCAGACATTAAAGTTTGGTATTTTTAATTAAGTAGGAGATGGAGTAAAAACAATTGATTAATAATTTGAAATATATCGTGATTATTATTCACAGTCTAATTGAAATTTGTATAAACCCTAGTTTTTTTAAGATTAGGAACAGTCCTAATCCTACTGTACATGTTTGTAAGCCATGTGTAAGAAATGTATATTATAAAGTAATAAATTACAAAATAATAATGACGTAAGGCATCGTTGAATTTTGTATTTTCGTCCCAAAGAATAAAGGGGTAAAAATAGCCTGTGTTATATGAGTATACCTGGTCAGATATGTACAATCTTTGGTTTCGTGTTACTTGAGGAAATAAGAAAACGTAAATGAGGAAATAAATGGGTAACCTGCGTAGGATGATCCTTATTTCATTCTCGTATAAGCATTCAATTTCGAAGTCATGGAGAAGGAGGTATTTTTTTGTTCTATTATAAGCAAAAAGTATTCATATATAAATAAGCGAGATTTTGTAGAAAGATTAATACCACTGAATAATAATCATTTTTACTGACAAAAAAGTATAGCAATATTGAAGCATGCAAATTTTTGAATTTGTATTAAAAAATATTATATTAATAATAAATAAGTATGTAATTACATAGTGATGTAAAATAAAACATTTCTTGTGATTGAAATTATTCATTTATATATCATTTCGTATCTCGTGCAGATTTTTCAAAAATCTGTAATAAAGAATGATGTTCTTTTATTCTTTAAATACTAATGCATCTTTGATCAAATGAACTGACACTTCATTAACGTTGATCAGTACATGTTCGCAAAGAGCTATAAAGCACAATTGTAAGAACATTTTGATAATATCTTCGTCTGTATCAAAAAAATGTTGGAACGGAGTTACTTGGTATTATTACTTGGTAGAGCAAACTATCATTATCATTAAAATATAGATATAAAGTGAGTCAGAACCGGTATAGGATCGTTTATCATGAAGTTTGAATCAGCATAGTTTTTATTGGAGACAATTTTTCAAGCAATAAATCATTGTTAATTATTTGTTTTTACGTCTTTAACATTTTTTAATTAAAAGCTAAATTGGTGGTATTTTCTGACCTTGTAAACACTTAATTTAAATTAAGTTTAATTTAAAATGTAAAAATAATTGACCTACTACCAGTTCTTACAAACGTTTTACAAATTTATTGTACAATTAATATATTAAAAAATGCACTATAAATATAAGTAACATCCAATTACATTAACAATTGAAAAAATTGAAGTTACCTTAATGGCAAACTGATGGCTTGTGGTCTCGTAAAAATAATATCTACCATATAATAAAGAAAACAATGAATGAATGCATAATAATAAATGCGTAATCATATGAGAAACTTGAATGCAACTTACCGCACAATGAATAAGTTGCCCTTCATATGTACCGTATTCTCTACAATTATTGACTACAATTTGTAAACATGCTTCACTCTGATTTGGGTAAGCCTTTTTCAAAATCTCCAGTGCTGTGATTGCATTCTGTATTATAATTATCATAAAATTATTCTCATTAGTCAATACCGTTAAACTCAGTTATATAAAGTAATGTGGATTAATTACTTTAATTGAAAATATTATTTCACTGAATAATAAAGCGATGACATTATATATTTATACATGTATTATAAATGTTTGCATTATTATAACAATTTTACAAAAAACTATAGATAATCATGTCAGTATGTGCATTATGTTTTTCATACTTATATATTCTGCATTATTTGATATAATTTTAATAAATTTGGGATCTCGTAAGAGTAGTTGAAAATTGTAACATGATTTGACATCAAATTTATTAATACATTGAATATTATAGTATTAATATAACATTTTCTAACATATAATTTATTCTTTTTATAATTATAATCGAAAAAGTACAATTTATTGAAACTTACAGCAATGGTAAACAGCGTCAGCGCACAAAATGTTATAAGGCACAGACGGAAAAACATTTTTTTTGATTTTTTTGATTTCTTTTACTTTGTACTTAATGTAAGAAGAAAATTAACGAATTCTGAATGTATTCGTCAATAACTGCGTATTTATAGTTTGTTCGTAGTGGATACTAATTAAAGAGATTAATTTTTACAACTTGTGTATATTTACTTGATCCAAATCTTCTGAATATTTAGTTATAGATGAAATTTACTACATTTATAAATTGTATATTTTATTTAAACTTTACGTATTTTATACTTGATTATAAGAAAGTAAGACAATGCCAATTTTTGAAAGAAATAAAACGAAAGTGAATAAAAATTGTTTGGAAATATAAAATAATTATTTTTTTTACGTTTTATATATACGTTATTACATTTTCTTGATAATTCGTATATATTTGTAACAGTATGTTAATTCTTAATATGTAATATTGAAATATATGGTAAGGACAAAATATTATATTATCAAGAGCACATGGAAACTTTACATTAACAATCGTTATTTCGAAAGAACTTAAGAAAGTTGAATAGAATAATTAACTAATAATTATTTTAAATAAGATTTTATAAATATATTACGTTTACGTTTTTTTGTTGAAGGCTTGCCCTTCAATTAAAAATTAGAAATTCCTTCGTTGCTGCTAGAACATTTACTATGGAATTTATGCTTTTGAATAAAATTGTTAATATGAAATTAAACGAAGGGCTTTTTTATGTTTATTTAAGAATGTAGGATACAAAATATCTATTGGTTATTAGAGTTAGTTTGATTATTAGTTTATTATTTTATTATTAGTATTATTATTAGTAAGTTATTAGTTATTAATTTGATTATGTAAGATTATTGTACGTTAAAAGTTATATTTTTCTCATAGTTTTTCGCAATTAGGGTTAGCGCTTTTTGATAAAGTAGACAAATATGTAACATGCGCATCACATTCATAAAATTTTATTACTATTCCCGTTGCTTGTATTTCGACTCTGATCTTTGAGTTCTTCTCTTTTTAACTTTTCAATAACATGGAAGATTCATCGGAATTATTTTTCCTTCAGATGCTTTTCTAGTATGATTCTAATGTTTTGCACTAGAATGCTTTACATAACTCTAAAAATAATAGAGAATGCAAAACTAAACTGTTTAAGATTCCATTATATCCTGACAAGTATCGATACAAATATATTATTTCAGGTACTTGACATTCAATGTTTTTTTTTATTAAAGCTTAAACAATTTTCTAATACAATAAATGTAGCTTAATATAATTTACTGAGAATAGGGATTATAAAATGTTGAGAAAGTTTCTTTTTAAGATTATCCATCGTTTCAATGTAATTCTCTTCAAATTTTTAATTTTCATAATAAAGTGATACTATACTCATTCGGTATTATCATTTTCGCAAGGAGTTGAAAAACTAAAATTCAACCAATTTAAGTTTGTTTAAAATGTATTTTGAATGCAGAAGTTTTTATTAAAAATTAATTTTTGTATCTTATTTTTGTGAATTATTTATAATAAGAATCGTACACTTATATAAAATTAAAATTATATAAATTAAAATTATAAAATGAAGGTCCATTTTATGGATTTATATTTTTATAAAAAAATATGAACATAACTGTCTTTTCTAAGAGCACTTTTTGTGAGATAAAGAGCACTTTATTAGTATATTTAATTAAGTTTATCTTGTACAATTTATTTTTATTTATCTTAATGTATGAAAATGTATGTTTACGTATAAAATTGTTATATACTCTGATATAACAACTTTCAAAATTAAAACAAAAACTTAAAACCATTTCCAAAATCAACTTTGCGCTTTGTCTGTAATTTATACGCTTTTACTTATTAATGAAACGTCAAGAAAGGATTTCGTTTTTTTAATTTACGTTCATATGCTTAAAGAATTCAATAAGGATAATCAACGCGACTCGAAAAACCACGTATATCGTAGCACTAAACGTATTATAACTGATGATTAATTTTCATTAAAACATTAATATATTTTGAAATATATTTGCTTGAGTAGAAAATTTTGTGAATGTACATGAAATTAAAGTTTAAACGAGTAGAGGTAGAAATACAAAAATAAAAATGAAAAGAATCAAATAAGAAAAGTGTAATAAATAAATTAATTAATGATTTCGTTCACTAGTAAAATATTTACAATTTTATTATTAATGAAAAATCATTTCTATTTCCCATTTTCATTTCTATTTTTATTGGGAGATATCACTATCAATTTCGAAGCTTTAGATGGGTAATTAAAATACCAGAATAATTCGTCCTAGAACACCAAATTCTTTACAAATACATCATTCCTGTGTTGAAAATATGATAAAACTTTAAATTGATAATATTAATTATATTATACGTTAAACCAAGTATAAATATCTAATCAAATATTTTCCGCACATATTATATTTAATTATGAATGTAGATAATATAAAATAACTAAGGATTATCAGAGTTATGCATATATTCCTCTGAATTGTTTCTGATGTTTCACGTACGTTCCAGTTTGTAAATTTATATTACGTTTTAAACTATTTTTATCAAGAATAAATGTTGATGCATTTCCTTATAAAAATAAAATAAATAATATACCTATTTATAATAACGTCGTTAAGAAAATATTAAAACTTTATACGTTGATTTATATTAAATAATATAAACATTTTAATTCCTTGTAATTTTTATATTGTGAACGGGAGCCAGGCAAAATTCAATTATAACTTTCTTAATATTTTATTGTGCAAGTAAGTAAATACAATTTATATTTATATGAAGTTATTCTTATGCATACTACTAATGAAAGGTAACTAAGTTAAAATTTACTCTGTTAATGAGTTAACAGGCTTGGGGTTTATGGGTTCCATAGTATGACTCCTGCAACATATCCAAAAGAATATTCTTGTACTTTTATGTACTTTTATAAGAAAAATATTAAGAAATGAGAAAATAAATCTATCTTACCGCACACATAATAAGTGCTGCTTCTCCTGTTCCCCAATTATGACAACTACGCTTAGTAAGTTCAACCATTGCTTGCAGACATTTTTCACTAAAATTTGGGAAATGTTTTTTAAGGATACCGTAATTGTCTTCAGCGATCTGCAATGCAATCGTCATTAAATTATTTATTTTTATAATGAATATTTCTATCAATTCTCTATCAGCATTGTAATCATTACTAATTTATTATACAGTTATAACATGGATAATGATATTTTATATATTTTCCTTTTAATTCAAACGTTTTTTAAATAAGATATTGTTTTTTAGTTGATTTCCATCTAATATTTATTATGGTAAGTCTATATATATATATATATTATATTCAAAATTACATGAAATGTAGATAAAAAAAAAAGTATGAGCAGTTATGTATTATGCAAATTTATTAAATAAATTTCTATTAAATATTACTTTTGCTATACATATAATAATATTTAGAGTTCTATTATTATTTTTTCAAGGCTTTGATTTGTTACAAAGATTATATCTTAGATAATTTATGAAGTTATGTAATTTGTTTAGTCTATATCTCGAGTTTACTAAAAGTTATAAGTATGTAATTATCAATTATATGGGAAATTTTTCTAAAATATTTTTTAATTAAAAGATTTATACTTTAAATTTTCTCTGAAATTGCTTTTAATTTTCATAATATACGCATATTTCAGAAAGTACGAGGAAAATTTTATTAGCATTTAACAACTAAATATATATCTTTATAAATAAATATATTTCTCTTTTTATATAGTTTCTACATGAAATGTCATTATTTCATTTGGAGTTGTCTTAAGTAAAGTTTATATTAAAGTAAGTAAAGTTTATATTAAAATAAAAGAAAAACGACCTTTAACCAACTTATTAACTAAAAATCTAAAGAAAGGATTTTATTTTTCTAATTTACTTTTTTATACCTAAATAATACTTACAACAACGGTTATCACCGTGAATATACAAAGCATTAAAGAAACTAAACGTAGAACCATTTTCACAATTTATTCCAATCTGTACAATTAAGCAGACCAAATGAAAAGATTAATTATAAATGAATATCAACAAGTACGTTGTATTTATGATTGAAGTATTATAAAATATTTTCTTTAAATTTTATATTGTACAAAAAGTAAAAAAATACTTATTTATTGTGAACGTAAAATGCAAAACGTGCAGCATGTACTAATAAACTGAATGTACGTTAAAAATATAATTCGAAGATAATTAAAGAATTTATAATTTTTGATAAAGACAAATTTAAATATTCAACTAATTGTCACATGCTCTTTTACAGCTACATATTTATTTACACTAATATATCTTATACTTCAACGTTATCTAGTGTATTCAAAATGAATTGGATTTTTAATCATTTAATATTGATAATCATCTACCTCGTTGTGAATGTTTGTCGATTGCATAATTTTTTAAATTATTATCAGCTCAGTGATATAATAAATATCGTTAATAATCATTTATGTATTAAAGTAGGAAATTGATAATTATTAGGCAAATATTAAATTTGCCTGAATTTTTTATCTTCAAATTTTTATCAAAAATATCAATTTCTCATTCAGATACGAAATCGTGCTTAATTTTTTTGTTTAATATTGTTAAGGATTACGTACATTATACCAATTTACTGGTAATATATGGTGTGCAAACAACAAAATATTATCAAAACCGATCTTAAACAGCGCATAAAATATTATAATTTGATTATGTCACTAAGCCTATCACATTTGAATAAATAATTTTCTTGAAATGTAGCTTATAAATATTGAGCACATTTATTGTTTTCAATCTAAATTTTGAACAAAGATATATTGAAGCTGCTTGGGGCTACAATTATATAAGAGTTTAATAAACTATAATAGATTTCAAAACAAATTGTTTTATTAAATAAAAGTTATAAATACGTTCAAAAACTTTTTAAACTTTAACGTATTTGAAAAAAAAAATATTTTTCATTACGTAATAGTGAATGAAAACTTATACTCATTTAATTCTAAAAATATTAAATTATAAATAATATTACAATAAAAATGAAAATGAATCAGATTAGGGAACATTATATTCAATGTACGTCATTCGCATACTTGACTTTATCTCTCATGATACCAATATGATATAAATTTTAAAATACAAACGCATACATGTGTTTGTGTGTTTATAAAAAGAATTGTAGCTTTTAGCAATTGATCATTTTAAAAATTTGAATAAAAATTTATAACATGTGATAACTTTTTTATTTTTAAAGTTAATATTAGGTAGAATTATTAACAAGAATATTTTGTAGTAATTATGTGTTTGTCAAGTATTATTATAACGAAATTGTTCTCTGATTTAATATTATTTGGATTGTCTGTGTAAAAAATCGTAATAAAATGCTATTAAACCATTTGCATAAGTGGGTAATTAAATTTTTGTTAACTAATAATCAATATTATTTTGTACATTTAATTTTCTACCTTTATGATAAATATATTATTTCCGTTATTTCGTTGTTGAATATCGTACAGAAATATAAAAATTAATATTTATATTTAGTTTGAATAGATAAAATTAAAAATTATAAAACAACTATTATTTCATATTAAGTATTCAAATACATTAATAAATCAAGTTTATTAACCAATGGGTATATTATTTTTTACATAATTTGATAAAAAAATTATAATTTAACTAAGTTACTTCTAAATGTTATCAATCATTCAGCAATTAAAAGGAAGGAGTAACCAAGTAAAAAATTTTAATAAAAGTAGTAATTTTATTACATTATATACATTTCTATATACAGTTATGGTTTCAAATTATTTGCATAGAAAAAATTACATAATAAATAGTTTTCTGCTTATGTGTTAGATTTCTGTGATATAAAAAATGTGTACAAAAACTTTAACTGATTGCTTACTTAGTTTATGAATGTGAATAGATAAAATCATTTTTTATATTAAAATTACATAATATTGAGAATTTTTATGCATCTATTACAGACTTTCTCAAATTCAGATTCTGGATGTCTTCGACACCTTTTACAAAGTGGTTTTTCAATCTGTTCTAAAGTAAGATCAAAATTACTGGATGTTTCATCTTTCAGGAGCGTAATTGAAGAAAGTTGACAAATATCACAAAGTTCAGAAGTTGAACTTGTTTCGCTTTCATGCAAACACTAAAAAAATAGAGCTAATTAATAAAATAATAAAATGTAAATTAAGAATATTAATGCATACAATATAGAAATCTTTTTATATAAAATTCAATATTAAAATGTACTAGATGTATATTCATGAATGTATATTAAAATAAAAACATGAATATTATATATAAATTAAAGTCATCATAATATTATTTTATTTTAACATAATATTTATAATATATGTACACTTACAGATAATAATTCAAAATCCTGTGAATTAACTTTAACAATAGCTCTTAATAGCCATGTATTTTGGGACTGTTGTTTATTTATTTCATTTTTTAAATCTAATGCTTTATCAATCATTTTTTTAATTTGTGGTTTGTTCCAACTATCAAGTAATTTATACTTAGCATGAAATAATGGAACAGATGCTAAACAAACACAATTATTCAATTATTGTTACATATAAATCAAAGTAATTTTGTGAGATTTTAGTTATATTTGTTGTATATAAAAAGAAATCTTAAGTAAATTTGTTTAAAGAAAGACCAAGAGCTATAATATAAGTATTATAAAATATTTTTTTTCAATTTACATTTTAAAATCCTTTTTCAAAAGAAAGTTTTTTAAAAATTCAAAGCGAATTTTTAAATTCGTTTGAAATTTAATGTCATGTGGCTTTATTATAAATGATTTCATTAAGAAAGTACTTTTTTACATGAACAAAAATTTATAAATGACAATAATTAATACAAACAAATTAATCATTTATATATATATATATATTATATGATATAATGATTATATCATTTTTTATATATTTTTTTTATAATAACAACTCACTAAGATTTTCTGGATGATGAAGCCATACTTCTTCTGCCAAGTGAGGCACTATAGGAGCTGCAGATCTTACGGTAACAGCTAAAATTTCACCAATAACATCCAAAGCACCTTGCCTGTAAGGTGAGTCTACGTTTTCGCAATAAATTTTGTCCTTTATCAAGTGGCAATAAACAGCGGAAACGTCATTCGTTATAAAGTTAACAATAGCTTTACTAACATTATGATACTGATATTTTTCATACAATGAATTAATCTAAAGTAGTTAAATAAGATTAATCAATATTAAAAGTATTCATTTTAGTGAAAATGAAATCAGTGTTTAAAACTTACGTTTAGACAAAAATGATAAAGTTGATGCAACATGTACTTATCGAAATTATTATAAAGAGGTTTAACAGTTATATTTTTGTTTTTTGAACATGTTTGTAAAGTACCTAAAAGAAATCTAAAAACTAAACGAAGTTTATTGATTGTATCTACACTTTCTTGCAGTGAAGTATTTTTCATTGGTACAACTGTATGTTGAGTTGCATGACTAGCAATCCACCACCTGTTGCAACATAAAAAATTTATTTAGTACTCTATCTTTTATAAAATGTTTAAGTATAGTGAAATCATCATTATTTATATATTTAGACAAAAGTATACATATTATAGGTTTTGCTTATTTTGTTTATAAGATTAAAGTCAAATAATAATTATTTACTAAATTATTAAAATTGATAGTTTTTGATAGAATACAGAAACAAACTTTTATTATTTCATTAAAAGTTTTTATTTTTTACTACTATACCTCAATACATCAATTCCGTAAGGTGGGTTCTTATTTAAATCTTTTCCTCCTTTGGTTATTTGCTCTGGATTTATAACATTTCCAAGAGATTTTGACATTTTATTTTTGTTTTGATCTACAGCAAATCCATGTACAAATATTTCTCTGCAATAGTAAATTTAATTATTTCATTATGTAAAAAAATATTCATTGTTCATAAATTTATAATGTATGTATTCATAATAATTCATTAAAGCTTATATAGGAATTTTAAATTAGTATATTACATACTGATAAGGAGCAAAACCCTGTAAAGCTACAGATGTGAGCATAGATGATTGAAACCATCCAGTAAATTGATCCATTCCTTCCATGTAAAGGTTTGCTTTGTTATCATGTAATACAAAGGACCATGAAATTCCACTATCAAACCATATATCCATTATATCCTAAAATAAAGATATAATAATTTTATATATAATAATTATAATAATAATTTATTATTTTCAACTTTATAAGTAATAAATTATACCTTGCCTTTCTCCAAATTTGAAACAGTAAGATTTAATTCATCAATAAGCTTTTTCCCAATAAGTTTCTCTACTGACAATTCCCACCAACAATCAGTACCATATTGTTCTATCAGTTTGCATAAGTGTTTAATAAACTCTCTAAAATAAAGACAATATAAAATATATATAATTCAAATTTTGAATCATAATTTGATAGGAAAATTATATAAACATGAATTCAAAAGGAAATATAAAATTAAATAATTAATTAAACATACTGATTAGTGAATACTTTGCCAGTATCCTTAAAATACAAAACTGGTATTGGAGTACCCCACACTCTTTGACGAGAAATACACCAATAAGGTCTCTGCTTTAATTGTTTGAAGAAAGCATTACTCCATGAAAGTCTATGTTGTTCAGGGTATATATGTACTTTTTCTGCAATTTCCTATTTTAAGCAGTAAAGCCATAATATTATATAAGATAATATTTTATACTATATCTTAATTTGAATACAAATTCAAATGCTTAAAATTATTTTCCATTATTAATGTAATAATAAGTTGTAAAAATTGTTAACATATATTTAAAATAATATTTTTATTTTATAATGTATTTCTTAAATGTTGTTTCTTACTATAGCCTTTTCTTTAATAGAATTTGTATCTATAAACCACTGATGACTAGCACGAATGATTACTGGCTTTTTGGTTCTCCAATCATAAGGATAACTATGAACTATTGTTTCAGTATGAAGAACATTTTGATCAATTTGTAAGAGGACTGCTTCAGTGCCTTGCTCTAAGACTTTTAAGCCAGAAAATTCAGGACCTGCCTCATTAATATATGTTCCTTCTTCATCAACAAGAGATATCTAAAGATATATTATTTTTATAAATTATAAAAATATTTTAAGTTTTTTTGGACTTTTAAATTCTTTTTAGAATTTATTCACAGATTTTCTTACATCGTGAGAAATTTTAATGATTTAAATAAAAATGTTGTCAATTATATTTTATTATAAAATTTAATAATAGTTGTATTATTGAATAAACAAGAAATTTTATTAGACTTTTTAAAATTAAATTCAAGTTTTAAAAAATATAGTGATACAGAAATTTTATCAAATACCACGTTTACTATATTCTATATTATTCATACATATGTGTAATATTAAAAGTAATAAATAATACAAACGTATACCACAGGTAAATTATTTTCCAATGCAACTAGAAAATCTTCTTGTCCATGTGCAGGAGCAGTGTGAACTAAACCGGTGCCTTGCTTATCATTCACATGACTTGCTGGTAAGAAATCTAGAATTTTACCGGTTATTGGATGTAAATATTTGGCTCCAATTAAATCATTCCCTGTTTGGAAATAATTTGTATATTTTGTTACATACATAAATTTATAAAAAGTAGCTTAAATGTAATTTAACAATGCAGACTTAAAAAAAATTCAAATTTTTTAAAAAAGATAATTTTTTTAATACACTATCAAAAACTGTAAAACAGTAAAAATTAAATAAATGATAGATGTTCTAAAGATAAATTTTACTAAAATCTTTATTAGGGATACAATTAAGTTATATTCTTTATCTTTAATATCTTTCAAGTACCTGAGTACATTTGAATTATCAAAAAAAATGTTTCGATTTAAAGAATAATTTTCTGTTGGTAATCCATTTCTATGATTAAATAAAATTTGAATCATGTAAGAAATAGCTTTTAATTTTCAAATAATAGAATGTACTAGACCTACGTTTATTTTAATTAAAATAACAATATTTTTTCCATTGTAATTATTTTTTTATAAAATGCTTATATAAACAATACATACCTGTAAAGGTTGTAACAATATTAAGGGGTCCAATTTTAGAAATAATATTTTCAATCAATGTTGTTGCAACTATGTAAAAATATCCTTCACTGTTTTCTACTAAACAATAATTCAGATTGGGTGAGTAAGCTAGAGCTTGATTTGCAACTAAAGTCCACGGAGTTGTTGTCCAAGTTAGACCATAAATTGATTTCCCTTGAAAAGCTGCTAATTTCGGTGGTAAATTTACTAAACACAAACGGATTATTGCAGATTTACTTTCATGATTATCTTTGTATTCTAATTCAGCTTCTGCTAATGCTGTTCTAAAATCAATAATTGACAAATATTTTATATAAATATCTTTATCTCTGATATTTTTTTTCATGATAGTGAAAAAAGTTTACAAAATATGGAATTCTTGTACCTTGATGAAGGAGACCAATGTACAGGTTTGAAGTCCCTATATATTAGGTTCTTCTCGTATAGACTGTAAAATTTATTTAATTGATTTGTAATATATGAAGGGTGATTAGTAAAATAACAACCACTATCTTTCCATTCAGCCATAATACCCCAAGATGCAAAGACTTGTCTTTGTTTAGTAATTGCATCTTCAGCAAACTTACGTGCTGGAAACAGGTTTTAATGTTTTGAATACTATACGTTCATTTAAACTTTCAAATCAGTTGATAAATAAAACCTATTGTAAAATGAATGTCTAAGCAAATTTTTTAACAATTTCAATTATTTATTTCAATATTTTTAAATGTAAAATTATTTAAATAATTTATTTAATTACACAAATTATCAGAGTAATATATCTAAAAACTTATCATTATTAAAGACATTATACCTTCTGATCGTATCTGAAGTGGTGTTAAATCTGCAACCTTTTGTTTAACACTACTTAGAGCTTTCAGTTCAATTGGTAGACCATGACAATCCCAGCCAGGAACATAATGTACTCTTTGACCATTAATTACCTTACTTCGAATAGTTATGTCCTTTAATATCTGTGCACATCAAGAAACAGAAACTTATTCTTGATAATTTTAATATAAAATTATTAAAAAAGATATTAAGTTATACTTTCCAGATAAAAAACATTTGATGTAACAAAAAGTAACTTCTTTATGTTTTCGTTATAATTTTAAATATTAATATATGGTTAAGAGCCAAACACTGATATCAAAGTTTTATAATAATATATTTACTTTATTAATTGCATGCCCCATATGAGGAAATCCATTTGCATATGGAGGACCATCATGAAGTACAAAATCAGGGCCTTCTAAGTTTTCTCTTTGCCAATTGTACAATTCTGAAAATCCACATTTCTGAAATATATCATGTTATTATGTTATTAAATATTTATATAATAAATGTATATTCCTATGAAGATGCCATATTACATTTATACATATGCATAAAATAGCTACCATTTCTGAATATTGTTATTTTTTCTAAGTGTCAAAGATTTTTATAATGAAATTATCAAATGTACATTATAGTGAAAAGATTTCTTACATCTTGTAAATATTGATCTTTTTCTACTCGTTTTCTACCAGTAATTTTTGCCTGAAAGTTCGTTTTGGGCAATAGGATAGTATTTGTGTATCGCTTTTCAACTGCCTTTTCGCACTGAGTCGAATACAGTTTAAAAAGAATACGAGTTTGAATGAACAAAGTCTTTGGACACCAAAGATATCTCAAACTCGTCAACATTTTGAAAAATGTATTGTAATGTTTATAACAAATAACTCTACAATGAATCACTTGTCTTCTTTCATCTTATATAAATTTTTAACCTCATTCTTATTTTCGAAATAACTAATTTGTGTTTCATTTTTTGTTTTTGCAAAATAAAAAATTTACATTTTTGTGAAAATTTCTTTTAGAATAATAATTCTTAAAATATTTTATTAATTAAAATAAGTACTTGATAAGAATTACCGGCTAAAGAAAATGCGGAATATACATGACCAAAATAAGGTATTAACAATTGAGTGCGTGTATATTACGATTTGTGCTTGTGGTATGAGCTTTCAGAGCGCATGCTCAACTTAATATTTTGTTGAAATTTAAAAGGCTTATTTTAAATGATGTTTAATTGACTCAGAAATAAATTTAAAATCAGAATATTTTACAAATTTTAGATGAGTTTTGTTTTGAAATTTTTTTTCAAATGAAAATCTGTAACCTGAACAAGTAGATAACTAATATATTCAATAATCATATTAGGTACTTTACTTCAAATTATGTAAAATAAGATTAGTTTAATAATGGAGGAAATAATCTTTATTTATTAAATTAATCATAACAATTTACAAAAATGAATATTCTTTTAATAGTCATTAAAAATTCAGTATCCAGATAAAAGTACTTGCTGTTCTTAAAAGTACTTGTTGATGCAATCACGCACTTTTGTACAACAAGCGATATATTTCTATAGATTAAAATTATTCATGAAATTGTTAGGAAACAGTAATTTCTCAATATCTATTATCACAATAAATTTTTCATTCATTAGATTATAAATAATTCATTTTTACAATTTTGGATAAAATATACGTTTTATCATTTTCGATAAAATCCATCATAATTTAATAGATTTTTAAAAATAAAGATTAAAAACTATAAAATAAAATTTTTTTTTAATTTTAATTTAAGTTAGACATGAAAAATTATGTACACAGAGTACATTCATTATTAACTTTGTTCATCACTATTGCAGGATTTATTTAAAATTATATGGTTACTTTTCTTCAAATGTATTTACAATAAAAAGATTATAGAATAGTATAATTAGAAGACATAATTGCACTTAAAAAATTATTTTTATTTTGTTTTAAATAATGTTTTACTTATCCATATCAAATTGGTTTAAAGATTGTATTAAATTATATCAAATGTAGTCATAGTCATATTAAATTTCTAATACAAAATTGTTTTTGGATCAATAAGAAAGTACATTGAAGGAATGGTAGTCATTGAATCGCATACACATTAAACACAAGTCATTAACGATCCAAAGTTTAAAAAAGAAATAATTAATCAATTTCATACATATATTTATGAAATTAGTAACGTAAGACTAATTTCATTCTTACATAGTAGTCATAAAATTCGATTATTTGAATATCTTCTACTATATGTAAAGTTACATAGAATGAATCTAATAAACTGAATGAATTGTGAATTTTCGAATGTCTATATATTTAATGCATATTAGGGTAGTTCGTAGAAGATAATCAAACAATTGATTCCTATGAAATCTGTGCTCCTCTACTACATAAGAAAAGAACTAAACATTTATGCGCCCTCGGAATTTGAAACTTTGCTCTTGACATATTCCTCGAGTTGAGCATCGAGTTCCTCTGCAGTTGGTGGTGGCTTTTTAGCTTGGCGGCCACCACTGGCTTTAACACCACGCTTCGATGGTCCGCGATTTTTATTAGGTGCACCACGCGACGCTCGGCTGCGGTTGATAGGACCCCTCGACTTGAAACTCCCACCGAGCCTTGAGCCACCCCGAATTGGATTAATGCCTGGAATCTCGGATGTGGCGAGTTGAATATTCATTTCACGACCATCGAGGGGGACGCCATTATATTGTTTCATGGCCTAGAAAAGAAAATAATTATAGTGTTAATTAACCTGTATTATAATGCAATTGAACAAATATTTCTTATGTAATTTTAAGTTTTCGAATATTTTTAAATGATTGATTCTTTGTTCTTATCAAATTTGAAAATTTGAAATTACAAAGTGTATAAATTGACAGTGAATTTAATTCCAGCTAAATTAAAAATGAAGACTACAGCTACAATATTTCAAAGCTTACGTTCCTTTTACAATTTAAAATCATCAATGTGTTTCAGACTTACATATTATAAAGCAAAACTATCTTATGTGTACGATGAATGTCGAAATTCTCAGTATATATCAATAAAAAGTTTATAAACAACAATTTGTAAATAAATCCTTTCTAAAAAAGACATATGCTTGCAAGTGAACATAAATTATTTGCAACACTCTTTAAACATTACTTATTACTTTAAACATTACTAACAAGAAGAAAGCTGATAATTGACAAATTTCAGTACTTTTCAAGAAAGTTCTTTGGATTTCAACTTATAAAGAAGAATGCTTACTTTTTCTCATATCAAAAATCAATATATAAACTAAAATTCGAAATAAAATTCTGGGCAAAACTAATATATTTATGTTTCTCAATATAAATATTTCATATCTAATAAATCAAAACTTTAATAAGTTGAAATTACAATAAGAAAGTAAATAATTGTAAGAAAAATGAAGCATCAAAAAAATGTTAACCATTTCATTAAATATAATATATAAATAAAATATTTACAATTTTGTTCACATTGCTTTGAATTTAATATTATAACTGTAGATCAGTTTTATAAGTGCATTTAATAAAAATAAATAATAAAAATATATACATGAATATGTTAACAGTATTCAATTAAAGCATTTCTTAAAAAGGAGAAATAAATCTTACATGCATTAATCAATAAGTCTTTTTCTTTTTTAATTGTTGCCTTTTTATGATGAATTAAAATTTGCTATAACAAACTAAAATTACTTAAACTTCTAAAATTACTTCATCAAATTCATAAATATACATCAAATACTTACACAATAAGCATAAGATCATTTTAAGCATTCTAAGCATTTTAAGACATATATATTGAAATTTTAACTTTCAATAATTTCATATTTTAGGCATATAAGAATAGAAGCATATTAAAAAGATAGAAATGAACATTATTATTTAAATAATGTAGCATCAGATCAATTATACTATAGATTATTAATGAAATTGGTGGAAAGAGAATAATAATTACCTTGATTGCATCGGCTCGCCTTTCGAAAATAAGATCTGCTGAACCAAGAGATCGACCAGATCTGTCATAATGTACTCCAGCTGACTTGAGTGGTCCAAATTCGCCAAATAATTCAAGTATATCGGAGTCAGTTACGCCAAAGTCTAAATTTGATACAATGAGTTTGGTTGTGTCAGCACTAGAGCCATATCTGCGTGGGGCGCTAGTTCCTAGAAAGGCTTCGCGTTTGTAGCTGGGTAACGAACGGCCGAAGCTCGAGCCATTCCTGGAGATGCCGCCACGGCTGCGGCCACGCATAACGCCACCACCAGGTTTCCGGCCACCGCGGATCGGTCCACGTCTTGGTGAACCACTGGAGGTTCTGCCACCACCAGTGCGCTTACCACCACTACGTTGTCTATTGCCTTTATTTTGCTTAATGATATCGTCAAGACTCATCTCCATCTTGCCCGTCATTTTTATTTCCTTATTATTACTAGATGCACGTTCGTTATGTTAGTTTAATTCTTTGGCTGACTGTAGGATGTACCTACTCTTATATTAGGCTAAGAGTATTCAATTTGCCCTAAGAACATAAAAAAGTGTATTGCATTAAGCGATGCTTGTTAGGTTATGTATTCTTATCATTTAGATTATAAAATTGGCTTGAAATAATTTTGTTTACGCTTTAATGTGACATATATAGTTGAAGCTGTCAATAATCAATTTATGACATTGATATATTTTTTAAGTTGGACATAATTGGTGATAAATGCCCATTATATGTAAATACTTATACATTTTGAATGCATAGGAAAACATGACTATGGAATAATTGATTTAAAAAAATGATTGTGCAATGTATGTAGTTAGAATTGGAAAATATGTTTTCCATTATAAACTTGTTTTGCACACACATATCATATAACATCAAATTTGACAAATAAAAATATGTAAAATTAATGTTACAAAAATTTTAAATAAAAAAACTGAACTTCTAAAAACTTAAAATATATTCATCAATTTTTTTAATTATTTACTCTATTTAATTAAATTTTAAATCTATTTTACAATCGATGAAAACATTTTTTTTTTAAATACAAATCATTATTTTTGTAATCTTTGGATAATATTAATTAAATTAAGATTTTAATATATTCTACTTTAGGAAGTTCGATATGAATTTTAAATTCCAAAAGTAATTGTATTTCTATGATTTTAAGCAATAATTAAGTAAAAAACATTAAGAATAATTTGAAAACAAAAGTGTTGTTACTATGGTCTCATTGAAAGTAGTACTTTTTCTTTTCTGTGTCAATGAGTCAACATAAGCGCAAGAGAAAGTCAAAAAATAGGAATTTTAATGAAAATTATGAAACAAGCACGCTTGGGCGTTGCTTAAGGTTACGCTCTAACTTACTAACAAATTATCGACTTTTTCGAAAAAAAAATACATTTTGGGAAAGTCATTAAAGGAATGCATAAAATTTAGGATGAGCAACGACGCAACTATCGAATTCCCTCCAAATTCCAACAACGTCAAATACATCGAAATAGACGCCTTCGGGACGCGTAGAGGTTATGCTCGGCTTTGTCGAATGATCATAAGCCGGCAAAATAACATTTTGTTTATATTGTGAAAGATTTTCGTGCATTTATAATAAGACTATCAAGTTTATAATTAATCATATAAAAATGTACTTGAAAAATACTCACATAAAGGTATTGACTTGTAACTCCGCCTATTATGCGTAAAATCCCACGCGACCAACCCGAAACTCAGCTGCGCATGTGCCGCACATGTCCGGCTGCTGAAATTATCGAACTACTAGGGATCTTTGTATAGGATATCTTCAAACGGCACAACTCCGGACAAAAATGGAAATCGTTGTAATACAGCATCATACAAAAATGGTCGCCAGTTCAATGTGGCAAATGATAAACCGATTCGCTACTTCCGGATACGTATCTACGCGCGACAAATATATATGATCAGTATCAATACATTTTATATTAAATAAAAACAGCGTAATTTTCTAACTATTTTTTTTTTTGATAATTATAAAACATATGAACATACGTGAACGCATGTTGTGTTTGATAGTACATTCGAAAGCGCGGTGATTTGATCAATTAAAAATACTTTTCAAAAATAAGCCTTCAGATACTTCGGAGAATAAGATCAGTGTTTTAATGTAATAATTAATGTAGTAAGTAAACTCTTTTAAATTTTTATTTTACTTACTGACATACGTGCTTTTAATGCTTTTTAATTTATTTTTATTATTATCTGTTATTGAATAAACAGGAGTGTTATCTCGGAATTATTCTTATATAGAATTTGCACTTGAATGTTAAAAATTATATATTTCAACAATATAATTGCACCTTGTGTTTCAAAATATTTTGTTTATTTTACGTAATTCTACGTAATTTTACAACTAATGCATTACATAAAATAAGCATTTTTTAAATTTTATTTATAAGTTTCTAAATATAAAATCTTTTGCAACCTTATCTATAAATTTATTTCTATTTACAATTCATAATTTTTACATGTGATTGACGATTGTGTAGCTGCCTTTATAATATGTTACTACGTATTCTGTCCCTTAAATGTGGCAATCGCATTCATACAAGTATAGTATATATAGAGTAGTAAAGGTCAACAGAACAACGGCACTTCTTGTTTTTTAATCTGCTTCTCGCATTGATACAATTGGTGAGTTGCGTTTAAAGTAAAATTTCAGCTGGTAAATCTTCTTATGATTCCAATGCGAAATTTCAGAACGTGTTCACTTAAAAAAATGGTGAATCCAGCCATCAGCCGAATTTTCGCCGGACGGGTATCCAACCTCGTTAAAAGTGCAAATCATTGCTCACGGTTTCCAAAATTTTACTCCGGTGAGTTAAAATATATGAATGCCAGCGTCGTATTATCATAATCATTTTTTTTACAATTAAAAGTATTATCTATCTAATTTACAAAGAGGAATTAATTGTTTAGGATAGTCGCATGTATAAATTATGTAGGATTTAAAATATTCGAATTAGAATCTTATTTACTCAGAGATGAAATATCTGATTCTTTTATAATGCACAAACAGTGCTTATACACATCTTTGAAAATATCACTTGTAGATAGCAATAGACCAATAGCAATAGAACTAGAAGACTATGTATATGCTAAAATATAGTTTCTATTGGTCAAAGGTAAGTATAGTTATATTATATATATATATTTAATATAATTTGCGAAATATTTTTATAACTATCAAACTTTATTTTATTAGCTAATTATATTTAATAATATTATATGGAATTTCATAACTGATTTATAAAGATTCATAAACATTTATCTTTATATTGAAAAAATATTCATTAGAGTGATATTGAGTATAAAATCATGACTTTTTACGAATTTATTTAAATAGAGTTGAATTAGGTTTTCTGGATGGTTAGTAACTTTTATAATTTTGCGTACAGTACTGATATAACACTTGTGAAAAATTTCATCTTACGCATTGATCTCTAATTAATAAATATAAAAGATATATCGATTGTATTTTTTAATATTATTGAATAATAATAAATTATTAATGAAATCTATTAATATTATCCATATTTTTTGAAAGTATCGTATGCATGTTAGATACTCTTTTTTATATTTACATCAAAAGAAAATTAGCACCAACATTGAAATACGAGAAAAAGTTCTTACTATTTTGAAAGCCGCAAATATTATAATAATTAGACTCCGAATTTGATATCTAAATGTATTACAATACTTTAACTGATTATTTTCAATACCAGGAGAATACATAATAAAGTAGTATCGAAAAGTATTTTTTAAATTAAGAAATTAAAATGACAAACTTAATTATACATATATCCTTTTTAAAAATAAATAAAATACAAATTTTGTAGATAAGTTTCAAAACGATTCATGTGGATACGATTCATTTGGCCTAGAGGCCTTAAGTTGTCTTAATTTTTATCTTTTAAGTTCAATCAAGTTCAATCAATTAAGTTGTTCTCAATCAATAAATTAACATAAGTATCATTAATAAATTAATAAGTAACATTAATAAAGGCTGTATATGTATAAATGTTTAAGAAACAATGGTTATCTTCATTTAATATTGTATTACAATACTATATCAATATCATGTAAAAATAAAGTAATCATAATTAAAAATATATAAATGTTAAATTAAGATAACTTCTGATTAATGGACTAATAGTCGGAATTCGTTTTTCTAATCTATTATTTTCTCAATAAAAATACTAAATAATTCGGGTATGCAACGAACAATATGTTAGGATAGATTTTTTTTAATCCGACTTAAAATTAACTTAAAAACTTATAAAATTGTAGATAAATAAAATAATACGATAAAAAACTTCTAATATAATCGTTCATAAATTTATATTGGAAAATGATTTGTATCAATAAGTTAATATAATCGTTTATTTTGATGCTTTTCTTTGTATAAAAAATGTAAAAATTTATTTTCTCAAGTCTTATTAGCATAATGCTAATAAGATTATTATGCATGGATTATTAACACAAAATCATTTTTTCTTAAAATCGTAATATATTAAATAATTGTATAATTCTGCAAAATAAAAAAAAATAAACATCTAATAAAATGTTCTGCGTTACATGAATCGTTTACTGTGTTAAAAAGAAAAATAATGCGTATTATTTTTATGTGAATAAAAATCACAAGGTATCTTATGTATTGTAGAATTAAATTTATATTTTCACTTGAGGATCCATTTTTTGAAAGGATTAACTTTTTCTTCGATAAGTACTAAAAAACTATAGAATAATTTACGGCGCGTTTAAAAAATTATCTTTTTACAACATAGTTTCATCGAAATTAATGAGTATAAGAAACACCTTTTTTGCTATTTATAATACCTTTTATAAACAAATACACAGTTTATCATGATGAAATCATTATTAGAAATATGTAAAGGATTAAAACTTTTAAATTCTGATTAATATTTATCGATTGTATTGGATGTAAAAAAATCTTATATAAGAAATCGTCTTACTTTATTTGATGAATTGGACCTCATATTTAGCTACCAATTTATAACAGCCATTGATTTCATAACAGCCGAAGAAGTCACAAAGTTATCGTAACTTAAAATTAAGAACATTGCATGGTACCACAAGCTTATGTGCAGTCAAGCACTGAATAAATTTAAAGTTTTCTATTCTCATATTTATAATTATTTCAAAATGGGTAAACATTTATTGATTAAAATATTTATTAAAGACGTACCTAAAAAGCAAAAATGATTAAATGCTGAAAAACTGTACGATATGTAATTAAATGAATACCTGATTAATAATAAGGTATGTGTACTTGAGTTGCAATTATTACTTCTAAAAAAGGAAATATTAATTTAAATAAATTTTTTTAGTAAATTTTCTTTGAGTTTAGTCTTTTCTACGATAGTAAAGACTCATATATTCAAAATTTTGAGTTTAAGTAAACATTTTTTACAATTCAATATACTTGTAATATAAAAAACTTTTAATCTAGAAACCATATAATTTGTCATTTTTAATCGAAGAAAGATTTTCTATTAATGTTTATACTCAACGCTTGATTTCAGTGAAGTATTGATTTTTATCTTATTTTTTTTTTTGAAATTTACTAATAAAACCAGAAATCAATATCCGAATGAATCAGATATATATATTTATTTATTTATGGTATTTTTCATACATTTTCCATGTTTAGGAATAATAAAAACTCTACGCATGCAATACTTTTGTAATAGTTTCAATAATCGTTATGTAATGTATATTGATAAAAGTTAATATTTGTTTTAGAATAAATTATAACAAAACTATGAGGAAGTTTTTTCAAATCTTTACATATTTAGATTTTATTCTTTTTGAATTTATTTAATAACAATTTGAGTAAATATTTATTTAGCATTAAGAGAATGTTAAATAGTGTATAGATTAATTCGAGGTATATTTCATAACCTGGTTATTTATTTTGAAAATTTAAATTAACCTTTGAAATAATATAACTGTATTACTAGTGTCATATTTACACATATCATCTAGCAAGATGCTGGTTACACTTTTGCATAAAAAGGTGTTTTGAAGTCGACAAAATTCGTAATAGCATCATCGATGTTTTCGAAATTCTTTTATTCAAAGTTCACCAGATAATGCTGAAATAAATATATATTTTCTCTTGATTTTTCTCAGTTTTTGTAAGTACTAGAGTGAATGACGCATCTGCGTTGTTGGTTATGAATTGTTTTAAAAGTTATTTAGAGAATATATAATTACATAAAATTTTGTATATGCTTTATAAGAAATATTTTCTCCTTAAATAATAAATTTCATTAACATTTCATTAATTTTAGCTAAATCAATTAATTTCATACTTTTTTCATTTGGAATACTTATAGAACGTAATGTATGTTATTTCATTTATCCTAGTCGTTGATCAGTTGTTTAAAATTTCATAGTGTTTGGCACGCTAAGAAATATAATTATCAAAATCTAATGCGGCGATTCAAATCTTGAAATTTGAAATAAAGGCAGTTAATTAATTTTAAGAATCACGAATCGATTGTTACCCCTCATATTCGTTCGAATTTATTACATTCGCTTTAAAAAATTGCACTCTTGTATAATATGAAAAATTCACATTTAAGAAAATTCCTTATAAAAGATATGCTTCAAAAATAGAAATTCCTCTTTTAGAAAGAGGAATGGGTTCCAAATAAAGTTATTTCCTGTTCATGCGAGCAAGATTGTTACTTGTTATAAAAGAACTTGTTCCTTTCGCAAGAAAAGAATAATTTTGCCAAGCGTAAAGATTCTAGAAGTACGTAATCTTCCAATAAAAGTTTTGATTAGTAAAGAGAGTCTAATCCAAAAGTTGCGGCGGCGCCTACGTACGAATTTCTGAAGGTCGAGAGAACCGGGACGAAGCAGAACGTGGGACTGATAACGCTTAACAGGCCCAAGGCCTTAAACGCCCTTTGCGCCCAATTGATGGACGAGGTAAACGTTGCTATTCAGCAGTTCGACGCCGATGAAACCGTGGGTGCTGTCGTCATAACCGGCAACGAAAAGGCGTTCGCCGCCGGTGCCGACATCAAGGAGATGAGCAACAACACGTACTCGGACAACGTTAAAAAAAATTTTCTGGAACACTGGAATGGCTTGGCTAAGGCTAGAAAGCCCACTATCGCTGCTGTTAACGGCTACGCGGTGAGCCACTTATGATCTTTTTTTTATTTTGGTTTGAATATTATCGCTGATCGGTAATAATATATGAGCTCAACTCTTGATAAAGAAAAAATTGATTAAAAATAAAATATAACGTTGATGCACATCAACAAGAATTTTCATTTACAATCCCAAGTGACTTTTATAAACTATGAGAATTATCAAAGAGTGTCTTAAAAGATGCTTATTTGATGTATTTAATGAGTTTGAGAAGAGATTAAGTATCGCTTAAAGATGTTCTTATGTCATCGTTAATTGTTACAAAATGAAATAGCCTTCAAACAATTTCATCTTAGCAAAATTTAATGAAATTTGCTTATTCATTGCCATACTAATATATCAATTCATTAACTAATTAAGAGTATGAAATAATATAGTTTATTTTAGCAATTGGCATAAGTAAATTGAACTATGATACAAATAATCTAAGAATGATGCAAGTCCTTTTGTTACTTTACATTTTAAATTCCAAAAAATAAGAAAAAAGAGATGTACAAGAGTAATCAAGAAGAGCCTTTAATTTAATGTAGTGTTATTTCATAAACTGACTGTCAAGTTAACTGTGACTAAAAAAACCTATAATTTCAAATTGCACTTATGGTTGATAAAATACCTTATAAAAGAAATTCTTGTCCTTCTATGAATAAAATACATTCGTTTCAGCTTGGCGGAGGTTGCGAATTGGCAATGATGTGCGACATAATCTATGCAGGTGACAAGGCCAAATTCGGCCAGCCTGAGATAGCGATCGGCACTATACCCGGGGCTGGAGGTACCCAAAGACTGACTCGTGCCATCGGCAAAAGTAAGGCCATGGAGATCGTTCTCACGGGTCAGCAGTTCACGGCCCAGGAGGCCGAGAGGAGTGGACTTGTTAGCAAAGTCCTGCCCGCTGATCAGCTCGTCGCCGAAGCAGTGAAACTCGCCGAGAAAATCGCCTCCCACTCGCAGGTTATTGTCGCCCTCGCCAAGGATTCTGTGAACAAAGGTACATTTTAGTTTAAATCGAGCAACTTGATGATTCGGCAATCATTCTGAAAGAGTTTGCCTAAGTGGTAAATAGATTTACCTGCTGTACAAGTAATACGACCTTAATACTCGGCCTCAAAAAATAATTTTATATCAATGAAAAAAAATGTTAAATTTTTAATTTTTAAGTTTTTTAATTGAGTATAAACACAACCCTTTGCTTATCTGTGTATAAGACTGACACAATTTTAAATAAAATAAAATTTATAGTTAATATGCGAGAATATAAATATTTTAAACGTAGTTATTTCGTTCTATTAAATTTAACAATCTTGCTGAGAAATCTAACCCGAATAAGATTCTGCATTTGCGTAGTTCAGCAATAAATGAATAGAAACCAAAATCTATTATAATTCTTAACGATGACCCTTGGGTTATGCAGAGAAAACAGAAAATTAAGGTTCAAAATTATGGTCTATATAACTCATTAGCTTTCCAATTTTATGATATGGAATTCTCAGAAAAATCTGTAGCAATCGTTCTAAGTACGTAATGTAAATTTTGAATTAGTGAATCCATGTAAATAAAGTGAACAGAACCGAAGATATCAAAATTAACGCATTTAACTTTTTAAAAGTATAATTCCATTACAATTATAGCAAAAATATTTAATTAGAATAAAGAAAAAAATAACGAAACCGATTAGTTGAGCATTTATGTAATGAATAAATAAAATTGAACCTAAGTGACAATCTTTGAAACAGACCTGAAAAAGATTGACTAAATCCTCGTTTATAGCCCGTAACCCTAATTAACTGGACTCTTATTTTAAAAGTAAGGTTTTAAAAGAGTAAACAAGGTTTTTCTCGCGTCAAACTTTAAGAAATTTGTTGGAAATTTCATTTTTAGAAAATCAATCTTAAAAGAGATTAACTCTTTGAAAATACTGTTAATTTCGTGTAATATAAGCAAGTGTTTAAAAAAAGATTCAAATGGTTAGATCAATAATTAGTCAAGATATTTATCTTAAAAATGGATTATGATCAGGTATTGACTAATAATGTTCCATCATTTTTCAGAAAGAAGAAAGTGAAAATAGATTTTAATTAAAATCATTATTACTTATAAAAAATTTATGTTTTAAGACTTGTTATAATTTAAGCAAATACTTACAATTATGGAAAGGTTTTAGGAATTGCAAGCTTCGTGAATCTTTATATATATATCAGCATAGTTTCAAATTTTTGTATAATTTAAGAACAAACGAGATTTAAATGTAACGGAATTAGACTTATTGCATTAATTGGATTTAAAGTTTTCCTGGGCGGTGAATAGGCGGACGGGAAAGGCGTGAAATATGTAACTCCATATTTCTGTCGATTGTCTATAAAATTGAATTTTTTTATACGCCATATTAATATAAATAACCAATGTACCATCAATTATCGATGCGTTATGAACAAAAATAGACGAAATAATTACAGTGCTTGAGATTGTCTTTTATATTTCTGAGAAAAAGCAACTATAAACATCATTACATAAATAATAAACATATGTTATTTTGAAGTGTTTCTATTATAAAATATATAAAAATAGTTTCAAAATACATCTGTAAGTAGCTACAAAATACTTATAAAAGATGTTAAATCGTAAAATATTTATATTCAAATTCATGTACCTGTAATTATTATACGATTGTCTATTCTTTTGTTCATTATTTAAAAAGAGAACTAGAACAATAATTAAACAAATTAGCCATGTATAAGTGCATGTTACTTTAATAATTAATCATGAAAATATTATTTATGGTGTTTATTAGAATATATACACTTGTTATGAATTATAATTAAAAATAGTTAATGAAGAAAGAAACGACTCATACATGAGAACAATAATTCAACTGTGAATACAAGTAATTTCTAACAAATAACTTTGTAATATCCCGATTAGATTATAAAAGAATACTATAACAAAAGTATACATATTAAATTTGTTAAATAAAGTAAATTAAAATTGAAATGATAATTGCTTAAATTGATTTTCCGCAAGTAATTTTATTATGTTTTTGTATCGTCTAAAATACGCTCAGGTGCTGTGTTCCTTTTAACGGGGCATCTCGCACACTTGTGAATGCGGATTACAGTACTCATACCCCTAATTAAGCCCCTCGATCCGTTTCTGCATCTGTCCAGGTTATAGCCTGTGGCGTAGGGACGATTCGTTGAAGAAATCAATGCCAGAAATAGCCGGTATAAGAATGAACACTGGGAGTTTTGTGCGCCACATGTGCGCATAGTCGACACCCCGCCCCTCGCACCCGCCTTTCGCAAATCCCAGGAAATGTTTAATGCATCCCTGTATTTCATCGCACAAGCGCTTTAAAATGCCGAAGCATCATCATCAATCTCCATTGACAAATAAAATCACCTTACCACGCGAGCGACCACTCAACCAAGTGCATACCGAAGGATACGGCATTTAATAAATCATCGCCACGGCACCTGAGTTGTACATATTTGATTCGAACATTCGTTATAAGAATTGTTAGCAGTTTTTATCTATCTGCCTAACATTATGCACGCTTATAAATATTATTCATGATAGTAGATAAGTAGTAGTAAAAATCATAGAGTAGTAAATAAGAAACTTTTTCAAAATCAGTTAACAATATGAAATATATAAGCTTGTATTATTTTGTTACTATAAATCATCAATGAATTCAGTATTCAGATTTCAAGTATGTAATAAAACAAAATATACACACACAGATCATCATTTTAATGAAATTCGTCTTAAATTTTTGTATTACATTCTTGTATTAAATTCGTGTGTTAAATATTATTGACATTTGAGAAAGAATAATTTAGACATTAATAGTATTTGCTTCGATCTCAATATGAATTTGATTAAAATTTTATTCTCTTTATCTGGCACTCATTTTTCTTTTAGGAACATAAAGAAATTACTATCTGTAAATTATATTTTAAAAAAGTTAAAATATTTTTTTTTTCATAATTAGAAACTCTATTAAAATTATAAGACAAATATAACATTTTTAAATACAAAATAAACGAAAAAATGACGTTATGAATTTTTATCTATGAATTTTATTAATACTCGTCAATTCTAAATTAAAAAAAATTGAAATAATTTATATAAATATCATTTGCAGTTATTTAATTTTTATATTTTTAATAATATTTAAAATTTGCTTTTATAGCATATGAAACAACATTACAACAAGGTTTAGATTATGAAAAGAAGCTGTTCTGGGCTACTTTTGCCACTGTAAGTTATATTTTATTTTCACGCACTAATTATCACTATCATTTCACCAATTATTTAAATAAATTATTTTTCTGCTTTATTTTTAGGCTGATCAAAAGGAAGGAATGCAAGCTTTTGCCGAAAAACGTGCCCCGAATTTTTCAAACAAATAAAGCATCCACGAAAATATATTTTAATATCATGATACAAAATCATTTACGCAGATTATGAATTGCAAATATTTATTTCTGAAAATTGATAACAGTCTTAACTGATACGATATAATATGTTCTATTTTATTACACAATGATGTTTCAAAAGTAGATTACGGATATTATTGTTACAGATTTATTTTTTATACGAGATATTTGTACTAATTTTGTAATTTGTATATAAATAGATTAAAGAATCTTTGAATAATAATATTTACTTAAATAAATTTATCAATTTATCAATGAATTTGTTAATATTTACTCTTTTTATTTAAAACCTTATCACGCACAAAGTCGTGATACTGTATCGTAATCAATTTTGTTAGTAATAATGACGAAAAATGACTATTCATTCATTAGATAAAATGAAATTTTCTAATATATTAGGTAATATTATATGTGTATTTTAAATGCACGTACTTCCTAGACAAATAAAAAGAATTTTTTATTTGCTTATATAACAAATTATATAAAGTAAAGTAAACGAGTATTAAAGCTAGTAATTTAGGAGGGTATTGAAAACACAAGCAATTCGAAAAATAATTATTTTGTAACTTATGCGTCGTACTATAGTTAAATATCAAGTATAATAGGCATAAAGGAACCTTTGCTCACGTTTCAAAGAAAATAAATTGAACTTGTGATTTTCTAAGGAGTCGCTAAGGACCCAAATCTATATACCTGCTTCTCTTGGCATAATATAGAAATTATCGAGTTCCCGTAATTCCTGCCATTATGCGCTGAATCCTGTTTGCCTATGGTTTGTCGATGCACCTAGCGTTAGGTAAAACGAGATGTATATATATCACGACGTATTACCCTTGATTTTCATTGTCCTTTGACAAAGTAACGACGCACGTTTACGGAAGACACGCACCACCTTCTCATGCACCTTACTTTACTTTCCACTGCGTTCGAACAGTTTTGTTAGAGGCATCGAACGATGCGTAATAGTGCCCACATCGAATCTTCTGTTGTGATATTTATCTTTGTGCCCAAGTGTGCAGTTCTGCTTAATTTTAATTATTACTTAAAAACTGATTTATTACTAAAATTTGTATGGTAAGCGTTTAACCATAGTACATGCGAGTTAAAATGTCATTCGTCTACTGATTTTTCTTTGTTAATTGAAAGTTGTTACATTTTTTCTGATAACGTTGATATATATTTTCTATTCAAAAGATTTAAAATATTTTATTATCCTGAGTATTGAGAAATGTACTTTAATGACAATGATAACAATTTAACAATATAATTTAAAATAAACAACAGTTTCACTGTCGTACATCTAGTTTTCAAAAAGTGTATTCGTTGTTTATATTTTTGTCTCATCAAATTATAAATTAATTTAAAATTAAATGTTTCAAAATCGAAGACTTGCTTAACTAAATTTAAATAGAAACTTTAAATAATGTTTTTATATATTTCTACAAATATTTCAATTAATCAATATCAATACTGAGTTCTTTTAATGCTTAAACCAGATAATATACCCGTACAAACTATATAATAAAATAATTTATATGCAAGTTTTTATATTTTGATACTTTTGTAAATATAAAAAATTGAAGTTTCATCGAATGAATTATTTTACTTAAAAAGTTTTTCTAAATTATAATAAAAATTAAATCTTTAATACGGATTCAATTAATTTAACAATGCTTATAGAATTTTACGTAACGATACAATAAACCTGTTTTACTTGGAAGAGGCACAATCGAGTTATGCCCATTTCTTTTGTGGATAAAGAACTTTTACAAGGTAATGAAAAAATTTAATTTTTATTAGGACTGTAAATTAAAAATATATTAAATGAAAATATTGTTTTAATTTTAATTAAATATTACATATACCGTATTAAAAATTTTCTGCACATTTTATCAATTGAAATTATAAAATATCTTATTTTTTTGCATTGTATTTATTTTTATCTATTATAATCTAATAGATTATAATTTTTTATTATAATAAGGTATAACAATAATTTTTGTATCTTATTTTTTTAAATTTGAGTTATTTTTAAAATTGCAAAGAGTGCAAAATGTATTTATTCAAAACTTAATTTGAAAAAATCAAATTTTCTTTTTAGTTAGTTAAATGGCAAAGATAATTGGAGCATCAGAAGTTGACGAGTTCTTGAATGGACCATTGGTTATTTGGGTAAGAATAAATGTTAATAATAAATAAATGTTATTTAGTTATTCGATAAAATTGATAATGTGACCTACTTATGACTCTCTTTGAGTTAAAAATGGATATAATATGGTTTAACGAATAGAAAAAATTTTCCATCTTTCAAAACTTTTAATTCAAAGTGTGATCTATACATTTATATCATATTAGAATCACGCAATAAAACATTTCTTTCTTTCACAGTTCAAAAGTAATTTTGAGTCATTTACCGAAGGAAAGCCTACGTACGAAGATCTGGTGGATGGCCTTTTAATTCACGATGTCTTTCTTCAAATGTGAGCTTGTACTTTCGATATACCGCTTTATTTAATTATCTTTTCTTATCGAAAAGTAATTTATAACGAAAAATATAATATTTGTAAATATACATATTCATAATTGTTTATAATCTTTAAAATAATATTGTTATAAAATTAAATATATTAATTTGAATATTTCTTCTTTTATTAAGATAACAATTAATATAATATTTTATGAAATTAAAATATTTATGGAGATATTGTTTAAAAATAGTTTTATTATATTATACTGTTTCTTCATTCAAATTTTATCTTCTATTCTAAAGTAATAGCTTTTTGAAGAGAAAACTCCGTACAAGAACAAATTTATTACAAAGCTCTATATCATAAATAATTAATAAAATAAATATACATTTGGTCTATGATAATATCATTTCTACATACCCTTACTTCAGTTGATGAATTTTCTTAATATATATATATATATATTACACGTTCGTTTGAAGATATTTATAAGATAACTCTGTTTTGAAGAAAAATTAAACAAGTTAAATTCACAGCAAGAATTTGACCTAAGAAAAAATTTAATTTAATTATTACTCTAATCGTGAAAAATCCCTTTAATTCTATCCATACTTGCATAATAGTTTATTTTAATGGCATTTAATTGATTTTCACAATAATATTATAAAAATATATTTTAAAGGAAAGTTATCGACCTATTTATTAAATAATTTTAAATAAATTTTCTAAATACAGGTATTTTATCTTAATTTTATTATTATATTTCTATTCGTAGCTAGTGTCAGTTATTATTATTCATATAAATGGTTAATAGATGAATCAATTTTTATAAAAAGAACAATATAAAATATTAGCTATTTTCTTTTATTTACAGACTAATACATCGATTAACACAAAAAACCATTTCTAGTATTACAGTAATGTAATAATCTTGTAACCAGTCAAATTAGATCCTATTGTAATGATAATTTTGTAAAATGTTAAAAAAAAATTTTTCAAATAAATTTATCAATAAAATTAATGCACATTGATTTTTAATTTATAAGTGTAAATTAAATTATTTTATTTTTCGCAAATAATTATTAATTATCAACATAATCAATGGATTATTATTTGAGAATGTGAAAAGAAAGAGCATAAAATTGACAAATTCATTTTTAAAAGGTGCATTAATTAATTTTCATAAAAAATTTAATTTTGATTATTTTATGCACTAATAAAATTGTAGATTACGGAATAAACGGTAACAATAGTTTTTTTCGTACATTTCCACCTTGTACGCTATTATAATTATATTTATTCTATTATCGAAACTGTTTAATGTTCGGAGTTAGTAATGCTGTACTTATTTATTTATCATAATGATTGTATATGTGCAAGGGTGCAAAAAATTAAAAAAAAAATTGTATAACAATTTATCCAAATGATTACACCTTTTTAACGTAATTCTCGGTAAAAACAAAAAAGAAATTCGCTTTAATAATCATTCAACGTTTTCCAGGGATATACATGTCCAGGATAATGATATCTCATCATCTGGCAGTGACAGCACTCTACGTTCACATAACCTGAAGCAGATTCTAATTAACATGCGCCTCTTCTACGAGGAAGAACTAGGACACGTGATCCTGCAGTTACCAGATATCGCTCGCCTCGCCAAGGACCCGCGGCTCCATGTACAGGAAGCCAAACTTTTGTTTTGCCTATTGCTCGGCTGTGCTGTGCAATGCCCCAATAACGAGCACTTCATCAGCAAGATTAGGAAGCTGGACGAGTCGACTCAGGTCGCCATAGCGGATTGCATAGCTCAGGTAACGTAAAAGTTTTGTTTCTTGATCACAATATGCTGAAGGTATACACGTTGATAATCCTGGTAGAAACTATTGATACGATCACACACGTAATGTGTAAATATAATATTACACTTTAAGATGTAACAAGCACTCAAAGTTATGTGAAATTGTGTCGTTTGACGTAGAAATGTGCGCAATTATGGAATATTGAAAAACAAATTGAATAATACGAATATAAATGAAGACAAAATTTATAAAAACTTTTTACTTCTTCAATTACCTCTCAGTTTTAATGATTACTTTTATTAAAGTTAGTATACAATTAGAATTTTAAAGTAAATAAATAACTTATTACCCCCGATTATATGAATTTTAAATAAATTAATTGTAATTTTTTTTATCAAAAAGTGCATCATAAATATTAAGTAATATTTACTGATGAAACATACGTAAAAATATTGTTTTTTATTTCCTTTCATTTGTCAATGTATTAAATATTTTATACACCTTTATGACCTGTTAAATATATAAATATACAACCATATCGTAAATAACTGAATATGCAATATAGATTGTCAAAATTGAAAATTTTTAAAATAAGATAAATAAATAAACAGAAAAATGTAAATTTATAAAAAAAATAAACTTATTGTTTTTACTTACTAGAAATTCTTTTTTTACTTATTTGAAATTTTTTGTCACAACATAGGCCTCGGAATGTTGTAATAAAAAATTTAATTACAGACATACTCATAAAAATAAATCTCAAAGCACGTTTTTCGTCCATAAAATGAATCAGTCGTAACGATAACAAATTTGATATAAGTGCCAATTTCGTGCAATTGATAAGTATCAATAAAAAAACACTGAATTGGCATAAACGCGCTCTTATTACGTACGTGCACAATTCATTCGGTATTATATATTTTTGTTAAACAGCAAACATATTTTTGACAGAAAAGAGTGGCTTAGGATGTACGCAGTTGCGACAATAATCTTCTATGTATCCCTTTCGTACTCGTTAATATTTTGAACAATTAAAACAAGATATTCGGTTGCAGGTTGTGCACGTACCGGATATTGTACTGAGCATGGATATGTTGAGATCTAGTACTACAAGTTCCAAGAATCCGCAGGTATCCAATTTGGACAATGTCCAGAAAGCCTTCGATCATGTGCGCAAAATTTATCGCGAGCGTAATTTGTACCGAGATAAATTGTGCAACGTTGTACGCGTCACGCGCCACGACGAACTTAGCACATCGCGCCAGAACGTATCCATGGTTTTGGATGAGGACGAGCTCAATAGTATCCAAGAGCTGCTCAACTGCTCGACTAAATCCAATCACTTCGAGGATACACAGAAGCGCGAAGCTGAATTGCTCGAGTGGAAATCCAAGGTGAGGGTGCAGCGGGAGGAGCTCAAAGCGAAGATCGAAGATCTACAGGAGAGCAAAGATGAACTCCAGGAATGCAAGCTACAACTCGCCAAATTAATGAAGGAGAACGAGAGACTAGGTACGAACAGCTTCTGACAACGAGAACTTAAAAAATATCTAACCTAGAGTTGTTTTGAAAGAATATATTTTTTTATAGTATTATGTATAATAAAGTGACAATAACATTAGCTTATAAATACTTCCTTTTGTAGTATGAATAATGTAAAGATCTAGTTAATTATAAATTTGTGCTTTGATCATTCATTTAATAAATGAATGCATTTTAATTATTATCCTATAACTTAATACTTATTAATTATCTATACAAAAAATTATATATCCACATATGATATTTGCTAAATAATTTTTGTATTTTTTTAAAGAATATAAAGTTTTTCTTTGCTAATAATAATACGATTCTATCATTTCATAATTTTATGAAATATCTCCTATAAATGTACACAATTATTACATTTGATTTAATATGGTAAACATGTAAACATTATTTTTTAATGCGGAAAATGACGTGAAATTCTTCAAAATATTACAATAATGTATTAAAATAAGTACTTTATTATTATTATTATTATTATTATTATTATACGTACGTACTTTTTTTTTGCAATAGTATCAGAAGCTAGAAGTGCAAAGTCTTATCGTGACGAATTAGATGCGGCAAGCGAGAAGATTGAAAAAGTTGATCGTCTTGAGCAGGAAATTGCACGGTATAAGGAAAAGTTGTCATGCATCGATTTTTATAAAAGTCGTCTAGATGAATTGCATCAGCACAATCAACTTCTTATTGAGAGTAAGGAGGATTTGTTAGAACAAGTGAGCTCGTACAAGGCTAAGGCCGATAAGATGTTGGATCTGGAGGAGCAAATGTTCAAGCTGAAGCAACAATTGAACGACTTGACGTTAGAAAACGCGGCTAGTCAAGAAAAGTATCAGGAAATATGCGAGGAAAAAAATCAACTAGGTAATGAATTCGTAGTATTTATATTTATATTAATTTTGCTAAAAGCAATTATATTCGTTTATTAATGATAGTGTTTAATCGGTATAGTTTGAACAGGATAGTAATTGTAACTATTTGAACAACTTTATATAAAAGACAAAAAACTTAAACGGTATTTTATATGAAATTGATACGTAATTATTAAATTTAACAAATAAGTTATTACTATTGAAGATTGAATCTTATTATTCTCATTTTTAAATGTAATTGTGCATGTAAATTTAATATGATTTTCTTTCAAATACAATCTATAATCGTTTTATTGATGCATAATATTAGCCTTGAATAATTTGCTTGAAAACATCTTCAAAGGAAATTAAATCAGTGATTTAATTCTTAACTTTTAAAAATAATAAAAAATTTATATTGAAAATTTAAAAATTTATAGTTAAAAAAATTATATTTTTTACAGAACGTCTTATTAAAGAAAACACAAAAGAAGTTCTTAACAGCGGCTTTATTTTCGACACCGAGGATTTGTCTCCTTGCATGGATAACAGCCTCTCGGAACAATTGACAAATAGCGCACAATCAGTAACTCTCAAACTCGAGCTTGAAAATCGTAGACTCTCTACGCTTGTCGATTCATTAAAGGAAAACTCTTTCTACGAGAGCTCTTCAAAGGTTCTAGATTTAGAAAAAGAAAAGAAGAAGCTCTCATTGACTGTTGATGCTCTTAAAGAAGATCTGAAAAAATTGTCTCAAAAAAATTACGAGCAGGAGAGTACCTATAAAAAATCCTTTCAAGAGAAGGAAAAACGTGATCGACAAGAGTTGAAGGATTTATGTCTGAAATATGAGAATTTAGAGAAAAGGCATGCCATCGTTATCAGAGAGAAGAAGCGTTTGCAAGCTTTGTTGGAAAGCAAACAAAAACGATCAATGGATTCTCAACGTAATTTGAATGACATGGATCAAAAAGTAAATGAGCAAAAGGTGATGAAGGATGCCGTGAATGAAACAAAGATCAAGCAAAAAGACCTTGAATCCAGAGTCATTGCATTAGAGACTGAAAAGAATATAGCTTTAACCGAAGTTCAAAAACAACGTGAACTAGTCAAAGATAAACTTATTGCACTCGACGAGGCTATGAAAATTATACAGAATCTTGAGAAGAAACTGAAGATTCTGGAAGCCCAGACTGATGATTCTACCTCAGATGTGTCAAAGTTGAAAACTATTATGGACTTGATTGATAACAACAATTCTTATAACACGATAAAGTTCAACAAGTCACCGAATAGGACAAATATAAATGAGGACAAGATATCAAATTTATCAAAGAATGAAAATAAAGATAAGGAAAAATTGCAGACTCTGATTGACTCCGTCGACTCTGAGAATCAAAAAACCGTCCTTAAATTTGTCAACAGTCAGCTGATTGCCGAAAATGAAATTCTTCAGAGATCCCGAGATAAAAACAGCTCTAGTCAAGAGAATAATGATCAGCTAAATAGTGACTATCAAACTATATTACAAGAAAGGAATTTGCTAAGGAGCCAATTAAGAGATGCAAAGATAAAGATTCGATTTCAAAATCAATCTATTGAGAATCTTGAGTCCACGTGCAAGTACTTGGAAGAAGAGTGTAAAAATTTAAGATCCAACAAGTTTGAATACACGGAATTGAAAGAGGATTTTAGTAAATTGTATCAGGCTAATAGATCTTTGATGATAGAGTACCGTAAAGTAAAATACGAACTCAGCAAAATTGCAACGAATCGCACAAATTATCAAGAGAAGCTGAATGCTAAAGATGAGAAAATTACCGATCTTGAGCAACAGATCAATAAGTATAGTCATCGTATTGAATTATTGATTCAAATAAACGAAAGCTTAGATAGAGATAAAAGATCATTAATGGACAATGTTTCCCACTTACTGGAACAGAATCACGAGTTGATCAAGCAATCGCTTGAGGATAAAGAACATTACCATATGGAGGAGCGCAAAAACAATGACAAAGTAATTAATCTTAATAGACAAAAGGAAAAACTTGAGGAAAAGATCATGGACCATTACAGAAAATTAGAGAGCTGTCCTGCAAGGAAAAAGAACTCAGGAACGAGTATCGTTAAGAGCACCTTCGTTAAAGTTCGTCGAGCTGGTTCAGAACTGTTTAACAGGAGTAGAAGATCCTGGGCTGAAGAAATTTCCCCTGCAGTAGAAAGGTCTTTCGATTTCGAGTATACAAAAGGAAAAGGATCTGATTTGAGTTTAGATTTTACCTTCAACGATGACCAAGTTCATGAGCTTACACACGGGACTAGATCTCGAAAGTCCATTGATTGATTACGACGATACGTTACAGCTAAGGCATATTACATTGTAATATTTATATGTAGAAATAAGTTTAAGTGTTAAAAAAATTTCCAAATGAGGTATGAATATAAGTATCGTACTAATGAATTCCATGTGACATTTTGATATATAATTCTATATGAAATCCTTTATTTCCCCTGGTGGGATTTTAAGAATTAACAAAAAGTGACTCAATTTTAAGTTTATATGAAGAAATTCTTCTTTACAATATACAGAAAGCATATTGTAATATAGTTTGCTCTCAGTAATCTTATAACTTTATCAATTATAGTCACTTTTATAAAAAATTTGTAATATATTTGTAACATATTTTTGTTGTATAACGCATTGTTAATTATAATTTTGTATTATATGTGTATTAAGTAAAATAATTCTTTGCTAATCACATTCTAAATACCGACTTTTATTGTAATTTATTTTTCACAATTCAATCACTTCGAGCTGCTCCTAGTTGTATTAATGTATACCTATTACCCTCGATCTTATTCTAAATGTTACAGATAAGAATTTTTTTTATTGGATTATGCTGTTAGTCATTAAAAAACATTCTTTATTTAAAGTATTCTATTTTAATGTATATTTCTTCTAATAATTATTATAATTTAAAAAGCAAAAAAGCATTTAAATCATTATATAAAAGCAGTTTCTTTATTCAAACAAAAATTAAAATAATGTATTTAAAAATATGATATAAACAGAAAAATGAACCAAAGCTGAATAATCTAAATAAAAGGCATCGCCAATTAAAATTATACGCTAGAAATCAATATAAATCAATAATATTATTTTTTATGCTAAAAAATATTTTTATTGCAATATTTATTATGAAAATATGATAACAAATAATCAAAATCGATAATTTTCATTAAAAATCTTATATTTTATTGTTACTGACACATTATGTTAATAAATGTTATATGTAGCAAAATAAATATTTTATGAATAAAATGTTCTTGAATATTGTATGCATGTGAATATTATTTATTGATTGAATATATTATCGTTTATAAAGTAATTTCAACACTTAATAATTAAAATATATGTGCATAGAAAGTTGGAAACTTGCTAAAATCAATAAAAGTTAAAAATAAAAATATACTATTATCATATAAATTTTTTTATTTAAGATAAATTTTTTATGACTTAGTAATATTTTAAATGTTAGCTTCAACTGTATATTCAGAAAAAATATGAAATTAACGTAAAAAGATACTTTTCCTTATTATATAAGGAAAATTGTACAAATTGTATAAAATTGTATAAAACAACGATTGTTTAATTGAAAAGTTTGAATTATCTTAATATTTGCTAAAAATAATAAACAATTTTATATAAGAACAACAGTGTGTCATAATTTAGTTCTATTATGAGATGAAAATATCAAATGAAAAAACAAAACAACACAATAACTACTATTTTACAACTTTTTAAAATCAAATATGTGAGTATTGCCGGTTTCTTATGGCTTAATTTCTTTCAATCTTATGATTTAGAATTAGGACACTTGATTTATTTTTAAACTGCTTATAACTTTTATATCGGCGATATTATTCAGTATTTTCATAATAACCTCAATTTAGATCATATAAAATACTTTTGATAAATGACATTGCTAGCAAGTTACAGGCCATCTGCCATCTAATTGTATTTAATAAGTCATTGGAATTAATACGAATTTAATAAATTAATTGGAATATAACAAAAGATGAGTGAATAAAATTACTGAAATTTATATGACAAATACCATTTGCTTTATCATTTTATCGATGTTTAAACTTATTCTTATCAAACTTTGAGACTATGAATTTTTTCTATACGTTTTCAACATAATTATTAAAACATTGTAATTTTTATCATATTACTAATAACTAATAACAGAAGTATCGTTTGTATCATTCCTGAAAATGTTTTATAATAAATTTTAAGATGTTTTCCTAATTTGTTCATTATTTACTCGTATTTGAAAATATTTGAAAATAAAAATGTTAAATATAAAACAATTTTAAAGAAGCATTGAAAGAAGATACACGTTAAATCCTATATAAATTAATATACTAAGTTCTTAATTCTCATTGATTAACTTACAACAATTGCTATGATCTTGCACACTTTAGTTTTTCTTTGTTTTTTCATAAACGATGGTCAGTTAAGTATAAATTTCATAACTCTTATATTCGTTTCAGTGAAACGCAATTGTGTTAAAGTTATTAGATTATTTCATTGCTATTTTAGATATATGCATATTTAAGATAATTAACGGTCAATGTATCGTACATGTAAATTTATAAGGAATAATATATTATCCGAATTCTAAAGGTCTTCTAAATTGAATCTCGAATTTGAAATAATCAATGACTATAAAATGACTATAAAATTTATTTGTGATTCAAATTTTTACAGATGTTGTCGGTAAGAGCGCGAGAATTATCGGCGGTGATGATGCAAACATAATCGATTTTCCATTCATGGCCTCTTTAAGAATGGTCCCAGAGAACTTGCATTTTTGTGGATGTGTAATTATTAGCCAATTTCATTTCCTTTCGGCAGCTCACTGCTTTTTTAAGAGAGAGCACTTATACTCCTCTATGAGGATCTATACGGGAACTTCAAGCTCGACATCGGTTACCGAAGGACCTCATTTCATGATCGATCGAGTATTCATACACCCTGAGTATACAGGACTTAAAACGCTGATCTCGGTGAATCAACATGATATATCTGTTCTAAAGGTATATTGGAGTATATTGGAGTATATATACGACCATTGACACGAACAAACAGTTTTTAAATATTTTCTGCATATAAATACAGCGACTGTAAACGTTAATATTTTTAAATATTTCATCATGTAAAGTTAGATCTATTACGGAGTAAAAATGCTCTTTTACTTTTATATTTTTAATGTTATAGACAGAGTATAAATTTATCATAGTCGTCTAGTATAGAGCCTAACTATCGAGGGAATTTTTATTAAGAAAAATGTAATAATACTTATTACTGCCAGTATATAAAAGAAGATTATAAAATAAACGTCTGAAAATTTAAAAAAAGCCGCAAAAGAATAAAATAAATTCTCAGAATTTATAATTAGTGCCTTTCTTAGAAATTCATGCAGGCTTTTTTATTCATAAGTACTATATGCGAATTAAAATGTTATGAATCTAATTCATGAAATTAGAAATAAGTTATCAAAAAAGTTATCTATTTCTTTACTGATATATCTTTTATATGCACTTTGTATAAAGTAAAAATTTTCTGTTTAGATACACATATACTATTACTAAGTAAAAAGTACAAAGTAGAATTCAAATTAACAAATAAAGAATAAAAAATTTTGAATTATAATAATTAATGTAGTTTTGACATAAATGACATAAAAACAAAAGAAGATGAATTCCTGCAAAGAAATGTATCTTTGTAATCGCAACAAATTTAATAAAAATAAATTTAATTTTTGTAGGTAAACGAAACCATTATCTTCAATGAATTTCAGAACAAAGTGTCCTTACCAACATCAAATGTTAATGGTGGTGAAATAGGTTTACTTATCGGCTGGGGATCAACAGAATTTCCAAATGAAAATATTGCTCCGATACTACAAGAAGTGCCAATGATAATTCTAAGCAATCCCTTATGTCAGATACACTTTCTATTTAATGTGTTAGAAAGTCATATATGTGCATATATAAACCGGAACAGAGGCGTATGTACGGTAAATTATTACTAAACTCAAGTACTATTCAAATTAATAGGATTTATATTGCTTCGTTTTTTTATATTTTATGTTGGCAACTACGAGGAAACTATATAAAAAATTATGAATAGATAGATTAAAGTGAAACGAAAGTTTATAGCGATCTTATTCGTAATTGTCTCAAAGTTTCTAAATTATTCTCAATTTTTCCTTTTTTATTTTCAACTTATAATACATTTAAATAATGTGGAAACAATCTCTTAACAAGTCTAATGAAAGTCGGTTAGCTTAAAGTCTTTATTAACTTAATAATCAGTTGAAATAACAATTATTTTAAAAAACTTTACAGGGTGATAGTGGCGGTCCGTTGATTCGTGATAATGAGATTGTCGGTATTGTTTCAATGAGTGAACCATGTGCCACAGGTATACCCGATATGTACACTAGAGTTTATTCTTATTTAAATTTCATAACAGAAATCATGACAAAATAAAAAGAACGGATCATTTATATATTGAAATGAGAGAAGGCGTTTCAAAACTTCATGACTATTTTTATTCAAAGATAAGTGAAATAATTTATCATCGTAAGAAAATATTATACGACATTACAATATAATAAGTAACAATAAATGTTGAAAAAATATATCCAGCTCTTCATATAAATGACTTCATTCATTTTATAATCTTAATACTTTTAAAGCAACGAATGCTGTTTAAAAGATTTATGGAAATAAATATTTGTTATAGTTTAATAGAAATCCTAATGAATGTCTTGGCTTTGTTGAAAAAAGATTGCTGGAAAATATCAATATGTAAGAAAACTGAATTTTTATTCAAAGTTTTAAATTTTTTGATTTTATTTGATTTTGTTTGAATTTACGTAAAACAACATTAATAAATGGTAACTGTTATCAAATATCAAATATCAGATATCAAAGATAAGTACAATTGTGTTATTTGAATACTTTTGCATAAATAAGAGTTTGTATTTAAATTTTTGTGTTAATATTCAAGCATATTAATTAAGTTTAACATTTTGTATGAATTTTTTTGTAAATATTAATTCTTCAGCAAGTTAGAAAATATTTTAATTGTCAATTGTCAAATTGTCCTCCTTTAAGATAAGTAGATCTACGTTTTGTCCTAAAATGCGGTATTCATGTGTAAGAGGGAGTAGTATTAAACTATGCTTCAATTAATTATTAGCACTAAGTACTTTGTATCGAAAAACGTTAAAAAAACGTTACTCAAATAATCGATTGAATAAACTTATCCATTAAAACTATTTAACAATGCCTCTAAAAATGAAGTAAGGAAGGAAGACGTAGAATTATCTTTTAATCTAGACAACTAACTTTTCATTTTTCGTTAAAGCATACAAATTGGTGTTTCTTCAGATACATCCTTCAAAAGTCCTTTTATTTTTATTTTATCCCAAAAGTAACGATTAAGATTATGATTTTCTCAAATGTATATAACTCGATATACCAACAAGTATGAAGATTTTTTAAATAGGTTTTAGCTTTAAAATTATTTATTCTTTTTATTTATAACTTATTTTTACGATGGAATTTTTTTTTTAATATTTAATAAAAATATATAAAAAATTTATTTTCTGATTTAATTTGGAACATAACGCATGCGCTTTAAAATAAACAGTTATATTTGAATGATTACATTTTGTAGATGCAAGTATTAAAAAAATTATATTATAAAAAATAGAAATATGTAAAGGATACAATGCAAGAAAATAGTTTAAGAATTTTTTTCCATCTCAATTTTACATAGTTTTTAAAAAAGAAAAACAAAAATATGATTTGTGTGCATATACAGTACTTCACAAATTATGGACAGATATTTAATATATTGGACATTTTCTTGTACATTTCTACCTTATTGATTTATAGTTATATTTTAAGTAATATAAACATTTTATTATAATAATGTACAAAGATTACTTACGACTTCAATTATGTGTAGTCAATTCAATTTCACGAGTATCTAGAAGTTCGTACTATCTGAATGTGATCGACTTGTATATTTTTATTGTGAAAATCGAAAATTCGTAGGTGATGTAATGAAGATCCACTTTTATATATAAAGTGAACATAAAATTTACGCGATCAGACAAATATCTTGACGAAGGACAGAATTGAGATTTTGATAATCATCGAAAAAATTTTGGTTTATAACCCCAGTGCAAACATCATTATAACCCACAAATTCTAGTCTGTTTATTTCATAGTGTGGTAGCAGTAAAATGGGTTGTGAATATAAAAACAAAAGTAAACATCAACATTTTTATTGTTGCACATAGAAAAAAAATATTTTTTATGTTATTGAAGTAATTTACCAAGTTGGAGATTTTAAAGAGAAGTTATCATTAAGTCGAGTCATCAATGGCTTTTTTTTTTAATGATCATATTCACACAAAGTCTTTCACACCTCGAGAACATCAAGTTGAACTTCTATATACTGCTAAAGAAAAAAATATTATAATTTGTTTGGGTAAAATTGCTGAACAAACATTTATCGTAACTAAATTAATTCAAGAATTAGCAATAAATAATAGAAGAACATTGTCTTCTAATGGAAAAAGAACAGTTTATTTATTGGAAGATGAAGAGTTGTGTGCTGCTAAAGCTAATCATATTAAGCAGGCTACAGACTTAAAAGTACTACAGTGTAACAATGCACTGAATTTCAATTCAGAGGAATTTTATACTAATACTCAAGTGTTAATTTTAACGGTTCAAATGTGCCATGAACTTTTAATGGCTGATAAGATTCTTCCAAGTCATATCAATTTTCTTATAATTGATAAGTGTCATAATTTAGTCGCAAACAATGAACTTAATAGTGTTTTAAATATTTTTAAATCCTGTGATAATACAACAAAAATAATTGGATTTGCTGTACCCTTATATAATTTGACAAAAGAGCCTGGACAATTAAGTTTTGAAATAGAAAGAATTGAATCTTTACTTAAATGGCAAATAGAAACAGCGAGTGATTTGTTATCTATTTTACGTTATAGTCCTAAGCCAAATGAGTATATGTTAGAATATAAAATTGAAAAAAGTAAAGATGTAGAAAATTACATGAAGGAGTGCACAAATTTTACAATTGATTTCTTAAACGATCATCGTTATGATCCAACAGAGATTTATAGTGAAGAATTTTTAGAAGATATTAAAAAAATTCCAGATCCTACAGAAAAGCCTTGTGGGATGGTTCAAGAATTTTTATATATTCTTGAAACACTTGGTCCATGGGCTGCAGATAGAGCAGCTCTAATATTGTTAATGTTGATAGAAAAGCTTAAAATTAAAACTCCTTATGAAAGACATTATCTTTTATTAGGTGTTATTGCCACTCTATTTTTAAAAATAAGGGCATATTGTGATGATATTTTTAATGGTTTAAGTGAATCTGAAAAAATTTTCAAGTTTTCTTCTCCAAAAATTCATAGGCTACTGGAGGTGCTTAAAACATTCACACCAGTCAATAAAGATGAAAGTAATATCAGTAATAATAAAAAATGTGATTTAACAAATAATAGAGAGCAAAATAATCATGATAGGCCATTTAGAAGTTATCATAAAAAAGGTGATACTGGATTTAAAAAATCAAGAATTTATCATTCATATGGGTTGACAGATCCAGATTTACTTTGTGGTGTTATTTTTGTAGATAACGCATTGACTGCAAAAGTATTATTTTATTTGTTAAATGAATTAAGTATATGTGAAAGTAATTTTCATTTTTTATCTCCTCTTTATATAAGTGAAAAAACTAATGATGATATTTTTTGTGGTAGAGATATAGAATTAGGATATAGAAAACAGGAAGAAGTTTTAAAAAAGTTTCGAATTCATGAATGTAATTTATTAATTTCAACAGCTGTGTTAGAAGAAGGAATTGATATTCCTAAGTGCAATTTTGTTATGAGATTCAATTTTCCTAAAAATTATCAATCATATGTACAGTGTAAAAGTAGAGCTCGAGCAACAGATGCATTGCATGTTTTATTGGTACCAGAGAATAACTCTGAAGAATATGTACAAAATTTGGCTCATTATCATTATATAGAAAAGATTTTATTATTAAAATGTTCAAGTAAAGAAGCTAGTGAATTAGAAGAATACGAGGCAGATATGTATGAATCAATAGTGCTAGAATATAAACCTCTTTGCGAAGCAGATGCTCCAAAAGTTACTCTAAAATCAGCTATTTCTTTAGTGAATAGGTATTTATTAATTAAAAAATTTTTATCTGTTAAATTATTTTTTTAAATATAATAAATACTTAAATACTTTTTGATAAAATATTGTTTTTTAATAATTAATTGTTAGTTTTAACTCATATTTATAAAATTAGTTATTCAAATAAAAATATTAATTCTAAATATTTTCTTGTATATTATAATTGATATTAGATCTATGTATCTTCTTACATTTAGAATTTAGATTTTAAATAAAAAGATTTTATAGGTGTAAATATTTATTTATGATGATATAAGATTATTAATAGTAGTATAAATAATTCCATTGAATATTTGAGTATTTGTCTTAATATTTGAAGCTAAAAGAAGTCTAAGGACTAAGATTTTACTGATTGTCTTCTAGGTATTGTGCAAAACTACCAAGTGATACATTTACAAAATTAACTCCAGAGTGGAAAATCAACACTATTGATGTGGAGAGTTGCAAAATGTACATTTGCTCATTGAGATTACCAATCAACTCTCCTTTAAAGTACCCAATATCCTCATATCCTATGCCAAATAAAGCATTAGCAAAAAGAATGGCTGCTTTGCAACTGTGTGTCCATTTGCATAAAGAAAATGAAATCGATGACAATCTTTTACCCGTTGGCAAGGAAAATTTTAAGGCAAATCCTGAGGATACTCAAATTTCAGCTCTACCGGATGATGAAAAAATGAACTTTCTGGAAGCTCGTCCAGGTACAACAAAGCGCAGGCAATATTATTATAAAAAAATAGCAGATGCATTGACGGACTGCAAACCAGAGGTCGAAAAGCCCTGTTACCTATACCATATTCACATGGTGCTAAGTTGTCCTTTACCAGAAGAACAAAACACAAGGGGGAGAAAGATATATCCTCCAGAGGATTCAGCCATTGGATTTGGAATATTGACAAACAAGAAGATACCCAAGGTTTGCCCATTTCCGATATACACAAGGTCTGGTGAAGTACGTGTAGATTTGAAGCTCAGCAAAGAAACCCTGATATTAGATGAATCACAAATAAACAAAGTCGTCTCTTTCCTCAATTATACATTTACAAATGTCTTAAGGTAGATATCTTATTTTTTAATATTTAATTTTTTTTAATGATTCTTTGTTAAGTCTTTCATAAATTTTAGTTTCTTGTAGTATACGAGAAATATAAAATCTGCCTTTTAATCTTATTAAACTTAATTACGATTGCATTTTAAGGCTACAGAAGTATCTCATGCTATTTGATCCTGACGTTTCGGAAAATTCCTACATCATCGTGCCGGTAAAGAAGGTCGAACCCTTATCTGATATAGTCGTTGATTGGGAGTTTGTTGAGTGCATCTATGGAAACTTTAATAGTATGCCCAACAGCATATCAGAGGAGAACCGACAAAATTTTATCTTCGATGCGAGCAAATATCACGATGCGGTGATAATGCCCTGGTATCGTAATCAGGATAAACCGCAGTACTTCTATGTGGCAGAGATCTGTAATCACTTAAATCCTAAGTCTAGCTTCCCAGGCGATGATTACAGCACTTTCGAGGAGTACTATTTAAAGAAGTATGATATACAGATACAAAATCTCGAGCAGCCGCTTCTCGACGTTGATCACACCTCGGCACGTCTCAACTTTCTTACACCGAGGTACTTTCTTTTCATTTCAATTTTCAGTTAATAGAAGAAGAACTTTATTTTTATTATCATCTATTTTAAATACCATATACTTTTTAATAACATGCAGAATAATTGTAGACTAAAAATCCTATCCCTTTATATCCGTAACATTTATTTATAGGTAGCATTGTGTATTGTTATCGTTTGTGCATTTTGTTTATTTCTTGTTTTAGTTTTTTAACTTTTTGTTGTACTTTATTATTTTATTAATATTTAGTGATGAACAAGGAATTTTGACTTTGTGAAAAACATTGCTATCGGTTGAAACAACAATCAAACGTATGTTTTATAATAACAAATCAGAACAATCTTGTAAAGTTTTTATGAATGTAAAGTATCTACAAAATAATCAAATTTTCATATTAAAGAATATTAAAGAGTCCCATAGTTGGCATTTGTTTATCAACGAATTTCTAATATTATTATTTACGATATTGCGAGGTATTAACACATAAAATACTTCAGGTACGTAAATCGCAAGGGAGTTGCGCTGCCCACGAGCAGCGAGGAGACGAAACGAGCAAAGCGCGAGAACCTTGAGCAAAAGCAGATACTGATAGCAGAACTCTGCGCGATCCATCCATTTCCGGCATCGTTATGGCGACAGGCGGTATGTTTGCCCTGTATATTATACAGGATAAACGCTTTGCTGCTGGCCAATCAAATACGTCGACAAGTGGCCCTGTCGATCGCTCTAGGACAAGAACTTCTGGAGGAGGCTTTCGAATGGCCCGCCCTCGACTTTGGTTGGAGTCTTGCGGATGTGCTGAAAAAGTCAAGAGAGAATGAAAAGTCTAATGTAAGTAAATATAAGATTCCATGTATATCGCTTATCAAATAAATAAATATAGTAGCGATACAGAGTTTTTATACTTTCATATTCACGATATTTTCTTGCAGAGCAGTAAGCAAGAGAATGATAATCTGGTAGTAGATTGTTCGAATTTGAAGAAGAATAGTAGTCCATCTACGAAAGAGAAGATTCAAAAGAATGACGACTTTGTTGTAGACACGGGATATGACGAACTTGAAATAGGTACTTGGTCCAATGAGATGATAAATATGACGTCTTTGAATGACGAGAATGATTTAGTCGTGCAATCCGACTTTAGGTGGGGTAACATAAGGTACGGTTCATCTACATATGATTCTGAATTCGAAGACGACCAGTCGGATAATAGCTGCAGCGACGTTTTCGGTGACTACAGTTCCGATGAGAGTCAAGATGAAGACGAAGGTTTAAAGATAGCTTATACCGGAGATAATGTAGCGGAGGCATTTGATAAAAAGGGCAAGACTTTTGAGACTGAGAATGACAAATTGAGCAACACGGAGCTTCAAGAAAAGTCTAACTTGCCAGTGTGGAATTTTAGAGGTTCGTGTGACGACAACCTTTATCAGCAGCACAAGCTTACCCACATGGAAAATATAAAGAAGAATGCGGAAATAATTTTGAGTAAAGGATTATTTATTTCATCTGATAAAGCAGTATCAATTGTAAGGAAAAAATTTAAGACCCAAATTGTCCCCGAAGTACATAGAAAATACGAAGATTATGTAAGAGTAGTGTCGAATTACTTCGAACAAGAAGTAGCGAGTTTTACGCATAAGAAAAATACCAAACAAGTAACAACGGATATTTCTGAGCAAATGCCACAATGTAACAAAGAGACTTTTAGTTTTGATTATCAACCTAATTTAAATGGACACTCGGGTCCAAGTCCAAGTTTAATATTACAAGCTTTAACTATGTCTAATGCCAATGATGGTATAAACCTTGAGAGATTAGAAACAATCGGCGACTCATTTCTTAAATATGCTATCACCACGTACTTATTCTGTACTTACAATAACATTCACGAAGGAAAGTTGAGTCATTTACGTTCGAAACAGGTAAGTAATCTTAATCTGTATCGTTTGGGCAGACAGAAGATGTTGGGTGAAAGCATGATAGCAACAAAATTTGAGCCTCACGACAATTGGCTTCCTCCTTGCTACTATGTTCCAAAGGAGCTTGAGCAAGTACTTATAGAATCAGGTATACCATCGACCATGTGGAATCAAGCTGATTTGCCGTCTTTCGGTACGTTTAGTGCGATTAATGAGTTTGTTAAGGAAACCGAGCATAAACTTGAAATCATGAAAAGCGAGCTCATACAGACTGATAATAATAATTCCGCTAATAGCGATCAATTACGTTCTTTCGTACCTTATAATTTAATTACCCAACATAGTATTCCGGATAAAAGTATTGCTGACTGCGTGGAAGCACTAATCGGTGCGTACTTGATCGCCTGTGGACCTAGAGGTGCTTTATTATTTATGACTTGGCTTGGTATACATGTTTTACCTACGGAAGAGGTTTGCATTATTCAAGATTCTATGCCAGAAGTAAGGCCATCGGGTAGTACACCTTATGTACAGGGAATTGCCGAAGATGGACGTAAAAAATGGACTCACGTACGTTATAAAAAATTACAGGAACCACCAAGCCCTTTATTCTATTTCATTACAGAACCGGAAAATGAATTAGAAATAATGCTGGACGGATATAATTGTTTAGAGAAATCTATTGGATACACTTTTAGAAATAGGAGTTACTTGCTGCAAGCTTTTACTCATGCGTCGTATCAACCTAACCGACTTACCGATTGTTATCAGCGATTAGAGTTTTTAGGAGATGCTGTCTTAGATTATTTGATAACGAGACACTTGTACGAAGATCCTAGGCAACATTCTCCTGGTGCACTGACAGATTTAAGATCTGCTCTTGTAAATAATATAATCTTCGCCTCGCTAGCAGTGAGGTGTGGGTTTCATAAATATTTTAGACATTTATCTCCAGGTCTGAATACCGTTATTGACCGGTTTGTAAGGATTCAAGAGGAAAATGGACATTCCATTAGTGAAGAGTATTATTTGATAGGTGCGAAGGAATTTGAAGAGGTTGAACAGGCAGAAGACGTTGAAGTCCCTAAAGCCTTGGGTGATGTCTTTGAATCGTTGGCTGGTGCAATTTATTTAGATAGCAACATGTCTTTAGATGCTGTGTGGACTGTATATTTTCAGATAATGAAATCGGAAATCGAACAATTTAGTGCAAATGTTCCGAAGTCCCCGATTCGCGAATTATTAGAATTAGAGCCAGAAACAGCCAAATTTGGTAAACCAGAGAAACTTGCCGATGGTAGAAGGGTTCGGGTTACCGTAGATGTATTTGGTAAGGGTTCATTCAAGGGGATTGGAAGGAATCATAGAATTGCTAAATGCACAGCAGCGAAATGTGCACTAAGAAAATTGAAAAAGATCCAGAACTGTGGCAAAGGAAGAAAGTAATTTATAGCTATGATTAAAACACGCTCAATAAAATGGTCAATAAATTATCAAATTGTCCTACCGACAATTTGATATTATTTTATATTATTTATCTTGTTTCGTCAAAATATCAAAACACGTATCAAGATTAAATTTTAATTGTTCTTTGAACTGCTTAAAAATTTTTATGAATACAAAATTATGAAAGTATTAGTAACTTTTATTCTACTTAATTCAAAAATTTAATCAGATACCGATATAAATTTTATAAATGCGGATAAAAATGCTAACGTTTTTTCTCTTGACAATACCATACATTTAAAAATGAATATACAAAAATGTTGATTACCAAATAAATAAAAACATTTAATGACCATCATCAGATATATATTTTATATGTACAGATATACACACATTAATAATAAAATCAAATAACTTTATCGGAAAAATTAAATGTAAGGCGTATAAATATCAAAAATAAGTAAGTAGACGTGTTTATTAATTAATAGAGCAAGAAATAACTAAAGAAAACGAATATTCAGGCTCAAACCATTTTTTTATTATATTAAAAGCATATTATTATTACTGTTATAATTACATTATATCACCTTTAAATTGCCTTCTATTTATCGGCAATTGGTGGCTCTTATCACAGGTTATTTAAAAAAAAGTTCATTAAGACTAGTCTTGGTTAAAATATTAGAAGCTTGTATTGATTTTTTTACCTAAATGCTTGAAATATTTTGACGATATTACTTAATCTTTTCATTACTTATATTACACTAAAGATCCTGATTTTTGTACATTTGATAAACTATTAAAAATCTATATAAATTAAGTTAGATAGATAATTTTGTATACTTATAATACATAATTACATTGCATCAAATCAAATATTCTGAAATCGAAAAAGTTTTATAAGCACTGATTTTTATGTAACTCTTCTTATATGATCGTTTATATGTAAATAAATAATAATATATATGCGTGCGTGTCCTGTGCTTGTGCGCTTGCGTATTATAAAGCAAGAAGGCAACTGGATATTTCTCAATAAAAAATTATTGCTTAAGAATTTCAGTTTAATTTTAATTTATAAAAAAGTATCTTAAAAAATGTGCTTGTGCTTGTATGTGTATATCATTTTGCGTGATACAAAAAATTTGTTTATATTCAGTTGGTGACTTTACAAATTTGAATTTCATATAAAATATAAATAGCTTAAAATCCAATCAATTTTCCCAGAAAATAATATGATTGCATTTGTGCAATTTTTTTCAATTTGTAATATGCATCACACCGACATAGACACATTTTTATTTTTTACTGTAATTAATTTCAAGTTATATCATTTTAATTTAAAAATTCTTAAATAAGAAAGTTTTAATATTTATTTAAGTATTTGTTGAACGTTTCCTTCTAAAAAGTTTTTTCTTCCTTTTTATTGCAACCTTAAATCAATTGAAAAAAGAATTTGTAGTTATATACTTTTTAATTGTGTAGAAGCATTTAAATTTCTTTGAAGTAATTAATTATTTATATAGTTGCCGTTAAAATTTGCTTGCCTTCTTATTATAAAACCAGAGGTAATAAAAATGACAAAGCAAGTGACTATTTAGAAAACTGATCCGTGATATTAAATAAAATTACGTGAAATTTGGATTATATTTAATATTTATATTTATATTTATATTTAGTTATGCTTGCATTTTGTTCCATATTATTCAAATAAGTATGGATAAAATGTTCCAAACTCGTGTAAAATATTTTTTTGTATATATAGAATATACAAATAATATTTTCTAATTTTTCTATCTAGTTTGTTAATTGGTAAAATTTTGATATAAATTTACAAAATTTTTAAGTGTTTATTTGTATCAGTATTTAAATACTTCAATTAAAAATGATCCAAGTTATACATTCAAATAGAATAGATTAAAAAGTTTTCGTTGGCTATGAAATGATATTGGGTGCATCATCTAGGATTAGAACGTTAAATCGTGAATAATGTTTAAACAAAGGTGACCGTTGTTGTTTTTTAAAATTTTACAAGAATTATAAAAATAAAAATGATAAGAAATTTTCTTTTTTGAATAATTATAATGTTATAAATAATTATAAATATTTATTTAAAGAATAATTTTAGTCAATTGATTAATCGTATTAAATATCCTAAATTATTTTTCGTATTTTAGTTTACAAAAGATGTGAGTTTTGATATTTATGATTAAGTAAGTAATGCAAGAAAGAAAACATAAAAATAATTAATACTTATTTTTATGTTCATAAAAATATAATACCAAACTTATAAATAATTTATGTACTTTTAAATTCTGTGCCTAATTTCTTTCAAAAAATGATTAATATTGATGACCGTTAAGTGACTTACCCAATCTAACATGCATCAGTTATTCTTCTGATTTTAAAAACACTGATTTATACGTTTATGTATTTCGAGGAAATGTATATAAAGAGCAAGATTTGAAAAACATTAATTGAATTTATGAATCGAAGGTGTTTACTGATATAAAGTCATAATAGAAGATTACGCGGTGTAGGTCGATGATATTAGACTAAAATAGGCAAATAAATACGGTTTATACTTACAAGAAGAAAATTATATTTTCACAAATTATTTAGAAATGCAATGAAAAAGTAAAATTTCGAGATTTAGAAGCATGTATGCGACTTTGAGACAATCAGACACTAATAGACGTCAGATTGCTTTTGGAATACTTTATAAAGCTCCAAATAATTTATCATGCAATGGTAAATGAGTTATTCAAATTTGAACACGTGA